>CM022675.1:11127015-11144515 GCA_012295275.1 Chrysomallon squamiferum
TAAAAGTCATGATCTCTTCATTTAAGTAAATAATAAGTTAATAAATTTTCATTTGAAAATATTTAGTTAGTAATTTCTCACGGTACAACGGCAACAACAACAACTACAAAGCAGCTTAATAGTTTAACGAATGTGTCACTTTGTTTTGCAACATAAGGTGTATGTTTATATACATTGAGAGAGAGAGAGGGAGAGAGAGAGAGACAGAGACAGAGAGAGAGAGACAGAGAGATAAACCCTGCTGCTTACAAACCCAAACTAAATACACTAACTAACAATGAGTGTCGGCCAAGCTGACACCTTGCAGTGCTAGACAATAAAACAAATTTAAAAGATGTTTAACATAACAAACGCACAATCGTAAGTATTCCCCTCGAGCTGTTCGTAAAACCAATTGAAATATAACCGTACTCGTTTGGATGCCTGCTGTGAGAAACGGCACGATATTTATTGCCGGTGTTTGTAGCAACTTACAGACATACAAATCATCGACTTCTACGTCAAGCGTAACAATACGACACTGACGTAAGACACACTGACCGGAGCTGTATCCCAGGTGTCGTAACGAAAATGACCACCCGCGAAAACACACGCAAGGTAATTACAGGTGTTGCGACAGGTAAATGTCTTTAGGGACGCCATGTTTGTAAGAAGCGGCCAATTTGTCCCGATAATGGCCGTTAGGTGACTCGCGCCAATGAATTGTGTCCCTTGAAACGGTCGCCCGAGGCGGAATTTGCCGAAGTCGTCGCCACACTCCTTCGTGACGGATTAGCGTTCTGTTTGATCGTCACTCGTGTCGCTCGCTGCTACTTTTACTTTCACATTAACTTTCCAAGTTTCGCGTGTAACGACTGGTAGAAATTCTCAAAAGGGTTTCACTTGGTAATAAAATGTACCGAGATGTGTTCAACTGGCTGATACTTTCTGAACAACAAACCAAAAATACAATTATTGTTATTATTATCATCATCATCATCATCATCATCATCATTATTATTATTATTGGGTTGTTATTATTATATTATTATTATTATTATTATTATTACTACTACTATTATTATTGTTGTTGTTGTTATTATTATTGTTATTATTATTATTTCTTTTTGTTTCTTTCCTTTTTTTCCTTTCTAAGCATTCATTTAAATATAATTTATTTTCTGTTCTTGAATTATTATTATCATTTTTCATTCGATTTGTTTTTCCAAATAATAATTTTGTCTATATATAACTATTCAAAAATAATATTTACTGTAATTGCTATTGTTGTAACGATTGTGTTATTGATGTTGTTGTTGTTGTTGTTATTATTATTGTTATTAATATTATTATTATTATTATTAAAATTATTATTATTTTTATTATTATTGTTGTTGTTGTTGTTGTTGTTATTGTTGCCGCTGATGCTGTTGCTATTACTACTAACCAGTTCTCGAATTCAGCATTCTTTTCACTTGCTTCTAATTACACTGGAATCAGGATTTGGAACGGTATATCACGTTTTTAATCCATTTCCACAAGAAATTAGGTCACTACCCTCAAAAGTAAAAATATTCCGAGTAACTGCGATACTGTTGTTCCCAGCATATAATGATTAAGCTATCGATCTGAAATCTCGTAAGAACTAGGATCAATCCGGCTGTATTTCCATCCAGTGATAAATCAGATGTTTGGCTTATTATATCGATTGTTTTACTTCATCCTTAATACGGAGTAGCGGGTCAAAGTTCAGTGTAGAGCCCGCCTCCCCCTCATATGCGAGGGACTGTCGGATCGATTCCACCCAATTCATTCTTTGAACTATTTCACTTTATAGATTTTTTTTCAAGACTGGTTTGTTAAAGGATATGTATTTATTTATTTATTTATTTATTTATTTATTTATTTATTTATTTTTTATTATTATTATTGTTATTAATATTGTTATTGTTAAAGTGAAGATCTGTTATTAATAATGTGTTTAAAATAATGATAAATATATCAATAATTAAATTTCAATATTTCAAATAGATGTAAAAAAAAAAAAAAAAATATTAATAATAAAATGGCGAAAACGTAAAAAGCAAATCAATAAATAAATAATAAATAATTAATAGAATAAAAATAAAAATGAACAACATATAAAATAGAACAACAACAAAATTAACGAAATAAAATTAAAAAAAACGGATTTAGCGAAAAATTAACATTTCACAAACCTGAAAACTTAATCACCATTATGCATGAAAAAAATATCGGTTTTGAAGCCTCAGGCACAAGTAACTTTCATAAAAAAATAAAGCACAAAAAAAACACATCTTCATTCTCAAAAACAATTGTACGAGAATATTACCTAATAGTAAGTTATCCATACAACAACACTCCTTAAACTAATTTTCCAAATTAACCAAGTCATTTTCTTTCGAGTTTTTTCTATTACCTAGCATTAATCTGTCGCTGTCAGAAATACTGTTTTTCTTTAGCTTGATCGTATTTTTTGGTAAATAGTAATGGTTGATTCGTCAAGCTCTTTTTTTTTTTTTTCTTTTATATATATATATATATATATATATATATATATCTTAGAAACATACGGCTTGGAAATCATTAAGTTAAACGAAAGCTGTAAATCAAAAGTTAACTATCTATCAATGAAAAATTTTATGTCCTTATGCTGGAAACTCGCCGATGAATGGTTTCTGTCGAGGTATTTTGGGAGATTCGTTATTTCGCGTTAAGAAACACATGCATGCAATTATTTTTCTCTTAAACGAATCATTTCGGCCGTGGAATTCTCTTTGATCTTTTTCCTTTCTTTTTTTCCCTTTTTTTTCTTTTTTTCTTTCTTTCCTTCTCACTGGTAATATTTTTTTAAATATTTTTTTTTTTTTTTTTTTTAGCGAATTAATTGTTATAGGAAAGAAGAGGAAAAGTGGGGAAAAAAATAAATAATAATAATAATTAAAAAAAAAATTAAATAAATAAAATAAGATGAATAATAGTAATAGTAATAAATAAGTAAGAAAATGAACATTAATTAGTTTTGTTGTTGCGGTTTTATTTGAATTCGTGAAAGATGAAATATGCTGTGTTATTTACATATGTACTTAATGTCTTAAGCGTGTTTTTATTTCTTGTTTTATTAAATAAGACAAAAGTTAAATGGAATAAAAAAAAAGACAAAATAATAATAATAATAATAATAATAATAATAATAATAATAATAATAATAAATAATAAATAAAATAAGAGAAAAATAATACTTAAAATATTCTAGTCACGGCACCTGAAGAAAAATCGTCATGGGCAACGAGGTTATCTAATTCGCCCGGATGTTGACATGCGCTGTCTGCGCAGATCAAAAGATCACAACTTCCATTAAACAAAAAAATAATGGGGTGGCAACTGTAGCACTTGTAAACGACAGGACATTGTTTCTCTGGGCTCTCTATGTTACCATGTGCTCTTGGACAGGTGTTCGTGTCTTTCGCACTGGCCGACGTTGAAATAATTGTTGTTTGCACGAAATTAAGACATTTTAAACTCGTGTCGATTTCAGGAAATATACGCGCTTAAGCTGATGTCATCAAAATGTTAATTGCCAACAGGAAATGAAGGAGGTATGTAATACCGACGCAAAACATCTGCCTGGTCAAATGTGGTGGACGGACATTTTTAGAAGATAATTGCTGATTTCTGGGTTTTTAATAGCTTCAAACGTCATTCTCGAGTTTCACAGAATTAAACGAGAATTACAAGATGGATGATTTTTTTTTTTCTGCATTAGCTAATGTTAGGAATTGAAAACAAACCAAATAAATAAATAAAATAAAGTAATAAAATAAAATAAAATTAAATTACATTTTAAATTGAATTAAATTAAATTAAATATGAAAAGACAAATCAAATAAACAAACAACCAAAACATTTTTGTTTTTAAATATTACAGAAATGATTTTCTACATTAACCAGTATTAGTAGCAAAAAACAAGCCAAATAAATAAATGAATCAATAATAAATAAATAAAGAAAATAAAACAATAAAATAAAACGAAAAACAAAACACTTAAACAAACAAATAAAAAAGTAAAAAAACAAACAACTAAATAAATATATAAAAGTCTGACCACCTTTTAACACGTTTTGAAAATTATTGATGTTTCATTTATAACTTTTTTCTTTTTTAGATGACATTTGTGTTACTGTAGGCATGTATATGTGTGTATTGTGAGTATGTGTGTATAGTGAATATATGAGTATATATGTGAGTACGAGTGTGTATATGAGTATATGAGTATACAACATAATTATTTTGTGTTTTGTAACTTTTTACAGTGGAAATGACTCATGTACATAAAATAAGAATGATAATTATGCAGGCATTTATGAAAATAGTTTGTAAACAGGTTCAAATATGCAGAGATATATATAGAGAGAGATAGACAGCATTAAGAATAAATGGGTAAATGAATGAAGCAGGGTTATATAATAACCAACAAGACTGGCAGAAAATCTATAAATTAATAAACAAGTTATCATTATATCATCATCATTGTCATCATCGTTATTACTACAATAATAATAATGATGATGAAGATGATGATGATGATAATAATAATAATATTGTTGTTGTTGTCGTTGTTGTAGTGCATGTTGTAATTTTAAGAATGCTGTTAATATGACATAAAAACCATAACAATAATAAAGTAATTCAGTTAATATATGAATAAACCAAGGAATAGGCAAGAAACTAAGGACAAAAACACTAAGGACAAAAAACACTAAAGAGAATAACCCCCCACCCACACACCACCATGTATACGCCTTCTTATTTTCAAATCGATCTGTGATCAAACGAATTCATGCTAAACTGCCTGCTCGATTTGTAATAAAAAAAAAAAAAAAAAAAAAAAAAAAGAATTGGTTCTAAACTACTTTCCAACAAGAACATTATCAGGCGGAAAAAAGTCAACGAGAAAAGTAACATCACGGAATGGAAACATTTAGAGAATTATGGAGGGCGCGTGACCCGGGTGAATTAGAATTTGATTGAGGAAAAACGGGAGATTACGGTTCGTCCAGCTATGAAAAAATAAATCAGCGCAAAAGCAGAAGAATTAAAAAGCTTTTTTCTTCTAAAACGATCTGACGAGAACAATTTTGTTTTATGGTTGTTAGTCGCGAAACGGTTTTACACACAAACGTGTAAGTCAGGAGATAGAGATCAAGAGAGATTGAGAGAGGTATACAGCAGAGAGAAATAGAGAGATGGAGGGTAAGAGAGAGAGAGAGAGAGAGAGAGAGAGAGAGAGAGAGAGAGAGAGAGAGAGAGAGAGAGAGAGAGAGAGAGAGAGAGAGAGAGAGAGAGAGAGAGAGAGAGAGAGAGAGAGAGAGAGAGAGAGAGAGAGAGAGTAATTATTATTCAGATTTTAAACAGTGCTACTTAATAACAAAATGGAAAACGTTATTGAAAGCAAACAGATCAATATTAACCTATAATTTACAAATTCTTGCTCGTATTTATTTGATAATCGTAAACTGACCTTTCCAACAAGTTTTATTATTGTCATTATTGTTATTATTATTATTATTATTATTATTATTATTGTTGTTGTTGTTGTTGTTGTTGTTGTTGTTGTTGTTGTTGCTGTAGTTACTGTTGTTATCGTTATCGTCGCTATTAATTTATTCTGCTTCATTAATTTTTTATTTTTTTTAATAATCAAGAGACTGAAAGCGATACCACAAGTGGGGGGGACAACGGAACGTCCAGGCCTACGCGTTCGTGACAAAACCTGCACCGAACGTCCCCGATCAGTACCGAACACCCGAAACACGGCTTAACGACAAACCAAACGATCTCGGCCGATAACATACGAACGGAGTCAACTGGTGCACTGAATAACATGGGATCTCATTCACCCGAACTTATCCATCTATTATTTACAATGGAGCGCAGCCGGCAAAACAATAGCAGGTGATATGACCCTTCGAAGATAAGAAGCCGTGACATTCCAAAATCTTACAATGGTATTTATTAAGAGGTGTAAGGAAAATACCATCACGCAAGCGGCCAATGAGAATCGCCGTACCATACGCGTTTGGAAGCAGGGAACTTCGGTAATGGCGGAGGCTGGCGTTGTAAAACTGTATCAATATAACACAATCGTAAATAATGTCCAGGGCATGTAAATATTACACACAGCTGTTGCGCTGGGTTTAAGAAAATAGGATATTGATTGTAAACGCAGACGATTATGAAATAAATACGAGCAAGAATTTGTGAATTATTGGTTAATATTGATCTGTTTGCTTTTGAATAACGTTTTCCGTTTCGTTATTAAGTAGCACTGTTTAAAATCTGAATAATAATTACACACACACTCTCTCTCTCTCTCTCTCTCTCTCTCTCTCTCTCTCTCTCTCTCTCTCTCTCTCTCTCTCTCCATGTTTATGTGTCAGTACATACGTAAATGGATCTAGAGTTTGCTGTTAGTAGTATACAAATATTAAATTTAAAACTAAAATCTGCCTATGTGTCCGTGTATCTATCTGTCTGTATATGTACATGCAAATGCGTGTGTTTCTGCATTTATAAAGTCAGTTATGACTAAAATATACGCACGTACACACACACACACACACACACACATACATGACTGACACAGTTTAGAGACAGTAATATTAATCTACGGAAATACACACACTTGTACTCACGCATATAACTAAACATACATGTTTTTTATTCATTAAGAAGTGCTCACATTTGTAAGTAAAATAAATAGTGATTTATGAAGGATTTTTTAATTTTTTCTTGTAAAATTCCTAAAACATCTGGGAGATTAAATTGTCGTAAATGAAACATTAAGTAACACCTGAAAAGGATTTAGTCTCAGACATTTCTCAAGAGGCTTCAAGCGTAACGTTTTGTGTGGATTAAAGTCCAAACTGTGAGTATACGAAATTATGCTTAATAAAACACCTTTGTCAGAAGAAGAAAATGTTGATTAAATAAAAGAAAAATGAAATAAATAAATAAATAAGTAAAGACAAATAAATAAATAAATAATACAGATAAATAAAGACAAATAAATAAATAAATAATACAGATAAATAAAGACAAATAAATAAATAAACAAATAAATAAATAAATATAATTTAAAAAAAAAAAAAATAAAACATTTACATCTATATATGTGTGTGTTTCACATCTACTTGTGTTTTATACTTGTATATATATATATATATATATATATATATATATATATATATATATATATATTGTTATGTGCGAATGCCTGTGTTATTTATAAATGTAAGTTCTTTATTTATAACTGTTATTTTATAAATGTAAATGTGCGTGACAAGAGTATTTATGTGCACGTATGTATTACACGAGTGTGTTCATTCCTGTGTAAATATATATATATATGTTATGTCTATCGTTTTATTTGTGTGTTTATTATGTGCGGATATTTATATAATTATTTATAGCTACGCTGAATCTATGACTGGGATATAACAGCATAATCCTCCATGATTGTGTCATTTTTAATCCTGATTTATTTAAAGTTACGCCTGTCTGCTTAAAAATTATTGCTGGAGGATTTTTTTTTTTTTATCTTCTTTATATCGCCCCGAGGTACGTTTGTGGTTTAGGTAAATGTTTATGCGCTATTTAAGCATAGTTCTCGAAAGTATTATTACTACTACTACTACTACTACAACAGCTACTACAACTAATAATAATAATAATAATATTAATAAAAGTAGTAGTTGTAGTAGTAATTGTAGTAGTAATAGTAGTAACGCTAATAATATCATTATTTTTATTTCATCGTCATTATTATTATTATTATTATTATTATTTCCATTATTATTACTACTACTACTACTACTACAACTACTACTACCACTACTAATAATAATAGTCGTAGTAGTAGCAGTAGTTGTAGTAGTAATAGCAGTAATAGTAGTAACGCTAATAATATCATTATTTTTATTTCATCGTCATTATTATTATTATTATTATTATTATTATTATTATTATTATTATTATTATTATTATTATTATTATTTCCAGTAATACTACTACTAGTACTACTACTACTACTGCAACTGCATTACCATACTGTCAATAGAAATAGCAATAACATGAAACACTTATTTTTGACAAACACTATAATCGTAACTTTACGGAAACCATACATGATGTCATTAACAATTAGTTGACGTCATTGAATTTTTATTCTAAAAAAGAATTGATTAGAAATACTTTTGGGAATTATTAAAACCATCAGACTAAATATGGTAAGAATATTTATTTTATATTTTTATTTATTATTATTATTATTATTATTATTATTTTTTATAACAGTATGGGTAATAGTACCAGTAATATTCGTAAGAAATAATGATGATGGTAGCAAATTTAATAGTTACTGAGTTAGTAGTTGAATAGACGTATATTTATTATTTTAATATTTCCGTTGTTGTATGAACTGTACGAAATTAAAACCTAAAAACATGAAGAGCAAGAAGCATTCTCAACTAAATTTTATTGACTTTAATTTGAACAGTTTTCTCGAAAAAAAAAAAAAAAAAAAAAAAAAAAAAAAAAAAAAAAAAGTTCAATAGTAATAAATTAGTCTACGCTAATTTGAACCTTTGAAAGGCATTCTTCACCGCGAGGGTCGCCGAAAGGTCAAAGGTCACAGCTCGGTCATAATTACTTTGAAACGCACACGTACGAACTAATTTGATAAAAAGTCGCTGTATCGAATCTTTTCCTGCAATTCTCTGCATTGCCTCTTTACCCCCGAACGTTCGTTTCATTAAACCAAACGGCCCCCTCCGGATTTGGGGGCTCATCACGCATGCGCAGAGGCGGCGAACGATCAGCGCATCCAAGTTGATGCAATTGGAAATTATGAGACTCGTCATCGGAGCAAAACGGCGGACCCACGACTGTCTGAAAAGATCTCTGGTCCATTTATTTCAAAGCCGGATGGGTCCTAAATCGACATCGGCTGTCCTGATGCGATATCGGTTTGTCCTGATGCGATATTGGCTGTCCTGATATGTGATTTCGGATGGGGACCAAATTGTTAACAAAGATTGTCTGCTCTGCAAATCATGCCGTCCAATGGTTATTTTTATTTCTTTTTTTTTTTTTTTTGTCCGTGAACCAATAAGAGATGAGAGATTCAGTTTTGCCCGGATTTTTTTATTTTTTTTTTGTTAATTTTTTTAAAAGATGACTTTTTTTTCTTTTTTTTTTGACTTCGGCAATAAATTTAGTCGTAATGTCACAGAGGAGTTTGACGATCTGGACTCATTAATTAGGCTTTGGAAAATTTAGAGATGTTTTATTGCTTGTTTCGTTAACGTTAATGCTTCGTGAAAAGCGATGCGAGTTCCCGCATTGGAAAAATAAAATTGAAATAAAAGAAAACGAATGATTTGAAAGACTGTAAGAATACAAGCAAAAAAAGAGTTCAAAGGAATGAAATACAACAACAATAAAGTTAAAGAAATATAATAAAAGCAGTAAGATGTGAAGAAAGAAAGAAAGAAAGAAGGAAAGAAAAAAAGAAAAAAAGAAAGAAAGAAGGAAAGAAAAAGAAATGCAGGAAAAGACAGAGACGAGGAAAAATCAACAGAACAATAAAATAAAATGAAATAAAATAAAATAAATAAATATTAAACAAACAAATAAATAAATAAATAAATAAATAAATAAATAAATAAATAATACATTGAATATCATTTCTAAACGAGATAGTATATTCTTTGTATATTTCAATACCGAATGAAAAAAAAAAAAATTTTTTTAGGAATATTTAAATAAGCAATAAACATCTAGTGATAAATTTTTTTTTTTATATATATTACAAATGTAACAAAAACAGAATTTAAATAAATAAAAAATTAAAAAAAAAAAAAAAAAAAATTAAGAACCACGTTTTATCTTTTTGATTTCAATGAATATTTTCCTCTGTTATTCCGTGGTGCTTACATAAAATGTATAAACTGCTGTTCACTAAGAAAGTCTAATATCTGACAAAGAAAATATTGTTTTTACATTAGCCTTTGCACTCAGAATGTCACGGGAGGGAAAAGAGAAAAATTAGGTGGGGGGGCGTAAAGAAGTGCGACACAAAGAGTGCTGGTGTTTCTATAACAACAGTTCCTTCTTTTCAGGGTCAAGAGAAAGAAAGAAAAAATGGGAATGAAAGACAGGACGAAAAAAAAAAAATAAAATAAAATAAAAAAAATATAAAAAAAAAAAATTCCCGATATCTTTACTGAACAGATTTGAACCGTTATTAAACATTAAAAACTGTAGTAGTAGTAGTAGTAGTAATAAAAATAATAATAATAATAATAATAATAATAGTAATAATAGTAATAGTAATAGTAATAATAATAATAAATCATAAACAAGTAAACAAACGAAAATCATCAAAAAAACAACAACATGAAAGACCTGAATGAATAAGAGAGAGAAGTAATAAAATAAATAAATAAATAAATAATAAAATTTTCAAATAAACAAAAAGCAATCGAATGAAACTAACTATCTCTCTGAAATAAAAAAAAGAAAACACGAATACAAAAAATAAAAAAAAAAAAAAAAAAAAAAAAAAAAAAAAAAAAGAAAGAAAAAAAGAAAGAAAGAAAGAAAAAAAGAAAGATAAACATGAAAAACGAGTAGGAAGTGCCAAATAAAAAATAAATTAAAAAATAAATAAAACACACCATGTGATAGATTCTTTGCGCCATAAAAATCAAATTTTATTTTTACATTTCATTGCAAGCTGTCAGTTGTTAATTTTACATTTAAACTAAACAGTGTGAAAATATATATAAAAAAGTGCTCTTCAATAAAGACACATTTAGTTAAAATTTTCCCTCCCGGCCTTTTTTTTTTTTATAATGTGCAGACATAAAAATGTCCCTGAGAAATAAAGACAGATATTCATTACACTGTTAAAAACGACTCTTTTTTATTTAAGAATAAAAAAAATAAAGAAGAAAAAAAGAGAGAAAGAAGATAAAAGGGTAATGGTTTTATTTGAAAATATCGTGTTCCTGTCCGATTATTTTTTAAGATTATTATTTTTTTTTCTCAGTATTTTATTTGTATTATTATTATTATTATTATGATTATTATTATTATTATTATTATTGTTGTTGTTATTATTATTATTATTATTATTATTATTATTATTATTATTATTATTATTATTATTATTATTCTGCAACTGAAACATATATCATATTAAAAGAGCTTGATCTTGTTGTAAAGTAGTAAATGTTTCTGAAAGGAAAATATTTCTCGTATTTTATATATATATATATATATATTAATGATAAAGTAAGGATACTTAATTTAGTTATACCCTTTGTTGATATATAGACATATAGATAAAACTAATAAACAGTTCATTTTTTTTTTTTTTTTAAAGAATGAGAAACAAAGAAAGAAGAAGAAGAAGAAGAAGAAGAAGAAGAAAAAGAAGAAGAAGAAAAAGAAGAAGAAGAAGAAGAAAAAAAAAGCCTGAATATTTATGTGCATGTATACATATATATATATACAAAACACATACACACATATATACATACACAGACAGACACACACACACACACACACACAGACAGACAGACACACACACACACCACAGTAACGAAACTTGTCACCAAGCGCAAGAGCTGTATTCAGTAACACAATACAGAAATCCTAGCTCAGCGAGAATTCTCGACCTGTCTAGCAAATGATGATCATTAAATAACGCCGTCTTTCTCTCCGTATTCACAATATACAGTATTTCGCTATTTTGTTGTTTTATGGCTTTGTGGGATACCTGATACCCGGGTACATGGTACCCGCTGCGAATCGGGAGATCGAGTTTCTTTATCGGGGTGACGTACCTAATTTTGTCGTGGATATTTTTTTTTTTTTTTAATTATCTTGTCGTTGTATATTCACGTATTCATATAGGAGGGATGTAGTTAAACAGTCCATAGTGAGACAGCAGCGAGTTCGAATCCCACAATTATGTAATGAAGTGGTTAAGTAGTTTTTTTAAAGATATTAAAATACAGGGTTCGAAACCAGATGCCATCATAATATAAAAATTAGTTTGTGCAAGGCGTACATTGTTAAAAATATATTTTTTTTTTTTTTCGGAAACAGAATATATCTAAATCACAGCTCCTGTTCCAGTTTAATTAGAGTGAAGAACCAACTATTTTCTCTAGCTAATTAAATCTGTCTGTTTATAGTAACATAATCCTAGATAGACCGGATAAGCTCATAATTTGTACCACTTTAGATAAGCACGAACATTTGTCTGTGTATAGATGTAGATATAAATATCGATATAGATATCGATACAATAATACAGATGTAGATAACAGACACAGATATAGATATCGATATATATAGATAGAGATAGAGATGGCGACAGAGATAGACATATATATATTGATATAAGTTAACTTCGCCAAGTTAGTATTTTATTTTCTCTTTTTTTTTGGTATATATATCGTTATCAATTTAATAATCGTGAATATCCTTGACATCGTGACATGCTTTGCTGGGACAGTATGACAGAGACACAGAGACATACACACACACACATACACATAGTGAATCACGCGAACACAATTTTATATTTGACGGATACTATACGGTTACGCAAATAAATCAGGTAAAAGGCGATTATTAAGAACATGTGGTTCATTCAGTTTACTTAATTGCTTCGTGGTATTTATAAATCAGTTTCCTCTGTTAATATTTAAAATACGTAATTACCTTGGAAAGGTGAAAGAATTAACCAGATGTATTACTCATGGAAATGAAATGCATTTCGGTTGATTAAGCCAGTGCTTAAGTAACAGCGAAAGAAACACAATAGCTGGGGGTCGGATGAACCAATTAACATAATTTATGCGGTTTTATCGTGTTGTTTTCTCGCCTTAGAGAAACGAAGTGAGCCGGATTTCACACAAATCAGTAATTCCTTCTAAATTTAAAAAAAAAAAAAAAATACGTTTTAAAAACCGGAGACTAATAATTTATTAATGCAAATGTTATTAATGACAACACTATGATTTTTTTACTGTGGTTTTCTGTATTAGTTTTATTAGTTTTATTATTATTATTATTATTATTATTATTTTATTATTATTATTATTATTATTATTATTATTATTATTATTGTTATTATTGTTATTATTATTTTGTTATTATTGTTATTATTATTATTGTTGTTGTTGTACAAAGTCATATAATCTCCCTGTTTTTGAATTTCTCTCTCTCTCTCTCTCTCTCTCTCTCTCTCTCTCTCTCTCTCTCTCTCTCTCTCTCTCTCTCTCTCTCTCTCTCTCTCTCTCTCTCTCTCTCCCCCTCTCTCTCTCTCTCTGGATCGCTCTCTCTTTCTTTCTTCTAGTCAATCTTTATAATCTCTGTCCAAAATCTTTTAAAGTTTCCATTTAGCATATTCTGTATATATATATATATATATATACACACACCTTTTTCATTCACTTCATTTATATCCACAGTTAAACCCACACACACACATCTTCAGAGAAAACCCCATATATCTTCATACCGTGACCATAAATATTAGTTGCCAACTAAGTCAGCCACATTTTATAACACCGTTTCAAGAACTGTGAAAAAAAAAAAAAAAAAAAAAACCCGCAAAAATACTGTTGGCAAGAAAACATAAAATAAAACAGGAAAACGGACACCACTTTTTCCACGCATCTATATACATTTCAAAACAATGGAAACAATATATTGAACAGGGAATAACAGCGGATTAGTTATTGACATTTACTTCAATGGAAAACCCACACAATTAAAGGTCACAGTTCATGGGTCATATGTCAGAATAAATACTGAAACAAACACGAATGGGAAAAAAAAGCCACATTTTTAGAAATGTACAACGGTTTCAGTGTTTTGATATTAAATAGATAATTAATGATAAACAGCACCTGAAGACTTTTTTTTAATTTCTTCTTGGCGCTGATGACGATATAACAGAGATATTGTTTGTATTGATGGCTGAAGGCAGAAGATTGTAAGTTCAGTGTGATATGTATATAGTGCAAAACTGATATTAGTTATATGAATGTCAAATAAAGAGCATTTAATGAAGTCACTTATCTCTACAGACGTTGGATCGAAAATGTTATAAATGTTAATATACTGATGACAGAAGGCCAAAGTAATAATAATAATAATAATAAGAAGAAGAAGAAGAAGAAGAAGAAGAAGAAGAAGAAGAAGAAGAAGAAGAAAAAGAAATAATAATAATAATAATAATAATAATTATAATAATAATAATAATAAACAATAGTAATACATTTTCAAAAAGTAAATAAGCAAATTAGTAAGTAAGTAAGTAAGTAAGTAAAAAAATAAATTGTTAATTAATATTAAATTAACAAATGTGTAAGTGTCTTAGAATATCAATATGTGTAAATATGTATGTATGTATATATAAAATTAGGTATGGGTGTCTACATATGTGTATGCGTGTCTATGTGTTTGCATATGTGTATGTGTATGTGTATATATATATATATATATATATATATATATATATATATATATATATATATATATATACTGAATAATCCCACAAAACGGTTGAAATACAACAGTGTATAACAGGTCAGATATCACACCAAAATACCTTCACGTACGTTTTCCTCTATGAATAAAACATTAATAAGCAAAGCGTTCGTGGGAGGTAGGAAGCTGTTATTGCATTCATTTATTTTAATTATAGCAAATGTGCCGAGATTCGATGCAAAGTGCCGAATGAAACGGAAACTATTTTCACATATTACTTGATATTTAATGCATATTATTGTTGTTCTTGTTTTAAAATGTATTCCAGGATATTTAAGATTGCAGTGTCGCCTTTACAGTCATAACATTTTATTTCATTTTCTTGTTACACATAAAAAGAGAGAGAGAGAGAGAGAGAGAGAGAGAGAGAGAGAGAGAGAGAGAGAGAGAGAGAGAGAGAGAGAGAGAGAGAGAGAGAGAGAGAGAGTAAAATATATAAACTGAATCATTCATAATATATATCTTCATTCACGAAGTTAGGAAACAATCTTTATTTTCATTTGAAGACTAATCAAATTAACGTGAGAGACAATTTAATGTGAGAAAACAATTTGATTCCTGTATCTAGTTGTCTAAGTACGAAGAACAAAACAAGTATCAAGAAACGCAAAATCCTGTTCACTGTAGCCTTAAATCACAATCAGTATCCTTGACCGTTGACCTTCATAGGTACAAACAACACGCAATGTTTCATTATTTACATACTGTGTAGTTTTTATTGCTTGATGGCGTTAAGACCAATGGAAAAACTAATAATAAAAAAAAAATAAAAAAAAAAACTCTTTATACAGGACCTTGACCTAATACAGGTAGATGGCGCTGCCATAATTTTTTTTTTTTTTTACGTGTTTAGATCAAAGAAAAACTTTTGTTGTTTTTGTTGACAGTGAAAATTGAAACTGATTTTATAAATTAAAAATAAAAATAATAATAATAATAATAATAAAATGACACGCATTTTGGCTTATATTTAAGTTTGATTATCTCAGTTTGTTGTTGCTGTTGTTTGTTAAGCATTTGAATTTTTGTTCTGTTTTGTTTTATTTCTACTTCATTTTTTAAAATTATCTCAGTCATTACTAGGAATATTACAATGTATTTTGAGATTAAGGACACTTTGGCGTCCTAGAGTATTATTATAGAAACAAAGTCTGTCTGACTGTCTCTCTGTCTTTCTAATTCTCTCTCTCCATCTGTCAGTATCTCTCTCTCTCTCTCTCTCTCTCTCTCTCTCTCTCTCTCTCTCTCTCTCTCTCTCTCTCTCTCTCTTCATCTCTTCTACATGCTCTCTCCCATGGCATTCTCTTTCTGCATGCTATTAAAATTAACACAGCACTTTCGAGTACACGCCAAAAAACCCTGAGAGAAGAAGAATAAGTTGGAAAACTAGTCCACCGTTGGTTCACTCGGGTTTGATAATTTGTATTACGTTTCTCCGACATAAATTAAATTCGCGGTACACACTCCTCGGTCATAAATAACGCTTGTACTTTGACGGCAGAGGTTCGAATGATTACGTGCAGTTCGCGCGATACCACAGGTTTACTTTGAAATTGTATTTCACTTAACAAAGTTAGACAGGATCTTTGCATATTTTTTTTTTTTTTTTTTTTTTTTTGTTTTTTTTTTTTTTTTTTTTTTTTTTGAATGTGACTTCGTGTAGAGGTGAAATATCACGTTTAGAAAGTTAACGGGCTCCGGTTAGGATAAAGAGAGATATAAAAAAAGTTGAGAAATAAAGTAAAAAAAAAAAGAAAAAATCATTTAGGGAGGGAGTGAGGGAGGAGAGAGAGAGAGACAGAGAGAGAGAGAGAGATGTTAGACGGAGATACATTTATTCATATATGTGCGTATGTGCGTATGTTCGTCTGTGTGTGTGTGTGTGAGGTATGTACAATCATGAATGCTAGTAATCATATTACTGATATTTCTGGGTTTTTTGTTTTTTTTCATTGTTACTGTTATTGTTATTATTATTATTATTATTATTATTATTATTATTATTTAATGTTAATGAATACCTTTATTACATCATTTTGAATAAATTTATCAAACTAAAAGATAAAAATTTTCTTTCTTTCCTTATTTATTTCTTTCTTCTTTCGTTCAGTCCTTCCTTAATTTCTTTACAGATCACGTGTCACATCTATAAAATTTGTTTCCATTTTGTCTTTTTGCCTTTCCACACATTTTTAGACGCATGAATTATAATCAATCGTTGCAGAAAAAAAAGTAATTAACATTACTCTATTTTAAAATACTGAAATTAATTTCTACGTTAATAAGTCATATCTATATTATCAACACTCGAATGAAAAAGCGTTGAAGAAATGCTTACAGAAAATCATGTAAAGATATATCTCAGGTTCAGCCTTCCCTTATCTTTGTTATAATCTTTCATTATACAGATAAAAATGGCAATAAATTTAGATCTAAGTTTCTGAGTACAAAGTGTGTTTGATGTTAACACTTGTAAAACTACTTTTTTAAAAAAAAAAATGTAAGTTTACTCCTGTCTTGAAAACCATTAAGTAAATCAAATACCAATATCTCAATAGTTCAATATTTCCTTATTATTATTATTATTATTATTATTATTATTATTATTATTATTATTATTATTATTGTTGTTGTTGTTGTTGTTGTTTTTACTACTATTACTTTTACTATTATCATTACTATTCTTATTATTATTCTTTCATACTTCCTTACTTTTTCATTATTTTTGTTCTGTATAAATTAATACATTTCTTAATGATAATTATTAATGAAACAAAAGCAATAAGGTTATCTACTCAATTATTTACTTATTGAGATTTGCTTTTTAATACTTCTTCCTTAATTAAAAATAATAATCATATATTA
>CM022675.1:11152015-11162015 GCA_012295275.1 Chrysomallon squamiferum
TTTCCGCATAGCTGCATTTTAAATATATTTAACAAATCTTGATTTTTTTCCGTAACGTTAGGAAGAATTTCACAGGTACCAAATTAGTAGAGAAAACTATATTTACACAATTTTAACAAAAAAGTGTAGTTGATATAAAATAATTATCTTATACCCTGTGCATAATTAAATAAAAAGAAGAAAAAACAATACATTTATAACGTGTAAAAATGAAGATATAAAATTTAAAAAAAAAATAAAATATATATAAACAGTACTTACCCACTATTCCCATCCACGGATAAAACGGAGTTACGGGCTCGGCTTTGGGCTGTTGCGAATCGTCGAAGAGTTTCGGGGACACGGAACACGATACGACGGGTTTGTTCTCCAGGGACGGGGAGGAGTAGGGAGGACTACCCCCCTCGTGACGCGGAGACGGCGTCGAGTCCTGATTCTGGGTGTGGTTCCACTCGGCGGCGCTCGCCCGGGGCTGGTAGCCCAGGCTCGCCGGGTTCACGTTGTACGCGCGCGAGATGTTCACACTGCTGTCGTCAACCACGTTGCCGGGTGGCGTCGGGTACCCGGCGACGTTCTTCGGCTCGTACGCCGACGAAACGACGCCTACGTCCCCGTTGGTGGAGTGGTAGTGGTGAAAGTTCGTTTTCTGCTGTCCATAGTACGGCGTCGTGCCAACGTTGTTTTCGTTACCGGCGGAGGAGTATCCTCCTCCTCCTCCTCCTCCTACTCCTCCCGAAGAAGGAGAAGAAGAAGCACAGTGGTAGCCTATCTGGTCCCCGAGCCTCGAAGAATATAATCCATAGCTGCTGCTGCTGTAGTTGTTCGGTACGTAATGGCCGTCCGGTGTATACGAAGGAAGGAAAGACGGTGCGAAGTATGAATTCATTTCTGTGGGATATATGATCGAAAGACAATTCTGGCTACATGACCTATACTAGATGCGTGATTTGTGGGAGTTCTAAGTTGCCGTCGGTAAAAATAAATCATTTCGATGGAAATGGGATACTGGCTGTCTGGCGCTGACCAATCAAAACGTTCGTACCTTAGCGCGCTGTCCGCTGGCCGAATCACACCCTGTGTTTACGCTTCGAGTCACAGTTCGCTGACTAACATTGGTGTAAATATATAAAAAGGAGAACGAGTGAGAGAAAGAGAGCGGGCGAACTGGAGGGAGAGAGAGAGAGAGAGACAGACAGACAGAGAGAGAGAGGTGGAGAGAAAGACTGTGATAGATAGATAGAAAAGAAGAAGAAAATTTTTTTTTTTTTTTTTTTTAAAGTTTGAAACGAGGGGCACACTGCTAGGGTAAGGAGAGGTCATCTTTTGGCAAATTATACGTGAGCTATGCGAGTGATTCATTCAAGTAGAAATTGGTTAATTTCAAAACGTAATTTATTAGTTATGTGCACGGGCTGGCAATGTTGTCTGCTTGTGACGAGGATAAATTAGAGACGAGAGTGTGTGACACGTCTGAAACTGAAACACAGTTTAACTAGAGAAAAAAACAAAAAGAAAGAAAAAATAGAAAGAATAGAATAGGTGTCTTAAAAACAACGATTAAACGTAGAGAGTTCAGAGGTTTGTTGTTGTGGTTATTATTATTATTATTATTATTATTATTGATGTTGTTGCTGTTATTATTATTTATTTTTTTATCTTTAACATCATCATCATTGTTATTATTATGATTGTTATTATTATTATTATTATTATTATTATTATTATTATTATTATTGATGTTGTTGTTGTTATTATTATTATCATTATTATTATTATTATTAGTTTTAATATAATCGTAATCATTTGTTAATTATTCCCAAGTTTCATTAACCTTTTAGTTTCTGTGCTTTTTATTCTGTTTATTTATTTATTTATATATTTTTTTTTTTTCTTCATATTATTATTGATATAATCATAATTATTATTCAAGGTGTTTTTATTATTATTGATGTTATTATTATTATTATTATTATTGTTGTTTATTATTATTATTATTATTATTATTATTATTATTATTATTATTATTATTATTATTACTATAGTTTCTATTATTTTTCCTACAATTTTTTTTTTTTATTTTTATTATTTGTTGTATTTTTCTTCTTTCTTCTTCTTCATCCCTTATTTTCTTCCTTTTCTTCTTCTCATTAACATAATGAAACAATTCCATTTCCATTAACAAAAAAACCCCAAAACCAACACTTACAAACCGCACTATTTTCTGCTAAAAAAAAAAAACAACAACACACACACACACAAAAAAAAAAAAAAAAAAACGAAAAAAAAAACTTCAAGATAAAATCAACTAACGCCATTTGTATATATTATATACCATGCTGGAAACTGCCAGAAAAGATTTGTAATGTAAATATATACATCGAGTGTGATTTATACAGTAAATCAACCGGCTTCACCAAGCGCTGAAAGGGCTTGAATAGCGAAGTGTTAAATTGATACACGACGAAAGAATATACAGTTAAAAATATAATCACTGATATGCACTTGAGATTTGCCCGGGGTAATGGATTTATTAGTGTCTGTTTCCCTCGTTAATTAATTATTATTTATTGTTTACTGTTGTTGTTATTAGCGATGTTTAATTAAATTAACTGTACTGTTTTGCATATTTTTAGAGCAGGGTTTTTGAGTAGCGTTTAACCTTGTTTATTATTTGTGTATTTTTTTTATTTTTTTTATATTTTGTTTCTCTGTCTGTTTTTATTTCTTTTTTCTTTTTTTTTTTTTTATTATTTATTTGTTTGTTTGTTTGTTTGTTTGTTAATTTTATAATGATAATTTAATAAGATAATTTAATAATCCACACATTTATATTATTTTATAGTAAATAATATATTCTTTTTTTCTACTCTAAATGATATTAATTAAACTGCAATAATAAATAACATTATTTTAGTGAACATAATGAAATTTAAATTTATTACCGAATTTTTTAAAATCTGTTCCGCATTAATTATCATTTCTCTTTTTTTTTTTTTTTTTTTTTAATTTTGTTTGTTTCACATTTAGCAATCAGGCAAAATTAATTTACTAATTGTGCAGTTTTCTAATTAGATTTGTTATTTAATGAAATTAGTTAAATTAAATGCACACTGTGTACATAGAGACACCCATTTATTTCTTTATTTCATTTAATACTGTTTTCCTTAGAAATATTAAATAATTTTAAAATTATATTTGTTCGTTTTATTGCTGAATGTGTTATTTATTTATTTATTTATTTATTTACTTATTTATTTATTTACTCGATATTATTAGTGATAACAGTTGCAGTGATATATGTAATTATCAATAAATATTTCATTAATGAATTATTATTATTTTTATTTTATACTTTCTTAACAAATTTTAAATAAATTAAATATTAAAGGTTTTTTTTATAAAAGATGTTAAAAAGAAAAAAACAATAATAATAATAATAATAATAATAATAATAATAATAATAATAATAATAATAAAAACTACTTAGGTTTTTTATATATGTAAAAGAAATGTGTAAGGAAATTTTTTTAACTTATTTAAAAATATAATAAAAAGCTGGTTTAAAAATCAAAATCAACAACATTAAAATGGAATATGATGATCCAACCACAAAACAGCAACAACAACAACAACAACAACAACAACAACAACAACAACAACAACAACAACAATAATAAATAATAATAATAATAATAATAATAATAATAACAGAAATGGACAATAACATTAATATTATTACGAACAATAACAATGATAACCACAACAACAACAACAACAACAGCAACAACAACATCTTCGACAAACATTCCCAACAAGAACACCAGAACAAGCGAAATTAGTTTCTCTTTTTTTTTTATCCTTTACGTCTTCTGTTTTCCCTTAGCAATTTTTTTCTTTTTTTTTTTTTTTTTTTTTTTTTTTTTTTTTTTTTTTTTTTTTGGTCCATTTTTATCTATCCCATCCTCCCCCCTCCACCACCACTTCCACCACATTTCCCCTCTCCCAGCAAATTTTTTTTTTTTTTTTTTCTTTCCACATTGTAGAAACTATCATATCGCCTGCCCTTCAAAAGATATTCCAAGTAATCACGAAAACAGATTAAAGCCGAGTATGCATCTCGAGCCAGTATACCTTGATATGTGGTATTTCCGATAGGTCGTAGATTAGCGTTCTAAGGTCGAGGGAGGAAATTTTCAAGATTTGCAACAGCGGATGTTCCTGGCAGTATTCTACCAGTCTGGTTTCCGTCATAGACCAAGTGGCAATTCGGAAGCTATGTTGTTGTTTTTTTTTTTTTGTTTAAAAAAAAAAAAAAAATTATTTATTGTTCCTTTATTTTATGAATTTTTGATTGAGTTTGCTTCGGGTTTGATTATTGTAACGTTTTGAAATGTTGTTTCAGTTTTTGTTTCTTTTTAGATAATTTCATTTCATTATTTTTTTTTTTTTTAATTCTGTTTTATTTTATTTTATTTTACTTTATTTTATTTTATTTAATAAAAATATTATTATTTATTTGCTGTTATTCCCTTTTTTTTCTTTTTTTTTTTTTTACAAAAATTACTTGTGCATTAGTACTACTACTACTACTAACACAACAACAACAGCAACAACACCAACAAATGCTATAAAAATACAATTACGCTTAAACTGCTGCTGCTACTACTACTACTACTACTGACATGTCAACTACTACTACTGTTTCAACTTCTTCATTCACATAATAACAACAATCATCATGATGATTATAAATCATTTTCTAAATGATAGTTTGGAAATAAACAGCTACTATTCCCACATTCTTCGTAACAAATTGCTGAAAGAGACAATCATTAAGAAAAAAAAAAAAAAATAAAATGAGAGAGAAAAAATTAAGATAACAACGAAACAAAATGAATATATCAAATTTAAGCATTCCCATTACTGCATTCACAAGTCCAAAGCAATTTAGATATGTGCCCTTGAAGAAGAAGAAGAAGAAGATGAAAAAGAAGAAGAAAAAAAATTATTCAAACTTATCGAACCACCGCCATTCTTGTATGAAGTTATTTCGAAAACTAATCAGTTGCATGCTTCAGCTGGAGTGGTATCCATGACGACGGAAATGAACACGCCATACTGACCCCGAGAATCGAACAGTGAGAGTTCTCAATGCGCCACTCGCTCGGTTCTACAGGGTAAATGCGGAATGAACGAGTCGGCTGTGAATTTACGTCCTGCTTTACGATCCAGAATTAAAACAGACGAGAGAAAAGTTATGTTTCAGCTGCTGCCGTCTCCCAGTACACACACACACACGCGCAAACACACACACACACACACACACACACACACACACACACACACACACACACACACACACTCACACACAGACATACACATACACATATACACACACACATACCTACATTTATACATTGAGTCAATTCTGTATCTGAATATCTCTTTCTCTCTCTCTGTCTCACTGCTACAGCTTCTATAACATTGACAGCATAGTGCTAACGACGACAACAATATCAAATATTACCACTACTACTGCTACCAGAACAATAACAACAACAACAACAACAATAATAACAACAACAACAATCACTACTGCTACTACTACCATTACTAATACTGCAATAATCACTGTATTTATTTAAACAAATAGTGTTTTATGTCCCTTGCATTATCTTTTTTAAAAATCCATTCATTCATTCATTGATTCATTCAGCAAGCCTTTCATTCATTTATTTGTTTCTTTGTTTATTAATTTGCGTATGAATTCATGGATACATTTTTTTTGTTTTGTTTTATAAATTATTTTTTCTATCATTTATTCCCGAAACATCCTGTATAGCAGTTAAATTTTCTTGAATGATATTAATGACTGCTCCAGAAATAAAATATAAATTTTACTACTTTCTTTTTTCTCTCTTAAATTCTCCAGCATATAACTTTAATGCCTTAAGCAGATATTTTTTTTTTTTTTTTTTTTTTTTAAAAAAGAAGAGAAAAATATTCTCACCACTGGAACAAAAAATTTCATCTGAAAAAATTAAATTTTTTATTAGTAAAAATGATAACGACAACAACAGTTAAAATAATTTGAAATAATTAAAAAGTAATTTATATATTTATTTATTTATTTATTTATTATACATTTATTTATTATTTATTATTATTATTATTATTATTATTATTATTATTATTATTATTAGTAGTAGTAGTAGTAGTAGTAGTAGTAGTGCTAGTAGTAGTACTTCTAAAACCGCTATTATTTATTTATTTATTTATTTATAATAAGATTCTAATTTTTGCATCTGTTTCATAATTATTACAACAAGAACTGCTATATCCTACAAAACAAGAAAAAAAAAAAAAAAAAAAAAAAAAAAAAAGAAAGAAAAACAAGAGCTTCAAAAAGATTTTAACCTAATCAGTCATAACACCAACCAAATTATTATTAATATTCTCTGGTGCTGTGGAAAATGGAATTATTATATAACCGTGGGGTTCCTTACGGTCAAAGGCCTTCGTGCGAATTCAACCGTGAAAATCCGTCCCGGGTCGTTAGCGAAACTTTGTTATGAAATATGCATTGTTCCCGGGTCGCATTACTGTCATACGTCGATAATGTTTAATTAAAATGCAAGGTGTTTCCATTTAATGTGTTGGCTAATTAATGCAGACGTTCCATTATTGCGCACTAGTAATGGCTGACTGGTTTATGTGCTGGTTTTGTCACCGTGTGCTCCAAAGGGTTAAATCGATATATATATATAACGGGTCGAATTGGTTGTTGTCGTTATTAATAGTAATATTGGTTTTGATTAATTTTTTTTTTTTTTTTTTTTTTTGTTCGGTTTATGTTTTTGGGGTTTTCTGGTTTTGTTAGATTTTTAAAAAATTATTTATTTATTTATTTATTTTTTATTTATTTATTTATTTATTTATTTATTTATTATTTTATTATTATTATTATTATTATTATTATTATTATTATTATTATTATTATTATTATTATTATTATTATTATTATTATTATTATTATTATTTTTATTATTATTAATATTATTATTGTTATTATTATTATTATCAGCATCATGAATATCATCATTATTTATTTATTTATTTTTATTATATTTATTTATTTATTTATTTTTATTCTTGTAACAGCCATTACTGCTGCTGTTGTTAATATCAAATTATAATTTAATTTGTTTTAATACTTAAATATTATTGTTCATCGTTTTTATTGATTAATGATAATACTAGTCTATTTATTCAGTAGTGAGTTGGTTAAATATACAGAGAATTAACTACTAATTCATAGTTTCTTTTATGTTTTTCTGTCTGATGATTTAGCAGAACTGAAATGGCACATGACCTAAAATTTCTGAAAAGTTAAATAAATAAAAAGTAAGAAAAAGAAAAAAAGAAAAAAAAAAGAAACAAAGAATAAATAAATAAACAAAATAAAAAGAATTTAAAATTCTGTCAGTATTTTTACTCGGTCACACTGAGAATGAGTCCAGTTAGATATATAGATAGATAGATTTATTTATTTATTTATTTATTTATTTATTCTTTTTTTTTTTTTTTTTTTTTCTCTCCTATTTTTCCCCTTTCTGTTTTCTTTGGCTTCGCATTTTCTTTGAAACGCGGGCGATATTGTCAGCGTAGACAAAATTACGACAGTGGAAGATGGAAAGAATACTTGTTTCCAAGTGTAGAATTGCAAAAAGTCTTTGATCTGACATGGACAAAATGTAACAAACAGAAAGAGAAACATACACAACAAGACGCGAATGGAAATTCCATTCGTCGGTTAGTTACGTGGGGACGTTGTCAATCAACGCGGTTTGCTTGCGTCTGGCGCCCGAACAGAAACTTGTAAATTTCAAATGGCGGTTTCGTATTAAATGAGCGATTTTTGAAAGAAGCTTTCAGCGCGTGTTTTTCAAAAGGAACAGGAGAAACATCCACGCTAATAATATATCAAAGTCGATGCGACATACCAAAGATAAGTTAATTTTTTTTTTTTTTTTTTTTTTTTTTTTTTTTCGTTGAAAACAGAAATAAAATACGTTATAGAAAGAAAAAAAAAAACACAAAAAAACATAGGTATTAATGAATAAACGACATTTTCACGTTTGTTTCATACGATAGTACTGGGGGAGCATGCATTAGAGAAATGTAAAATAAAATAAAATAAACAAACAACCAATCAAAAACAAATAATTGTAAAAAAAAGCCAGTGAATGAATGAATAAATAATTAAATAATTAAAGTTTATAAATGTGTCAATTTAATAATAGTGAATGTAACAAAGATTCACTTAAAATTATTGATATTATTTTATAAATAATAATAATAATAATTTTAATAAAAATAATAATAACAATAATAATAATAATAATAATAATAATAATGATAATAATAAACAATAACAACAATAAAATATTAAATAAATAAATAAATAAACAAAAAACAAACAAAAAAATAAATGCTTCATTTTATAGAAAATAATTAAAATATTGTTGTAATGTTTAGTCATGTTCACAAGAATAATAACAAAACATTAACAACAACAACGACAGCAACAACAACAACAACAATATTAACAACGACATTACCAATAACTGTAGTGCATAACAAAACTAACAGTGGCAGCAGCAACAGCAGCAACAGCAGCAGCAACAAATGAAATCGTTAATATGTTACACCACTTTTCTGATACGACTTTCAATATTAGCCGTTAAATCGCGCTAACGCAAACGTAAATGATTCTTTTAATTTACTCCTGATTTATCATTCAATAAATAACCAATGACATTTTGAGCTAATGTCACCAGTTAATACGAGAGGCAAAACAACATTGATATTCTACACCTATAAATTACAGGTGTCGCCTACGAACGCAAGCGTCAAACAGCAAATCTCAAGTTTGTTCGATACGCAAGGCGATCTTCTGCCTCGAGTTCGTTTCAGTGAAACAGGTGTCATTTTTCATTCTATTTTAATATTTTTTTTTTTTTTAATTTTCTTTTGTTTATTATAAATAAATGATAGCGATGTATGTGTATTTCACCTTGAATCTGGCTGAACGCTTAAGAGCTAAGAGTCAGAATTGATTAAGTATTTAGTAGAAAGCGTGAGAATAAAATTTTAATATTTTATTTTATTTTTTTAAATATAAATTAGCGCATTCCATTAAGAAAATAATTTAAATTATACAAATATGTTTTTATCTTTATTAATATTATTTATATTATTATTATTATTATTATTATTACTGTTGTTACTATTATTATTATTATTATTATTATTATTATTATTATTATTATTATTATTATCATTATTATTATTACTACTTGACTTGTTTATAACTTTTTACACATATCTTATTATAAGTAAAAATATGAATATTTTTTCTTTCAGTTATATTATTTCTTATTTTAATTATTATTTAAAGCACCAAAATAATAATAATAATAATAATAATAATAATAATAATAATAATAAAGACAAAAATTAGAATCAAAACAAAGAAATTTTTTTTTTTTTTAAATGAATGAATGAATAAATAAATAAATAAATAAATAAATAAATAAATAAATAAATAAAATAAAATATAATATAATATACTTTATTTATTTATTTATTTATTTATTTATTTATTTATTTATTCTTTTAATTTTTCCCTACACCCCTTTCTCAATTCTACATTTTTACCCAACTTGTTACAAAATAGCTTCCACCACCACCTTCTTTTTTCTTTTTCTTTTTCTTTCTTTCTTTTTTTTTTTTTTATGAACGAGTAACAATTTTCAACCAGGGCATTTTTGGGCTTGTGCGTTGCGACTTCTTAAGCGAATTAAAATTGTAAAACGCATTCAGTGAAGGGAAATAGGTTTTCCTTTGAAGTTGCGACCGCGTCGAATAAATCACCTTATTTGAATACACCACTCTGAATAAATCGCTATTGAAGATTTAACATCAAAGTACAGACATT
>CM022675.1:11167015-11174515 GCA_012295275.1 Chrysomallon squamiferum
ATTATTATTATTATTATCATTATTATTATTGGAATTATTATTATTATTACCACCATCATTATCATATCCATCATCATCATCATCATCAACATCATCATCATCATCCTTCTTTTCTACAAGCAGTACAAAACATAAATATATACACGTCCAGTGAAACAAAGTCTGCTCTGCTAGGAAAAAAAACCTCTAGACTCAAAAATTCGTTCCGCCCCCGGTAGCTTCTTTATGGGTGTCCACGAAAACATGGAATTTACTGTCTTCCCCCACCTAAAGAGTTTGCGTGTTTGATTAACGCGTTTCTCCATTCAGTGGGATCGCTGAAGAATTAAGGAACTTCGTCTTCTTTGTATATCTTGCTTGCTTGCCTGGGATGAAAGATAAGCTACACAAGATGGGAAGCATGCATCATATCTGCGCGATGAATAATTTCATTTTCCCCTCGAGGAGACGGCTGAAAACATCATAATTATTATTACAATTCATCTTCTTTCTGAAATGTCACTGCCATTTGAAAAATGTTGCTGTTGTTGATTTTTTTTTTTTTTTTTTTTTTTTTTTTTTTTTTGGTATTTAATATTATTGTGTTTTATTGTTATATTTTTGTCTTAATTTTATTTATTTTATTTTATTTTATTTTATTTTGTTTTATTGTATACTTACTTACATATGATTATTATTGTTATTGTTATTGTTATTATTATTATTATTATTTTTTATAATTATTATCGTTATTATTATTATTAATATTTTATTATTATTATTATTATATTTTGACATTTAGACTTTAAAAAAAAGTTTTTGGTAAGACATTTTAAAAATAATTCGAATTTAAACGCCACTGTATTTTTATAAATTACTAAATGAATAAATAAATAAATAAAATAAAACAAATAAACAAAAAAACAAACAAACAAACAAACAAACAAACAAATAAATAAATAAATAAATAAATAAATAAATACATAAATAAACCTAATAACTATCCAAACATGAAGACTACAGAATCTCAAACGAATAAAACATATAAACCGCGTACAATTATATAAAATACGTTATATCAAAGATTTCGCTTTAAACAAAATTTACTTGAATATTTTCTCAGTGTTCCATCACTACCGACTGATACATTTTTCATTTTTTTATTTATATTATTATTATTATTATTATTATTATTATTATTATTATTATTATTATTATTATTTGTTGTTGTTGTTGTTTGCAGTCCAGTCCTAATATTGCATCCATTACATAGATAAATCATGATTTGCTAATATTTTAGTTTGCTATCCGAACTAACTTGATACTGACATTACTACAAGACTGTCAATTCAAAAAAAAAAAAAAAATCAGTTATGAATAATTAATAATCGATTATGTACGCTTACATCATCAATAAACAACTGTAAAAATAAAAATAATAATAAATAAAAAAGAAAAAAAAAAAAAAAAAAAACATAAATAAATAAATAAAAAAATGAAAAGAAAGAAAAGGAAAAAGATATTTTGCATTTTATAGCAAATAAAAAGGAAACCAACACAAATTATTATTATTATTATTATTAATTACCTAGCGGATAAACTGAATCTATTTGTAAGAAAGAACATGTGCGCGTGTGTACGTGCGTGCTCGTGTGGTTCATGTAACTTCTGACTGCGGAGCCGAGGTACAATAAATCTGATTGGCCAAATGCGGACGATGTCAAGATGTCATTCAATAGATCAGAAAGATTTCCAGCATTATCTCTGACTTGGGGTGTCTTTCTTCACTTCCATAACTTCGTTTCCTTCGACAGCGCTGGGATTGTGTGCAGATAAATATAAATTAGAGAGGATGGGCGCTCCTTTTTAATTAGCAGTGGTGTCGAATATTACCGAGAAATTAGTGAGGCAGAGCTCGTAGGCATTGAGAGAGAGAGAGAGAGGGAGGGAGGGAGAGAGAGAGAGAGAGAGAGAGAGAGAGAGAGAGAGAGAGAGAGAGAGAGAGAGAGAGAGAGAGATGGATGGATGGATAGATAGATGAATATTTTTAAAGAAAGAAAGAAAGGGAGAGAATAATATATTTTTCTTAATCGTTATGATTAGCTTTCTGAAGTTTTCATTCATTTTATATTTATTTCTGTGTGTAGTATTAATAGCTTTAGTAGTAATCGTAGTAGCTGTAGTAGTAGTTTTATTTATTTGTTAATTCATTTATTTATATATTTATTTATTTATTTATTTATTTATTGTTATTATTTGGGTAATTGCCGTGAAAAAAGTATTACTTTAAATACTATGAATAATAGTAATGTAATAATAATAATAATAATAACAATAACAATAACAATAATAATAATAATAATAATAATAATAATAATAATAATAATAATAATAATAAAGATTAAAAACAAGGAATATATATAGTTTAAATTAAAAATAATAAAATGCCTGTATCAGTCCGTATTATCAAACAAATGTAATAACCAATGCACGAAACTAACTAACTAACTAAATAAAAAAAAATAATAATAATAATAAAAGTAAAACAACATAAAATGGAGAACACGAAAGGTCAAAACAAAACAGACAGAAAAAAAAAAAAAAAAAAAAAAAAAAACACGTGACTTGAAGATGTCGGAAATCAATAGCACAACTTCAACCAATGCGAGCCGCTCGTTCTCATAACCTGGACGGCGCGTGTATTCATACGCGTTTTTGCAAAAAAAAAAAAAAAAAAAAAAAAAAAAAAAAAAGCGATAAAAGAAGTCCGCGCGAAACATCAAACTGCAGTAAAGAGCCGCTTTTATGATACTTACCTCATCGAAGAGGAATATCAATGATAGTTTTTCGCATAAACGCGACAGTGTTTTCGTTCATATTTACATTAATTCTTTCATTTATTACCGAAACGGCCAACCAGGTTATTAATAAAAGCGATATTTACATCTCATTCACGAAGGGCAACAAAAATCCCGCGATCGTTTAAAAGCGGGTGAGGATTGAGAAAGGGCAGATTAGCGTTCATGTCACGCACGCTCGGTTTTTTTTATTTCGAAAAATTTCACACGCAACCCTGAGCTATAAATGTAGATTGTTGGTATTTATAGTCATATTCATATTATTATTTTGTTTTGTTTTGTTTTGTTTTCACACTGTATATAGAATTTACCGTTAAATTCCCAGGCTTTTGGCTTTATTTGCATAATAACCTCGTGCTTTTTAAAAAAAAAAATAATAATAATAAAAAAATAAAAAAATATAGTCGATAAAAGAAGTATTAGACAGTATTATACTGTCCGTTATCGTACATCCCAACATTAACCTTTATACTTTGTGTTAACTGTTGTGTTCAGTTATCGAGCGAGAAGTTTGAAAATTATTTAGTAAATACTGAAATTAAATGCAGTTCTCGAAGCGTGTAAATTGTTTGACGGAATGAGTGTTGTGGTTCTTTTGAGGAAACAAGCAATAAAATGAGAAAATAATACTTTATTATTTGTGAGAAAAAAAAAAAAAAGAAGAAAAAAGATGTACTTTAAGGGTGTTCCATTTTTGAAATGACTGCTTCGCTTAGTTTTATTTTATTTTATTTTTTGTTTTTTGTTTTGTTTTATTTTATTTTATTTTTCTTTATTTTATTTTATTTTATTTTTTGTTTTATTTTATTTTATTTATTTATTTATTTATTTATTTATTTATTATTTTATTTATTTATTTATAATTATTATTGTAATTATTAGATTGGTTATTATTATTATTTTTTTTTTATTATAAATTTTTATATTGTTATTAAAATTGATTCATCTTTTTCTTGTCTGTCTGGTTATCAATTTATTCTATTAAAATAATTTTCTAGTATTTAAACACACAAATACACAAATAAAACAAATAAAATAAAATAATAATAGCAACAACAACAATAATAATAACAATAATAGAGTAACAATAGTAATAACATAATTAAAATTAAATTAAATTACGTTTTTAAAGTACAAATAGATAAAATATTAATTAACAAATTTTTATTTGTTTTTTTTAATTTTTTTATTTATTTTTTTATTTATTTATTTATTTATATTATTATTATTATTATTATTATTATTATTATTATTATTATTATTATTATTATTATTATAGTTATTTCGTGTGTGTTATTTTCTGTTATTGTTACTATTAAATATCAAATAGAGACATTTTCAAGTAAAATTAAATTAAAGCAAGACAAAAATAAATTATAAAATCAAATCAAATAAAATAAAACACCCATAAAAATACATCTATATTTTTAAATTACCTATAAAATAGTAGTAGCAGTAGTAGTAGTAGTAGTAATAATAATAATAATAATAATAATAATAACAACAACAACAACAACAACAACAATAATAATCAAAATCCCGCAGCTAAATACAAAATTAACAGTCATTTATACACGATTATTTCACTTCCTTACAGCCAGTTTTCTCAAAATAAAATTGACAAACCGGGTCTATTCTGACGAAATAAACAAGATGAGACGCGAAACGTATTCATGTTTATTGCACGAAATCTGGAGCAAGCCAGACATGTCTTTGCAAAGTAAATTTAAAAACAAGACCACGGTAACCCAGATTTTGTTTACAAGAGACGGCGCACGTGTTTCTAGGGAGCCATTAAAGACAATTTTCTCGAACATAAACCATCAAATTGTGTAAAGGATACGTTCGGAAATAGATACCAACATGGGATTATCTAAATGATCTAGACTTTCCTCGGTCCCCGCAAACGTCATTTGTTGAAGCCGTGAGGCAAAATATAAACTAAATATCCTGTTATTTCTTTTCTTGCATCTGGAGCTAATTTCATTGACATTAATTTTTGCTCGTTAATTTTATTTATTTATTTATTTACTTTTTTATTTATTTAACCTATCTATCTATCTATCTATATATATCTATCTATCTATATTTATTTATCTATCTATCTATATATATCTATTTGTCTGTCTGTCTTTCTTTCTATCTATCTCTCTATCTATCTGTCTCTCTCTCTATCAATCTATTTACTCGCTTAATTTTTTGTCTGTATATTTATTTGTTTGTTTATCTGCTATTTATTTATATTCATTCAGTCATTCTTCAATTCATGCACGTGCACGTGCTTCTGCAGATTCATAAACACGTCCATACATCGTCTGTCTGCCCATTCATCGAAATGATTACAAATTTAAAAAAAAACTGTAGATCTGTTTATCTTGTTAGCAACACTTTCCTATCCATTACTGTACACATCCATCGCAAAATGAAGCATTTGTATTTAATATCCATGTATTTAAGCATCTACATGTCACGTGCATGCCCTTCTGTAATTGCATTTTCATGTACAGACAGGAAGATAATTTAGAAACATACACGATCAGTATTAGAAAATAAAAGAAATAGATAAAAAAAATAGATAATAAAACAAAACACTATAACCACGGAATTTTAAACAGATATCTTAAAATAAAATAAAATATAAAATTAAATAACTAGATCAATTTTTTGTCTCTCCTAGTTCAACAGTAAGAAAAAAATATATTACATGAATATATTTGAAACAAATATATATGTATATATATATATAGCGATATGTGTGTAATACAAAATTGTATTTATATATACACTATCAAGTAAGCTTAAATTCACAGCGTAAAAAAAAAAACGTGTTCTATATGTAACAGACGCAAAGTGAACACATGACACTAAAGCACATAAACTTGTATATCAGGTAACAACATAAAGATTTTAAAACACTGCTGAGCTTGTTGAAACAGATTCTGGTCTTTATTACGTGTCTCGGATATATGTATGAGTATCTGTTTGTCTCTTCATGAATTTTATGTGTATGTGTGTGTGTGTGTGTATCTGTGTGTAAAACTTAAAATGTTAAACTTAGCATGTAAACATACATATATATAATATATATGATTATTTGGCTCATGATTACTTTAAAATTATTTTTTCTAATTCTAATTTTATTTTTGTTTCTGTTCTTTTATTCATTCATTCATTCGTTCTTTCATGTATTCATTAAACATTTCTTGAGTGATTTCATTTAGTTTAGTATAGAAGACAAAAAAAGAATTAATAGCATTTTAACTGATATAAATATTATTTCTAAGTTATTTTCTCTTCTTAAAAATCAATTGTTTACTGATATACATTATTATCATCATCATCATATTTATCATTAAAATCATTGCTATCCTGTCACTGTTGTCGCTGATGCTGTTAATAGTATTAGCAACATAAGTAGCGGAGTAACATTAATATTATTGCTTTTACCTTATTAATTATTTCTTTCATTTTTTTCTTCTTTATGTTTTCTCTATAACAGTTACTGCAATCCTAATTATCTTAATACTTTCCTTTAAATACAAAAACATTAGAATTTATTTATTTATTTATTTATTTAGTATAATTAGTAGTAGTAGTAATTAATTACCTATGTATAAGTAGTTCACTTTTCTTTTGAACAAGCGTATTTCTTTTCTCTTTAATAAACTAATAATTAGTAGTAGTAGTAATAATTAATTAATAAAGTAAATAACTTATTTATGTATTTATTTATTATAATAATAATTATTATTATTGTTAGTAGTAGTAGTAATAGTAGTAGTAGCAGTAGTACTAATTAATTAATAAAGTATTTTTATTATTATTATTCATTCATTCATTCATTCATTCACAAATCTACTTCCAGCGGACATGCAAGTCTAACACGGTGGGTCTCCAAGGCGGGCAGGGTAAAACGAAACATGAATCAGGTACAAACCGAGTGACCGGCCGGAGATCAAAGACCCCGCCCAACGCTACCTGATAACAGCAGCTCGAGCGAGTAAGTTAACTTTGGAAGTCGCTCTGTGTACAACAATGAAACGTGAAGCGAAGGCTTTGTGTCTTAATGGGGTACTGACAATGAGCTGCCGACCTCTGACCCCATAAAACAGTTCCGTTTGTTAGAGTTGCATAGAACCAAAGGAAGGACGGAAATCTTGTGCGGAATAAACTGGTATCTCTTTATTCTCTATGTACGAGGTTTGTGTTCGTGTTTGTATTATGTGTGTGCCTACGTGTGTCTGTGTGTACGTGTGTGTGTGTGCGTGCAATGTAACAACGCCAGGTGATATCTGGTGATAAAATATAAAAAGGTGAATTGAAGAGAAGAATGTGGAGGTAGGTTCTGAATGAAAAAATATAAAAATAAATAAATAAAGTAAGAAGAATGAATGAATGAATGATAGAGAGAAGGATATGAAGATGAATAAATTAAGTTACAGCTGTAAACATGATAAAAAAAAAATTATACATTGTTTCAGAGACGGATTGACAAATAGATAATTAAAAAACTAGTGAAAATAATAATAATAATAATAATAATAATAATAATAATAATAATAATAATAATAAATCAGGCAAAAAAAAAACGAAAAATTATGTAAGTAGGTATATCATAAAATTGTGAAAGTTCTAAATGGTGAAAGTTCTAAATGGTGATAGA
>CM022675.1:11177015-11207015 GCA_012295275.1 Chrysomallon squamiferum
AAGTCATTCCTAAATCTTTAAATTTGACTTGAGAACAAACTTCATTTCGTAAGATAGGCGAGGTCCTGGCAGTTAACGTCGAACCGCAGATGGTACCGAGGCCTGTAACGAAATATCGAACAAGGGTGCGAAACATTTCTCTCCTCTCTCTCTCTCTCTCTCTCTGTCTCGCGCGAAAACCGAAACCTGTTTCAGTGTGATTAGGAATCCAGATGTTCTCTTGTTTTTATTTTGTTTTTTTTTTGTGTTTTTTTTTTCCCCGTTTCTAAGTCATTTTGTTATCACTTTTGTTATTTGTTTTTGTTTTTTTCTTGTCTTTCATCGTTTATCTTTTTTTTTTTTTTTTTTTTTTTTTCTTTACTTTATATTTTTTCTTTTTCTTTTTTAGATACTTCAAGGATTTGTTTTTTCAAAGTTTGGTGTTTTCGTGTTGTTGTTTTTTTTCCTTCTATAATTTCAGTTTTGGCTTGTTTTTTTCTGGTTTTTATTTTTTTTTTTTTTTTTTTTTGCTAACTTTGATCGGAAATTTTAATTACATAGAAAGATGAATGACTGAATGGATAAATGCACACATTTCATAATTTATTAAATTAAATTTATGTTCCTTATTAGTTATTAAGTATTTGCACCTCAAATATTTGCAAATATGTGAGTGTTTCACAGTACAATGTCAAAAACAAGAAATAATAATAATCATAATCATGATGTTAATAATAATAATAACAATAATAATAATAATAATAATAATAATAATAATAATAAAAGTTACCGACAATATTTCAGACATTAAATGAAGGGAAAAAAACGACATAACGTGTAAAAAAAAAAAAAAAAAAAAAAAAAAATGTAGTAAAACGAAACTTATCCCTCAATCAGCAAGTTTACAAAACTGCCACTGACATCCCCCACGTGACCCACGCCCCGGGGGTCCTTCCGGACACCGCCGAGAGAGAGAGGAGAGGAGGGAGGGCCAGCCAGCCAGCCTCTTCTTGAACGCGAGAGGTATGCGCGCGCATCCTCAGACCGCAGTAGGCAGCTGTTAGCTGGCCCGGCCACTTGAGCAGTTTTATGATTGTATACGGTACGGAGTGACATTTTTATTCCTTTCAAAGCCAGCACTCGGGAGTGGAGACTCTTGTGTTTGAGCAAAGGGCCAGATATCCAAGTAAGGGTGGTTTAAATCACGACCGGTTTGACGGTTTTACTGCTTCGTGTGATCATTTGGACGCAAACTATGTAGAACGTTATCTTCAAGGTCATGGCAAGTTCCTTTTCTCTTTCTCAGAATTTCTCAGATATTAAAATCAGACCTCGGTATCAGTTTGGACTTCCTTTTATTATTTCGCCCCCCCACCCCACCCGCAAAAAACTTTTTAATTTTTTTTTTATTTTCATTTTTATTTTTTTTTTTTTTATGTTTTCAGTTCATTTTATTACATTTTGAAAATAAAACTCTGACTTTCAAAGCTTCCCTTGTCCCTCTCCAACTTTCTTAAAATATATACATTGCGTGCGTGTGTGCGTGTGTGCGTGTGTGTGTATAAAAGGAGAAAAAAGCAAAATGTATAAAATATATACAGATAAGATCTCTCTCTCTCTCTCTCTCTCTCTCTCTCTCTCTCTCTCTCTCTCTCTCTCTCTCTCTCTCTCTCTCTTTGTCTCTACCTCTTTTTCTCTATATGTTAATCTAGAATAAAACACAGCACAGCGCAAAGACATACAAAACATACACACATACATTTAATATGTAATTTAGGTCGTATAACTTGTCGCAGAAATGTGTGAAATGGAGAGATAAAATTACCGTAGAACTCAAGCAATAAATTCGTTAAAATATAATCACCATAATAAAGATAAGTAAATTATCAATTAGACAAATACGTAAGAAAAATAAATAAATAAATAAATACAAAATAACAATAAAAGTATATATATAAATCACAATAACAACATATAAATGAATGAACGAATGAATAAATTAATTAATTAAAACTGTGAAAATGTGAAAAACAATCGCATATAGGTATTTTATTAATTTAGAGCAAAATATTAAAAAAAAGTTTTATTCAGAAGGATTATGCGTATGTTTTGTTAATTTCTTTAAGAAAAGAAAATTGGTAAAAAGGTCAAAGTTAACAAGAAGCAATAAAGTATAAATAATTATATAAATTAATAAAGACATTTTTAAAATTTAGAAATTGATTATTGTTTTATACATTGTGTGCGTGTGTGCGTGTATAAAAGGAGATAAAAGCAAAATGTATAAAATATATATATATATATATATATATATATAAATTGAGAAAATAAATGCTTAAGAATTAATTTGTTTTATTAATTTACTGAGTTATTTATTTATTCATTCATTTATTCAGTTATTCATTCATTCTGTCTCTTTACCGATTCACTGATTTATTTATTTTATTTTATTTTATTTTGTTTTGTTTTAATTTATTTCAGAACATGCTGAAAACAGTTTTAAGATTGAAACTATTTATATTTTTTTCTTCTAAATTTGTTCAGTTATATTGTCTCTCTTATTTGTTTTTGGTTTTGTTTTATTTCGTTTTAAATAATGCTATTTAGCTTAAGTTAAGATTTAATATCTTGTTCAGTAAATAAAATGATATTCATTTGTTTATTAATTCATTTACTGGATGGTTTTATTCCAGATATTATGATATTATGTTATATTATATTATATTATATTATATTATATTATGTTATATTATATTATATTATATTATATTATATTATTATATTATATTATATTATATTATATTATGTTATATTATGTTATATTATGTTATATTATATTACATTATATTATATTATACAATATTATATTATATTATATTATATTCATTAGTTCATTTGTTAAATACAGTCAATATTTTATTTATTTACTACAACTTTTAACTACATTATTACAAAAATATTTTATAATGATTTATTTATTTTTTTAATTTTTAATGTAACTAACGAATTGCCTTAAATAATAAATAATACCATCGTTGTTCTTTGGATGATCTAAAAACTAACTAACTAACTAACTAACTAACTAACTAACTAACTAACTAACTAACTAACTAACTAAATAAATAAATAAATAAATAAATAAATAAATAAATAAATAAATAAATAAATAAATAAATAACCTCAACAACAGTAAAGAATATTTTACAAATGGGAATTTGTATGATTATTTATTTAAACGTACGAATGCCTTAGATATAAATAATAAATTAAAAGTTTCTGATTCATTTTAAAATTTAATTTGAATTTGTAAAATATACACACAGACATACAGACACACCCGCACACACAGACACACACACAGATAATTTTATATATATTTAAATAATTATTCAGTTTATATTCATTCATATTTATTTATTTATTTATAATTGTTTTCGTTTGTAAATAACATACGTGAATATTAATAATATCTATGAGGACAGAAGTTCAAAAATAAATGTAACACAAAATAATAGTAGTAGTAGTAGTAGTAGTAGTAGTAGTAGTAGTAGTAGTAGTAGTAGTAGTAGTAGTAGTAATAATAATAATAATAATAATAATAATAAAGAACGAAAGAAAACAACAAGAATTTTATTTTAATAATTATTGTTACTTAAACTAATTTGATTTTATGTAGTGTATAATTTATAGGTTCAAGAAAATATTTAATATTATTATTATTCTTTTAATGATAAACAGTTGTATTTAAAATATAATTTAAGCACTCTTTATTTATTTGTTTGTTTGTTTGTTTGTTTGTTTGTTTATTTATTTATTTATTTATATATTTATTTATTTATATGTGTCTTTGCTTATTTATTTATTTGCATCAGTTTATATGTTTGCTTTCTGAAAAAACTATTTACTTCAGCTGTAAAAACCTTTTTTCACTATTTATTTATTTTTTATTTTCTCTCTTTCATAATTTCTTTATATCCTTATTTGTTTTTCTTGAATTTTATCCATCCGTGCACACGTTATATAAAAATCTGTCAATTTCGAGTTACAAGAGAGTAAGATTAAGTTTAAAACAACTTCATATTAGTGATTGAAAAACACGTTCTCAAATGTTAACTGTAATATCAGTTTTTCTACCTTTTCAAAGAATTATAATATAGTTAGGAGACAGCCCTATTTAAATAGCAAAATATTTCATCCATGTAATAATAATTATAATAATAATAATAATACTTGAATAATAAGAAGATTAAGATGATGATGAAAAAGAACAACAAAAATAACAAAATCTACAACAGGCCCAACGGCAACAACAACAACAAAAAAAAGAAAAAGAATTACAATAACAATAATAATGATACCAATAATAATAATAATAATAATAATAATAATAATAATAATAATAATAATAATAAAAAATAATTGAAGAAGAAGAAGATGATTATCATGATGAAGAAAAATAAGAACAACTGTCAAAATCAACAACAAGGGCAACGGCAGCAACAACAACAACAGAAAATAAAATAAAATACAATAAAATAAAATAGAATAAAATAAATAAATAAATAAATAAATAAATAAATAAATGATAATAATAAACATAAACGAAAGGTAAAATTAACAAACGTTTGTGTATATTTTTTTAGTTTCGACTATAAATAACTTTAACCGATCGATTGGTCGCCTATATTTATCTTGGTGGAATAATATCGATAATTGTCCGATATCAATAATTTATTTGTGTTTATTATTGGTACAGCTGCCACACACAATGCTATAGGATTACAATTAAGTAAAGATAATCCAAGGTGATAATGCATACAAGCATACATACACACGTAAATAAAAAGTAAAACAAACAAACAAGCGATAAATAAATAAATAAATAATGAAACAATAAATAAGTAAAAGGAAAATTAACATTACACTGAGGAATCAATAAACGAACAAATGAATCAAGGAAAAATGAAGAAAGAAAGGGAGGAAATGAATAAAAAGAATAGGACTTTTTTGATAGAATGTAAATGAAACTGAAAACTAGTTATTAAAAACGTTTTACTAAATATGTATATAGAATAATAATAATAATAATAATAATAATAATAATAATAATAATAATAATAATAATATCGAATAGGATGAAAATGCTAGATAAAATATAATTAAAACCTTGATATCATTTTACAAAATACTGAACATTGATATATGTTTATTTATTTATTTATTTATTTATTTACCTATTTATTTTTAATTTATTTATTTCGATTAATTATTCTCTCTTCAATGCTTTATGCAAAAATTTTCCAGTTAATATAACCACAATAACGGCATCATCATCAACAATAATAATAATAATAATAATTTGTATTACTGTCTTTCATCTTAATTTTTAAACTGATTTATTTTCCTTCTTACATTAACTCAGTCTTTTACACTGTCACTTTCATAACAAAAGCATAAGGAAAATAATAAAAAAAAAAAAACGGTTATATTTACACAAGAAACGTGGTAGGCTGGATGTTCTGGGAAAATAGATCGATGGTTGCCTAGCACAATAGAACGTTTCTTATTTGATAACGTATTTGTATTAAGTCGATTGACAATCGGTAATACATTCAGATAACAGAGAATGAGTGAAGAAGAGACTGCGAGAGAGAGAGAGAGAGAGAGAGAGAGAGAGAGAGAGAGAGAGAGAGAGAGAGAGAGAGAGAGAGAGAGAGAGAATTAAATCTAGTAATATTTCCATATACACCCACAACGTATTTTCCCTAGTTGTCCGCAATCTTGTCTTGACCCGCGGAATGTCAACAGACTGACTTGTTTCGCACAACGCAGGTTACGTAGTCGCCGAGGAGGAAACCGTTCACGCGCGTGCGACGCTAACAAACGAGCTCTTGCCGCCATCGCTGTTCCGTTGTCGTCGGTGACAATGGAGAAGTTGGCGACGAAAGCCGAATCGGAAGTCGGACAAAGCTGAGACATGTTGTACCACTTACCGTCTGCTAGTTTTTTTCCATTTGTCAATTTCAGCTCCTTTTCGCGCCTCGTGTTGGTTTTCTGCTTCGCTCGTCCAGCGGTACGTTTTTTTTTTTTTTTTTTTTTTTTTTTTTGTTATAAGCCAGCATCACCTCTCCAATCCTGGGTGAATGAGTACACTCCTGAAAGAATGATGATAACGATTTTTGATTTCACGATTTATAAATACATTTTTAAAAATTATGTATATATATATATAATAATATATTATAATTATATATATAATAATAATAAATAAATAAATAAAATAAAATAAAAAATAATAAATATATAAAAGGTGTAAATGACGTTCAATCAATGTGCCATTTATTTTCTTACTCGCGATGAAAAACAAGGTTAATTTGTTTCCTCGTGCGCACCATGACATGCGTCACGTGACCAGCTCCGCGGCCAATCGCAGGCAAGCCCTGCCATACTGCGCCTAAATCAAAACGATAAAAATACATGTCGCCTTTAGGTATATGAAACGCGAATGCCAAGGTGATTATTTGCTTTTGACACGCTGTTTCGTTCTCATTAATCCGACTGAAATATCCGCTGAACATTCTCTCAAAGAGCATGGATTTGACACTACAAACAGACTGGCGATTTATTAGCTTATTAAGAAGTATCTTACATTTGATTTGTTACGTTTTAAGCAGTTGAAGAAAGTTAATGTGTTTTTTTTATTTTTTTATTTTTTTTTTTCGTATTTAATATATTCCATCTGCGTATTTTAGATTATTTTTTTTTTTTTTTATTTTATATATATATATATATTTTTTTTTATTTACTTTCAGGTTTTTATTTATTTATTTTTTTTTTTTTTTTATAAGTGTGCATTATTTTGTTTTATTATATTATTTTTATATTCTTCTTTTTAAAAAAAAATATATTTTGTTTTATCTTTGTGATCTTTGTCTCTTTATTTAAATACGTTTTATTTATTTATTTATTTATTTATTTATTTATTTATTTATTTATTTATTTATTTGTTTATTTATTTCTTCTGGGCTTTTGCCTGCTTGGTAAAACAAATATAATAATAATAATAATAATGATAATAATAATAATAATAATAATAATAATAATAATAATAATAATAATAATAATAATAATAATAATAAAATAATAATAATAATAATAATATTATTATTATTATTATTATATTTTTCTTTTTCTTTATTATTTTCTTTATTTAAAAAAAATAAAAAAAAAAAAAAAAAAAATTTCCTTTCCTCTTTATATTTATTTATTTACTTTTAAACATTTTCTTTCCTCAAAGCCTTAAAAAAAAAAAAAAAGAAGAAGAAGAAGAAGAAATATTACATTCTTTCCGACGACAACTACATGTGTGTTCTCTACCCCAACTCAATATTATTAGAGATGAAGATAACATTATAACTCGATATACACAATTACACAGTGGGACAACCGACAACAACAATGGAGGGATTGGCAAATTACTATTCCTGGACGTATCACCGCCACGAACATCATCAAACACGACACAGCAATACGTCGAATTACCTCGCTGTTTGTGTGCTCAACCACAACGACGACAACAGTAGTATCTTTTTTTTTTCATTATTATTTTTTTTTTTTTTTTTTTTTTTTTTTTTTTTTAAAAACAGAGTCAGATCATGATACCTTTCAAAAGATGGATAATGGGATGTCTAGATAGTAATCAGAAACCTCGACTGGGAGTTTGAAATCAAGGGGTCGGTTTTGTTACTAAGACATGGTTATATGTGTTCCAGGTGGGAGGGAGGGGGGGAAAGAGTTAATTTAAAGGTAAAAAAAAAAAAAAAAAAAAAAAAAAAAAAAAAAAAAAAAACCTAGAGATGGGATACCTTGTGTTGTTACGGCAATTATATGGTAACTATATAACATTAACGTCGACGGATAAATAGAGAACTGTGTTTACAGCGCTGGCAAAGCTAATTATAAAGTCGAAACATGAACAAGAGAGAGAGATAAAACTCACAGAAAATTACACATTGCCAAGGCCTGTAGTTTGTAATGGTGAAAAAAAAAAAAAAAAAAAAAAAAAAATGGAATAAAAAATATGAAGATATAAAAAAAAAAATGGGTTGTGTGCAAATAAAACAGGCGAAAAGAAAAATGAAAATATTCACATACATTTAATCATAAGAATTTGTAACCAAATAATGTTTGTGCGTCTGCATATTCATTAATCTGTCTATTTATCTATATTCATAACAATGAAAACATATTTAGAACGAATAATTTTAAAATAAGAACAGCAAGAGCAAAATAACAACAACAATATGTATAATAATAATAATAATAATAATAATAATAATAATAATAATATGAAGAAGAAAAAAAAGAAGAAGAAGAAGATGATGATGGTCATGATGATAACAATAACGACAAGACAGATTAGCTGTGGTAGTAGTAGTTGTTACTGTTCTTTCGTAATAGTTGCGGCAGCAGTAGTAGCAGCAATAGTGGTTAAAACAGCAACAGTAATAGCAGTAGCTGTTGTGGTAGTTGCTTTAGTGATACGCATGTAACCGAGCAGAAGCTGATACGTCAGAAACAAACAAATAAATAAAGGAGGTAAAAATGTCACAGCAAAAAAAACCCCTCTCAGTCCTTCTTCACTTCCACACCCTCAAAACAAAAATACAACAAAAAAAAAAACCAAAAGACGTAAAAGAAAAGAACAGAAAAAGAAAAGTTATGAAGTCAAAAGCATAATTGATTCATACATCAATACACGCGCTATTTGAAACTGTCGAAGAATTTAATTTTACTTCTCTCTCTCCGCTCACCCTGTCGCCAGCGATTTGTCCAAGAGCTATCCAGTTCAAACAGAACGGCGATATTGCTGAGAAAGATAAGCGCCTTTGATGTTGCATTTACGGCAGTTTTATCATTGTTTATAGTGGTGTGAGGCGGTGTGAGCCGCCCCGTACCCACTGCACCCGACAATCGATGGTAAATCAAACATGGGCTCCTCTTGTACACTGGGAGTCGTGAGAGAGCACGGCTTGTTCCAGCCTCTTTTTTCTTAGAGCGCTCTCTCTCTCTCTCTCTCTCTCTCTCTCTCTCTCTCTCTCTCTCTCTCTCATTCCCTCCCTCTCTCTTTTTTCATTTTCTTCTATTCTTTCTTATGTATTCGTCTTTACGTCTATTTTTTTTCTCTCCTTTTCTTTCTAACTTACTGTTTTTCCTTTAATTTCTCTTTTTTTCTTCTTTTTTCTTTTTTCCTTATTTCATAAACCTTTAATATTTTTTTCTTCTTTACTTCTTTCATCGCATTTTCTTTCTTTTTTTTTTTTTTTTTTTTTTTTTTGCTTTAAATCATATTTTTTTTTCTATCTTTCTTTAAACAAAATTTATGTCTTTGCCATCAGCTAATGGAGAAAACTCTTAATAAAAATTTCCTGTTGTTTTTATCTCTTAATTCGTTATTTAACAGTAGAGTTCACATACTACAGCAAAACTGTTTCAATGCTAACAAAAAACAGTGCAACAAAAATTTGTAAATTTACATCAATCACCCTCTTGAAATTTACGAAATTAAAAATTGCTTATAATCTTTCTTGTATTTAAACACTTAAACAGTTAAACACTTAAGATCTGCTGAATATTAATCACAAATTAATCCCATCTTATTTCAACGAACCTTGCAATGTTTTACAAATGTCAATATTAGTTTTAAAAAGGAGAGTTTGTCGTGATATATACGTCACGGATGTATTTGGAAAGGAGCTCAGAGAGGAGACAGACTCCTACGTCCCCTAGAAAGGAAGCTAGGAGCCGATATGAGGACGAGATCCGATTATCTGTCGTCACTAACCAGAATGACTTAATCACATAATCACCGTAATAAAACAGTTAAACGAAAATGAAGCGCCTACATACACGTAAAGTATATATGCAAAATGACACCTGGTTTCATCTCTCCATAAATTATTAACTATCTCACTGAATAATGCAGAATATAACAAAATCGATCATGGTCATTTTAGTTTTAACTGTTCAGTTAAAAAACGTTTTTCAAGCAATATATACACACCATACAAATAACATTCAAAACAGAATAAAACAACAGCAGCGAAACAGACATCGAATAAAACAAATTTCGATATAAATAGGCATAAAAATCATTTTCATATATTCTAGTTATATTCTGTGAGTTTCATTTTTTTATTATTTTTGAATAATTATATTTATATTTTATTCACAAAAGATACAAATTACTTTATTTAATTTATTGCATTTTAAGCTTTGCATATGAGAATATACGTTCAGTATTTTGGCAAGTTTCCAAATTTTTTTTTTTTTGACATATTTTACCCATTAAATAATATTATTCAACAATTTTATACTTTATGTGTTATTTTATGACACAAAAGCCTATATAAAATAATAAAACGAAAGCCTCTCTCTATATAAAATAATAAAACGAAAACCGAATACATTGGGTTTTTTTAATACTCTCTCTCTCTCTCTCTCTCTCACTAATAAGTGTGTGTACGTGACCGTGTCTACGACAGGGGAAACGCCCAGCCTGCTTCACTGATAAACCATAGAGACGCATGCGCATTACATTACACAATTACTATAATTTATTTCATAAATTAAACTGAAACTGATACCAGTAAAATAAAAAATATATATATATATATATATATATATATGCACAGAGAGAGAGAGAGAGAGAGAGAGAGAGAGAGAGAGAGAGAGAGAGAGAGAGAGAGAGAGAGAGAGAGAGAGAGAGAGAGAGAGAGAATCTGTTTAAGAAATGTGAACATAGTTACTGCTGCTATAACTACTAGCACTACTGTCAAAATAGCAAAGCATATAAGGCAATACTACTACTACTACTACTACTACTACTACTACTACTAATAATAATAATAATAATAATAAGAAGAAGAAGAAGAAGAAGAAGAAGAAGAAGAGAAACAAGAAGAACAACAACAACAAGAATGGTGATATTAATCATGAGGATATGATGACGATAACTAAATAAAATTTAAAAATAAAGAACAGAATCAATAAAAAAAAAAAAGTGAACTAATACACTAATGTTAAAAATAAGAACTGAAATATCCACTATTCTTAGTGAAAACAAACGAATAATCATATAAAATCACAAAGAATTTAAAAGAAAAGAAAACTTTGGTGTGAAATACATACATTTCGAACAAACGGATAAAACGTAAAATTCAAAATGGCGGATGATCGAACTTGTGTGTGTCTGCTTGTCAAGCTCCTCGTCAGAAATGGAGAAACAATAACCCGCTATTTAACTATATTTGATGAAGGTTGCTGTGTCAGGGGAGAAACGCATGTTATAAACATGATTTACAAATAATTATTCAGAATAGTTAAGGGCCATTTCGAGAAAAAAAAATTTACAACCATTCGCCATAAACTATGGGAGCAAACAGTCAACTTTGGAGTGGGACATTTAAGATCGAGAGGGACCGCATGACCGTTCATAGCTATCTTTTTATATTAACTGAGTAACTTTATACATATCTAGTCCTCAGCTAACTAAATTATAATGAATTATTTCCGTGTTAATGGCAAAAAAAAAAAAAAAAAAAAAAAAAAGAAAAGACCGAAAGATTTCTTAATAACGTATTGTTTCGAGTGTTAAATAAAACATGTATTGTAATATAGGTAATACTGCGTTTCAACTCACCTGTGCTGTTAGATGAGATTGTAAACGTGTAGTATTTGTTATGTCATAAATCTGCCACGTGTCTGAGTGAAAAAAAAAAAAAATCAATAAAAACAAAAGTTTGAACATGATACGAGTGTAATATATTACATCGAGAAGGGCGAGAGCTGAAATATATTAAAACACTCGAGTTCGAAATATGTATATATATATATATATAAAAAAAGTAATAATAATACAATATAATAATAATAATAAAGAAACCCCACCCCATCAAAACAACAGTTTATTTGAGTTATGTATTAATAAGATTTCTGTTAACAGAAATTCAAAGTGTTTCTCATTTTAATTTCAAAATGAAGTACAAATATGTATGTGTTGGAGTATTTCTACTTTCAACTCATATTACTACTACTGAAAGATTGTGGTATGTGTTATCCTGCCAGTGGGGATGAACTAAACCAAATAGTCCTTACTTCCGATCTCTCTCTGTCATTCCTTCTGTGTATGTCTGTCTGTCTGTCTGTCTCTCTCTCTCTCTCTCTCTCTCTCTCTCTCTCTCTCTCTCTCTCTCTCTCTCTCTCTCTCTCTCTCTCTCTCTCAGACACAACATAAAAATAACATTCAAAACAGAATAAAACAAAATGTATATACATGCATAAAGTCTTAAAACTATGAATTTAAAAGGTATGTTACATAAAACATTTGTTTCTTTATTCAAGATATATGAGCCAAAATCTTTATTCATGTTTATGAAATTTAATTTTTTGTTGGAAAAAGATGTTGACAGAATATGATAAAATATATATATATATATTATTATTATTATTATTATTATTATTATTATTATTTAACAAATGATACTCTGTTACATATATCTTCTTTTTCTACTTCTTTTTTCCCTTTTGTTTCTTCCTACACAATTTACCCATCAATCGCAAAAAAAAAAAAAAAAAAAAAAATGAAAGAAGTAGAAGAAAATTTAGACGAACCCGGTATCGTACTGACAGTACTTATACATCAGTGTTCACTATTTAGCCGATGGCGTAAACTTAGTACGCATTACAACGAAAGCAAAAACACTAACAGTCAAGAGAGCTGTGGAGAAATTAATGTGTCTATTTTCGCTCTTTAAATTTAACGGTAGTTCCACCGGCTAGAAACAATAGGTAACAATCGGCGATTTCTTTGTTCACCGCACAGTAATTTGTTTTGTCACGACTCTACTGTTTTGATAGAGTGTTATATAAACGGTTTTTGAAACTGGTGATTTCTCGTGGTGACGTATAAAACTAGACAGTTATGTCGAGTCATATAGCGATAAGAAAGAGAAGCAGCCGTCGTTTTGTTATGTAAAAGTTTTGTTTCTATTTTCTTTCTTTTTTCTTTTTAATTTTTTTAAATTTTATTATTTGTTTTTTCTTTATTTTTTATTTTTTTATTTTTGTTGCAACACATTACGGCTGCTTTTGATAACAGAAGTGTTTTCTTTTATATGGAACAATATGTTAAGTCCAAAATTAACAACAACAACAGCAGCAACAACAACAACAACAACAGTAACAACAACAACAATAATAATAATAATAATAATAATAATAATAATAATAATAATAATAATAATAGTAATAACAATAATAGTGACGATGATGTTATAACGATCTTTTTTCCAAATGAATTTTTTTTGTAGTCATTCATTCATTCTTTCTTTCATTCATTCATCCGCTCATTATTATAATTTATTTCCTACATTTCTAAAAAAGGAAATTTTATGATGATTAAGATAATGGTGACATTGTTTTATTACCACGGACTATAATGAATATAAAGAAAGAAACAGAGAAACAAAGAATTATAAGTGTTATAATCGTTTAAAGAGTAAAAGTTGTTTCTTTAGGAAAATACAGAGAAGAACAGACAGAGTCATTGACAGACAGAGAAACTGACAGAAAAACAGACAGGGACATCGATGGACACAGACACTGACAAACAGAAGGAGACACCTGAAAGAGAGACAGAGACACTGACAAAGACACTGACAAACAGACAGAGACACAGAAAGACTGGAATACAGGTCGACAACTATATTAATATTTTTATTTTTTATTTTTATTTTTTTTTTTTTTTTTTTTTTTTTTTCGCGATAATTAGTTTATATTTCTAGGACTAGTTGTATCAGGTCAGTATGTAACATGGGTTTAAGAAAACATTCAGTATCTAAATTTTATAAGCACTGTGCTCTTCAGCGTATTAAATTTACGTGTACTTGTGATTTTAATAGGAAGTATGCAAATAAAATAAGCCATAAAAAGTTTGTACTTAATATTTATAGGATTTTCATGTTCAGACTTGACATAAATATAGAAGATTAGAATTATTATGAAAAAATATATAACCATAGACTTAGTGAGAGAGAGAGAGAGAGAGAGAGAGAGAGAGAGAGAGAGAGAGAGAGAGAGAGAGAGAGAGAGAGAGAGAGAGAGAGAGAGAGAGAGAGAGAGAGAGAGAGAGAGAGAGAGAGAGAGAGAGAGAGAAGGAAAAACGGGTTTATAGTATGTGCAACTGAATATGTAAGTACGTAGTTTTTGTCTGCCTGTGTGTGTGTGTGTGTGTGTGTGTGTCTGCGTGTGTGTGACTCGAATAATTATATGAATAGAAAAACAAGGGAATTAGAAATAGATTAATATATGTAAGATACATACAAATTACAGTCAGAACAGACATAATAAATAATAAATAAATAAAAGAGCACTGAAAATTTAATAAAATAAAAAACACAAACATAGTAAATGTATGAAATAAATAAATTAAATAATAATAATAATAAAATAAATAAATAATAATAATAATAATAATAATAATAATAATAATAATAATAATAATAATAATAATAATAATAATAATAATAATGATAATAATAATAATAAACCATAAAGAGAAACAATCAATAAAAGAAATAGAGTTTTTGTATTAACGTAATTAACACCTAACTCCCACAAATTTGGAAATGTCTAAGCGATGACAATGGAAAAAAAACAAAACAAAAAAACAAACAACGTAAAACTGTTTTTGCGGTAAGAACAACGTGACTAAACATACGTATTTAAAGCATGCACAGATATATCAGATGATTGTTATACATTAAAATGCTAATTTGCATATTTTAGATAGGTTGTGTCATTTGTGTGAGTTGCCTAGGTCACAACTTCCGATTTGAGATATATATATATACATATATATACACATTATTTTTATTATTATTATTTTTTAAACGTACAGATTAAATTACAATAGGAAAATAATATCTCCATTAGCTTAATAGGTCACCTGTGCGTAGGTATGTATTATGCAGAGCGATTGAAATAATATTTACTAACCCAAAACCTGACTAATCTGATGAAAGTTTGAAAGATATATGCAAAATAAAAAGCGACTGTGAGAGAGAGAGAGATAGGTAGATAGATAGATAGACAGATAGACAGAGAGAGAGAGAGAGAGAGAGAGAGAGAGAGAGAGAGAGAGAGAGAGAGAGAGAGAGAGAGAGAGAGAGAGAGAGAGAGATGGAGGGAAGGAGAGAGAGAGAGAGAGAGAGAGAGAGAGAGAGAGAGAGAGAGAGAGACAGACAGACAGACTATTATGGAGACAAATAAACACACAAATACATGACCTTACTTCTACGCTTTTAGTAATAATATACTTTATGTGTATAATATACCAACGTATATAATTTCGTTTTATTTATATAACTTAAAATTTTGAAACTTTATCATCAAACTTTACTTTTCTTTCCTTTTTATTAACAACCTCTGTGAAATATAAGGAGATATTATTGCCTTAAAACCACCCAAAGACTAAGGTTTATTTTTTTATATATATATTGTCCTATATACTTTCTCCTAGAGGCGTGTCATAAACAGAGTTTTATGGTGCATTATATTTTAATGCTTTTGAAGGGTAAGTAAAGTTGTTGTCAATAAATTAAAATGTGCTTAAGTATTGCCAAGTGGAAGCGAGTATTGTGAAACAAACCTTTGGGCACGTATTGCAATTTAAGTGTCTGCATATCCTGTGTACGTCGTGTCTGTATATCCTGTGTACGTCGTGTCTGTATATCCTGTGTACGTCGTGTCTGTATATCCTGTGTACGTCGTGTCTGTATATCCTGTGTACGTCGTGTCTGTATATCCTGTGTACGTCGTGTCTGCATATCCTGCGTACGTAAGGTCTCTCTGTGTGTGTGTGCGTATGTGTGTATAAGTGTGTGTGATAGAGAGATAAAGACAGATTAAAAAAGGAGGTGAGATGATGAACGAATTAAGCGAGACAACAGAACATATAATACTGGTCAAAATAATAATAATAATAATAATAATAATAATAATAATAATCATAATATAAATTAATAATAATAATAATAATAAATAAATTAATTAATAATAATAATAATAATAATAAATAAATAAATAAATAATTGAAATAAAATAAAATAAAATAAAATAATAAAAATATTTCATAGAACAAGCAATCAGACAATGAATTGCATCAGACACTGCTTTGCTTATGGTGACGCAATTTCCGATAAGACACTAGACAGTCAGCAACCTAGCCTAGGTAAATCAGTCGAGTGATCAACCAGCCAATGATTGTACAAGAAACCAGGCAACAATCTACAAGCCAGTCACTGCACAACAATCCAAAAAAAATAAACAACAAACTCTACAATCAGTGAAACCAGTAAACGAAAGACAAGAAAGCAAATCCAAGACAACAATGAATACACCCCCACAAAAAATCCTCAAACAAAACCCACCATCAACAAAAAAAACAAACAAAAAAAACAAACAAACAAAAAAAAACAACGAAAATAAACATTACAAAAAACATCAAAATTTTCTGTTACCTGTGTGCGTGTATTGTCTTTGTACGTTGAATGTACGTACGTATATATATCCATTTACATACGCACAACTGTTTCCACGAATGCAGTTTATAGATCTAGCGGGTTCTACTATGATGATGCAGAAACATACGAAAACTGATTTTTCAGATGAAACAAAAAGTCATAACGGAAACGTTCAACCCTGTTAATGGCAATAATAAACAAATAAACGTACATTTACAATACGTCTTGAGAATATTTGTGGGGTTTTGTATTGACAGCTGAACGGTTATTGCACTGACCTAAGAAATTAAACGGACAAACACGTTTTTTATATACGTCTCACTTAGTGAGGAGATTAAAAAAAAAAAGAAAAAAGGCAAAAAAAAAGTAAAAGATAAAAACAAAAAAAATGAAAAACAAATGATAGAAAATGAATGACGTCAGTAATAATACAATAACGTCAATCTATAAAACTGCATATGTTATTTTTCTTCTTGTGTTCATTATAATATACGTTGAGAGTACGATCTCGGTTGCATAGTAATGATGATGTATTATGTATTCTCCATACCGAACCATGTGTACTAAATACACGAAGGAACAGAATAATTGTTTAACTACACCTGAAAAGAGTAACAAGTGATTCTTTTGAGCGTTTTTAAATGATAATAATAAGAAAGAAATAAAAACAAAGAGAAGAAGAAAAAAAAAGATGGAAATCCACTGTCGCCAGACTGAGACTATAGTAATTGTGGAAACTGTGATTCAAAAAAAAAAAAAGCCGAATTTATTTATTTATTTTTTTTTTTTTTTTTTTGGCTAAAATATTACAATTGCATTTGATAAGGAAAGTATTTAATATAAAAAAATAATAATAATAATAAACTCGAGAATTACCACTACTAGTGCAGCTACTATTACAACTACTACTGCTACTAATATCACTGCTGCTGCTTCTTCAACAACTACTACTACTACTAATATTAATCAAGAGGATGACGATGATGATATTAATAATCATATTGCTGGTGTAAGCAGGATGAAATCTGAGATCTTATATATTCAAATGAACGCTTTAAGTCATTACTACAATAATGTATTCAGTAGCGAATTATCTATTTATTATTCCTTATAATCACACATTTCTCAATTGTAGAGGTAGTAGTAGTAGTGGTAGTAATAGTAGTAGTAGTAGCAGTAGCAATAGAATAGTAGTCAGTAGTAGTAGTAGTAGTAGTAGTAGTGGTAGTAGCATAGTAGTATCATCATCATAAATGTCTAGTACAGCAACAGTGATAATAATGCATTATTATATCACATTATTATTATAATCATCATCATTATCATTATCATTTATATTATTATTATTATGATTATTATTATTATTATTATTATAGTTATTATTATTATTATTATTATTATTATTATTATTATTATTATTATTATTATTATTTACAATAACTGTTTCACTGTTTGAAATAAATGATGTTAATATTTTCATTATGCGAAATGCAAAGAGAAAGTCCCAGAATTGTAATGAGCTGACCAGTTATTTTTTTATTAAGTGGGTTAGACTCTGAAACTCATTTTACGATTTGTTTGTATTGCAAAACAGTGGCTTTTAGTCTTATCAGATTTTCTAGCGATATAAACTTCTCCATAGTAATGTGTGTAGTAGATTAGTGGAAGCAAGTAAAACTGACTCATGCAGTGTAGTGATTTTGCTATCATAGGTAAAACAAAGAGTTAAATACTGATGTAATTAGTACATGTACGCTGGTGTATTTTTTCCATTTATTATTATTTTTTTTTTTCCTGTTATATTATCATTAGTGATGATATGTTAATCTAATCTATCGCTATCTGCACGCTATCTGCCTGTCTCTCTCTCTCTCTCTCTCTCTCTCTCTCTCTCTCTCTCTCTCTCTTTCTCTCTCTCTCTCTCTCTTTCTCTTTATCTATCTCTCTTTCTTTTTTCTTTCTCTCTGTTTGTCTTTCTTTAATATTTTTCTGTTGATGTAATATCAGTTGTTTGATGTTTTACAAAGACCGATAATGTTTTTCTTATAACACAAACAAACATAAATTTATATAATAAATAAATTTGATGAGAGAAGATACACACAGAGATAAAATTTAAAAAAATAAAAAAAAGAAGTAGAAAAGGGAAAAAAAGAACCATAAAAAGCATAAATGTTAAAAAAACACTACAAATGAATAAAATATATATATCTAATAAACAAATAAATCAATGAAACTAACTTGATTATAATGATATCGTATTGTGTGTGGCAGCTGTACCAGTAACAAAACACAAATAAATTATTGATATCAGACAACTATCGATATACCACAACACATTTACAGATGACCAATCGATCGGTTAAAGTTATTTATAGTCGAAACTAAAATTATATACACATGCGTTTGTTATTTTTCCTTTCGTTTACAGCTTCTCATTATTATTAATATGATTATGATTATGATGATTATTGTTGTTGTTGCTGCCGTTGTCGTCGTCGTTGTCATGCAAAAAATGAAGTTTCCAAACTTCCAACTTTATTTTAACGATACTGTATTTATCTTTCTTGTATTTATGTAAGCTGTATCACCAAACAAGCTTCAAAATTGCTGCTAGTGTTTTAAACCCAGATATCTAAAACATTATTTTGTACACTATATTGAAAGTTTATATTACAAAATTTATAAATAAAAAAAAAAATTAAAAAAATTAAAAATCATCATTATCATATACTTTTCAAAGAGGCCATTTAATTGCTATGACGTCAACAATTGGAATGACGTAATGGCATTATTGCGTGGTTAGTCGGGTTTGTTTTAAGCAAGGACAAAGTAATAACCCAGGTAACGGTGGATTTTTTTATTATTATTATTATTCATTTTAGAATTAAATACAAAACCAAACACACCTGCAGACATTTATACACCTGAAATACACACGCTACAGTTCATGCACACACAGTACGCACACACAGATACAAATATACACATACACATACAAAAAAAACAACAAAAAAACAACACATTCGATATATTTACCGTATACTGTTAAATACAATTACCTAACTTACTAATCGTTTTAACTTTCTCTTAATTAATTTTTTTTTTATTCTTGTTACAGCCGAGCCTGGCAATTTGACACATTACCGAAATTGTTCTCAGCTGCATCTAAGGTTTCCACTCACAAAACCGGAGCCAATTTACCGAACAAAAATTGTGTACCAAAACATTTAGCTGCGTTGTCAGTGTCGCTAAAGTCAATGAGAAAACGGTCCCCGTAAATACCACGGAAAGCCACAAATTACCGTACAGGACCGTCAATCGCAATCATTGTGTGTGTCTGTTTGATTACCTTGTCACTGTTATTTAGCCAATTCATCTCGGCAAATTGAGGGCCTGACCTTAAACGCGAGACTGGTGAATTAGCGGACATAAATTCAGCCAGAGGCGACCCGTGAACCAGAGATTTAAGAGTCCGGTGTCCGACAGTGTGACTCAAGCTCTGACCGGTACCCTGAACTTTTCAGAGTGTCCGAAATGGTAATGGTCAGCGAGGGATATTGTGATCAGTGGACTGTGATTTAATTATTTATAGTAGTGGTGGTGGTAGTAGTAGTAGTAGTAGTGGTAGTGGTAGTTGTAGTAGTAATGATAATGACGATGATCATGATGATAATAACAATAACGATAACCATAATGATAATGAAGACAATAATAATAATAATAATAATAATAATAATAATAATAATAATAATAATATTATTATCATAATCGTCGTCATCATTATTATTATCATTATTACTATTATTATTATTATTATTATTATTATTATTATTATTATTATTATTATTATATTTATTACTATTATCACTAGTATGATCAGTAGTAATAGTGTGTGTCTGTGTGTGTTGTTTGTATGTGATCTGCATCATTATGAGGTGTGTTTTTGTTTGTTTGTTTATTTTATTTTATTTTATTGGTGGGGAACGGTTCTTCAAACTTCTTGTCCTTTTAATTTTTCTTCTTCTTTTACTCAAGAGTTAAAGGTTACAAAGTCTGAATTTTGGCACGATCAATTAAAAATATGTACCTGGAAAAGTGTATGTAAAAGAGAATGTATTACTAGTATATGAAGAATATATGTACAATGAAAAAAAAAAAAAAAAAAAAAAAATAGTATATATTAAAGGAGAATTTATTGCTAGTATATGAAGAATATATATAAGATAATAATGAAAAAAAAACAAAGATAGATAGATAAATAGATAAACAAATAATAAAAACACCTAATATTTAGTTATCTAAAATACACTTATACAAAATTAATCTATATCGTCAGGCAATTAACACAAAACAAAACAAACAAACAAACAAACAAAAAAGTTTATATTTCATCATCATCATCATCATTACTCGGGTATGGTTTTCCCATCTAGTTCGTATTCACAGAATGTTCCTGCTTATGAAATTAAACGAGTTGTTTAGTTCGTACGAATTCTAGGAACTTCAGAAGTAAGGAAGCGAAAAGAGCAGTAAATTGTGTTTGTCGTTTGACTGTGTTTCTCTGTCGATTGCCACTTGAACGACAGCAAATTGCCATGACATTCCAGCACTTGCAACAATGAACGTGTGGTCTGGTACTGATGGGTAAGAAACACTGCCTCGTTTGAGACGAGAGATATATTTAAATAAATAAGTACTTAAGTAAGTAAGTAAGTAAGTAAGTAAGTATGTAAGTGTGTGTGTATGTGTGTATGTAATAAACTAGAGAAATGAATTAGTAAGTAATTAAAGGGAAATAAATGAATGAATAAATGAATAAATAAAATAAATGAGTAAATAAATAAATAAAATAAATGAACAAATAAATGAGTAAATAAGTAAGTAAATAAATAAGTAAATAAGTAAGTAAATAAATAAGTAAGTACGTAAATAAAAATAAATAAATACAAGTACAGAAATAGAAAATAGAAATAACCATTTTGTTGTTGGTATAATAAGAAAGAAGTTAATAAGAGAGAAAGCAGGTGAAAAAAAATAGTTGCAGACATATGCTAAAATAAAGAGAGAGAGAGAGAGAGAGAGAGAGAGAGAGAGAGAGAGAGAGAGAGAGAGAGAGAGAGAGAGAGAGAGAGAGAGAGAGAGAAACAACCTGGTATATAAATTGTTTAAAACTAAACATATGTCAGAACTTGAATATAATATTGTATAAAAGCATCGCACCAAAAAATGTGGATGATTCTTAATTACTTTTTTTTGTCATTGTTATCAATGCAGTCTGACTTACAGTCTCGTTTTAGAAACGTTAATTATTTGTCATTATCACTTAAGTGGGTTCCTGTGTTACGGAACTAATTCAAGAGGAATCAGAAAGAAAGCTTTATCTTCATTATCAATTAGCGTGTGTATTTGTCTTCTTCAAGATCGGTTTGGATTACTTACATTCGAGCTATAAATACACAGTTTCAAGCACTAAGCAACCAAGGCAATCCTTAAGGACAGGGCCAATTAAATAGCTTTCGCTGTTTCATAATTTGAGACACGTTTGATTAGTTACAACAGAATATAGTAAATTTGCGTAGAAAAACAGAAACGAGTTCGCTCGTATTTAAAGAGTTTTAAATTGAATCCTTTTTCATTAAATTGTCTATTTAGCTATCGCTGCAGTTTCGTCATTAAGGAAAGTACTTATCGAAATTACGACCTCACAGAAGTTTCTCGTAAATGTTTACGATATTTCGGAACTGCACATGGCTACGCTTCCTCTGAAGGGAACTTCAGCTTTTCTTTTCTGCCCAGTCTCAGTAACGAAATATTTTATACAATTTTCAGTACAGAAAATCAACATGACAGAAAGAAATATTGCATTTCTTAAGTGACCTGTCAGGTGCTGTGGTTCGCGATGACCACTGGTCAAGCAATGTGTGGCCATCTGGACAGTCCATCGCGAACTGACCATCGCTGTCTTTGCAAAGCGGGAAGTAACAGAGACCAGGAGCGGGCAAAATGAGGATATGATGGGCTTTAGATTATTTGATTACGTAGAGAAGTGAATTAGTTTTGCATTAAGTGGGTTCTCTTTGGCTGTTTGCGCTGGGAAGTCTCTGAATTATTGTCATCCGCTTTAAGCAGGAAAAGAAACGAAGAAAACTGACCAGCATCTTTTGGTTCTTTATTAAAATCGTGTGAATTAAAAATGATATTTTGCAAATTTTGAAACGCATTTCATTAGGTTTTACAATTCGTTTCGTTTCCTTCAGCTTTGCGTTGTTTTTGCCTTGCTTTATTTATTCATTCATTCATTCATTGATTCAATTATTTATTTTCAGACTGACATTTCATTGAAGTTTTGTTGTTTTCTTTTGCATATCTTTGTTTGTTTTTATTTTATTTTCTTGTTGTTGTTTTTTGTTTGTTTGTTTTTTGTTGTTGTTGGTTCAGAAAAATGAAGGTAAAATATTAACTTTTATTTACTTTCTATTTTATACAATCTTTAAGTTCATGACTGGAAGGTTCAGAAAGAAAGCTTAGATGAATTCAGATGTGGTGTGTGTGTGTGTGTGCGTGTGTGTGTGTGTGTGTGTGCGTTCTAAAAATGATATATAAAAAAAAAGCAACAAAATGAAGAAAAAGAACAAGAACAAGAATACCAAAAAGAAGATAAAAATCAACGTGTTTAACTTCTCGCAAGAATGAATGAATCTTCATTTATCTAAAGATACGTTTGCACATTTCACACATAATCGTTTTTAGCTGAGAGATGTGTATATTGTTCAACACTTCATTAATATATTTCAGCTTTAACAGAACCTAACATTAACTTTTCGATCATTATGATAATAAATGATGATGATTAGAGTGACGAGGGACAGCAGCAACGACAGCAGCAACAGCAGCTGCAACAACAACAGCGACAACAGCAGCAGCAACAACAGCAACAGCAATAACAACAACAACAACAACAACAATAATAATAATAATAGTAAAAAAAAAAAAAATTTAGAGAAGAAGAAGAAGAAGAAAAAAATTCTTACACTTGAAAATTCTTCCATATGGGATATCGTCACAGTAGAATTAATATTTATCATCCATTGACATACACCCTAACAGACAGTCAGACACACGCAAACACAGACAAATAAAAAGTTTTAAAAATTTTCAACAAAAAAAAAAAAAAAAAAAAAAAAATTAAAATTTAACATGAAAGTTCACATGCGTGAAATTGACAACTTGCTCGCTAAGCTACGAATGTCTGCAGCCTATAAATCGCATAATTCGCTCTATTTCGCATGTCGGAATAATAGAATATGTCAAAACGGTCGTAAATTGTCCACGCGCGGATGTTGAAATATTAGCAACTGAAAAACGGCATGACTGTTTTCCCTTTGATCTCGCCGCCGATGGGAGAAATGCGGCGCGCGAGAAATGTATGTTTGCCTCAACGCCGCATCGCCAGAGTTTGTCTGTTGTGACGTCACAAAAAACAGGGGGGGAAAAATCGGAAACCGTGAAAGCGATTTCATTAGCATTTCTCCGAGACGTCCGCGCAGAGCGTTTTGTAAGGAAAAGAAAAATAAAGTTGTTAGGAAAATCTTGTGTAGTCTTATAATGAGAGCGAAACGAAAAAAAGAATATGTTTACACACATTTTGAATGTGTATTGAAAAGATATAGAAAAACCGGCGTCCGCACATATACAAACAGACAGACAGACAGACAGATAGACAGACAGACACACATACACACACACAGATGTAAGTCCACATATAAACACCCAGTATACACACACACACACACACTTGAAACTGTGTATTTAATTAGTTAAGTTAGTTTTATTTATTTATTTATTAGTCATATTTATTTATTTATTTATTTATTTATTTATTTATATATTTATTTATTTATTGTTCATTTTAATAAATTATATGCGGTTTTTTTTTCTGTTTTATCATCTTAATTAGTTATTTAATTATTAGGCACTCTACTTGTGTGTGACACATAATTATTTGTTTGTTCTTTTTATTATTCAAGTGTAATTTTAATAGGCTCAAGCTTTACACTCGACACCTGGCTTATCTGCCGAAAAAAAAAACTTATTACTTAGGATGCCTGGTACGATCTGGCTAATAGGGTTATCTCCACCTTGATAACATAGGCGGCTCTCTACTTTCATCCGGGCAATAATTGCCAAAAGAACGACAACTCTAATTGACTACCAATCACTGCATCCATAAATTATTTCCGGTACTTCTTTTCTTTTCTGTTTTTTTTTTTTTTTTTTTTTTCCCTCCCCGTTGGCATTAGAAACGTGATCTTCTCATATCTAAGTAGTGAGTAAGAAAATAAAGGAAGAACAATTTTAACAATGTAGGATAATTTACGCTGCAGTGTGTAGGGTAGGATAACACACAGGTGCTATCGTCAAATAACTGTATGTTTACACAAGTGTTCATTTCACCGTGGTATATATATATATATATATGTATATAACACACGTAATTTATTTTGTCGGATTAATTTCTGTAGATTCTTTCTTTTGTTGTAGTTAAAATTGTAAGTGTCGATTCTTATATTTGCTTGTCCTTTGATTTTCCTGTTCATTATAATTTTGTTTTTCTTTCAGCATTGTTATAACAGTGATGGTGATGATGACGACGGTGATGATGATAATGATGATAATTCTGATGATGGTGATGATCATTGTTACTGTTAAAATTTGCATTTACAAAGCCATTTAGCCCTTCCCTCCAGTTTTCCTTATTTCATCTTTTTCAGAAACATGTCTCTCTCTCTCTCTCTCTCTCTCTCTCTCTCTCTCTCTCTCTCTCTCTCTCTCTCTCTCTCTCTCTCTCTCTCTCTCTCTCTCTCTCTCTCTCTCTCTCTCTCTCTCTCTCTCTCTCTCTCTCTCTCTCTCTCTCTCTCTCTCTCTCTCTCTCTCTCTCTCTCTCTTTAGATTTCTCTTTCATCCACGGAAGTAACATTATTTACTGTTTCCACATGGTCCCGACATTCGGGCATTACACATAACAGCGACTTCGTAGTTAAAATAGTTTTCACTTCATGCCTTTAATGGAGGCATTTATATTTATAGGGTACCGAATGATTTCCTTGAGATATGCAACATTTCGAATTCTTGCTCTGTGGGAAAATATTTCAAAAGAAAAGAAAAGAAGCAAAAGAAAGATAATTTTCCATAAAGAAAACGTTATTGAAGTTTTCCATGAAATACCAATCTGGAGATCGCAAGGGATTTTTCGAACATTACATAAGAAGAATGTCCATAGCATAAAAGTGACAGGTATGATTAAAAAGTAGAAAATATCTACGTAATGCAAAGGATTTTTAAAAAAGCAGCATTTCAGTCATAGGTTCTTAATGAACAACTGAAGAACATAACGTAATTTATTCAAAGGTAGATAACTCTTTACATTAAACTTGCATCTTTCGTGGCCTTCACCTTCTCCGTCGCAGTCTTTCTTGCGTTATCTTAATTAACGTTTGTTTCAAGAATCTGCGGACTGGAAACACGCCAATCGTTTTCAGACAGAAGTGATGTGTTATTTATCCTAGACTCAAGCTGGCAGAAAGGGTACCTGACGTTAAAATGCTTCGGTTCCAGAGAAATAGAAAAAAAAAAAAAAACGCTAAAAGAATTCAACGTCGTGAGATTTCTCACTAATCACGCCTTGCAAGTTTTTTTTTAACAAGATCGATGGAAAAGGGGACTCGTGGTGGCGGTGACCCCCGAACTCCCCCAAACCGTTTGACCTTTTTTTTTTTTTACAGCTTTGCATACCGGTTAAACTGTTACCCCGTGTTTGAGTCGGCATAAACCATAAAGCAAAAAAAAAAAAAAAAAAAAACTTCTCTGATATACGGTTTCAAGCCATAAAAAAAAAAAAAAAAAAAAAAAAAAATATTAGACAAAATATGCCATTTTTATTATCAAGCGTGGATTTTCAAAAAGCTGTCAGCTGCTGGTGTTGTACTGGAAGACACGAAAACGCTTCCATCTGGAATTGTAAGATGCACGAAGCTCTGATCAGATAAGATGGCGATCTGCTCACGCGTGTTTGTGTTGGGGCATTAAAGTCTCATACCAGTGTTTCTTGCACCTCGTACATCAAAAGACGTAGTGTTCCGCGTATGTCTTTGCTTAATTTGATCATAGATTCGTTTGTTCTGTCGAAGGCTTTTTTTTTTTTTTTCTTTCTTTCTTTTTTCTTTTCTGGATTATAATATGAAGTGTACAGTAATTTTTTATGAGAAGCACACACACACACACACACACACACATAAAGACTCACACACGCAGACACACACGTACACAGAACTACTATGCATGCATACATACGAACATAAATACATACGTACATACCTAACAGCAGAATTTTATTAGCTCGTTTAGATCTGGCTATATGTTATTAATCCAGCAATAAAATCCACACTGAATGACAGAACTAAAGATATTCGAGAATATGATTATTTTGGTGTCAGAAAAATAAGACATAAAGTTATACAGAGAAAACGTATACTCTGAAAAAAAACACACAGACATAGACAGTATCGAATAATTATATCAAAAGATGAGATAAAAAAAGAACTAAAAAAAAAAAAAATGAAACAGAGGCGTAGACAATATTAAAGATTTATTTTAATTTTAACAAAATGAGACAAACTTGATCGGAAGAATAATGTTTCTTTTTATTTGTCTTCTTTCATTTTTTCTTTTCTTCTTCTTCTTCTTCTTCTTCTTCTTCTTCTTCTTCTTATTATTATTATTATTATTATTATTATTATTATTATTATCATCACTGCTGCGTAATTCCTGGGCTAGAACATCAGAGGCAGTACTAAAACTCTATTACCGTATTTAACGATGTAAACGCAGACAACAAATATACGACAAATCTCTTCAAAATCGCCATAATTATCGTGACCGTTAACCACTCTTCTTTCGGCGATAAAGCGTTTTCCTTGTCGCAGAGGAGAAGCTCGTATTATTCTAGACATTTTGAAACTCCAGGTCTTCGGGAGAAGAGGTTCAGAAACCCGAAAAAATGTTGTATCAGGCGAGCTCGGCACATTTCCAGTCTCTCTTTATGATCTGTAAAGTGAAATAAGTATGTGACATTAATACTTCGGCCGTCTACGTCTGCTAAGACTGGGGTTAGAGAAAGGTTGACGATAAAACGGCTGGCGCCAAGATTCAAAAACAAGTTATTAATCCCTTTTTTTTTCAGTGTGTGCCGTTGGGTTGTCAGGAAGAAATGGTTATATGGCTGACCTATATAAAATAAATATTCATGGTAAAGTTAACAGAAGATGTAAAATACAGCAAAATACAGCAAAATAGATGTATCAGTAAATCAATAAATAAATGAAACGTAGAGAGAAAAACAAAAATAAGAACGATGAACTGCATTTAATGTTATTTATTCATTTTTTATTTATTTATGTATTTTCATTTTTCGCCTTCTTTCTCTCTTTAATTATTTTAATTATTATTATTATTATTATTATTATTATTGCGACATTGCCAAATGTGACATAATAATGATGATGATGATAATAATAATAATAATAATAATAATAATAATAATAATAATAATAATAATAATAATAATAATAATAATAATAATAATAAAAGAAATAATAACAGTATTAATACTAAAAAAAAGAACAATAATATCACTGTTGTATATCTTTTTTAATATCAAAAAATATACAAGGACGATTTTTTCTAAATAATTACCTCAGTGTAACTATCCTCCCTTTAACCCCATTATCCATAGAGCTTTCCTCTGCCCAGACATATAATTACATTTAAAACTAAATCATTTATTACCGAAACGAGACCACGCGACTACAAAATGGTATTCTTTTTAATCTCTTCCCAGAACTCAAAAATCTCTACCAACCGAACACCACCACGCCCAAAAAAGAGAATGTCCCACTAATACCATAATGCAGTTATTAAAGTTCGCGATTCATACCACGTACGACAAAGAAAACAATACAGGCGATTAGCCTGAAGATCGTATGTCTTTCTATTGTCTTCACAGGAGCCGTATTATTTTAAACTAACCAAGCTTCAGGAGCCAAATTTCGTCATAAATCAGTCCGTTTTTGAAATGGACATTTGTCGTATTTAATTATACCCCTTATTTTTTTTTTTTTTTTTTTTTTTTACTATCATATATCCTTCAATTACAAATAGCATCGCGCTGTTGGAAACATATTATTTTTTAATTTTTTTTTTTTTTAAAACTATAACAGCCACAAATGACAAAAGCTCATAAAAATTTCACGGGTTTAACACAATGGCTTTTCTTTTTCTTTTTTTTTCTTTTTTTTTTCTTTTTTCTTTAATAACACGTTAGTTTTATAATGTTGTTTTAACACATGCCACCCATCGTACGTTATTAAGACGTGTTTCAAAATTAATACGGGGGTCCTCCCCCAAGGCTTCAATGGTTTCTCAATAAGCTACGAAACGTTTTTTTGTTCAAAGTCGCATCCATTAGTCTCAGTTTCAGACTCTGTTTAATGGACATCAGCTGTTTTAGTGGTTTTCCGTTTTTTTTGTGGGGTTTTTTTTGTGTCTTAATTCACGAAATCATAATTTGTGAAAACGATATCTGTCTGACCACAGGTGATTCTTACAGAGATGGGTATTAGTTGTTATTTTATGTACGTGTGTTTCTATACGACGTTCAGTGTATTTTATACGTGTTTTGCAATAATTATATAGATTATTCGTAAAAAAAATTTGTTAGATCTTAAGTATTTGCGTTAATAAATATTTGGAATATAAATATTAAAAAAATTATATTCTTTTTCTCTCTCTATCTGTCCTTCTCTCTCTCTCTCTCTCTCTCTCTCTCTCTCTCTCTCTCTCTCTCTCTCTCTCTCTCTCTCTCTCTCTCTCTCTCTCTCTCTCTCTCTCTCTCTCTCTCTGTCTCTCTCTCTCTCTGTCTCTCTCGCTCTCTCTCTCACTCCCTCTCTCTGTCTCTCTCATTTCTTCTTTCATCCTCCCATCTTTCTCCTTTCGTTTTGTTTCCTTCGCTTTCTTCCTATCACAATTTCGTCTTCTTTTTATTTTTTGTTCATTTGTTTGTTTGTTTGTTTTCTGCATAAAAGGTTGGTTTTTTTTTAAAATATTTTGTAAAAAAATGTTTTCCTATTCATTTAAGTAAAATCATGAAGTTATAAATAAACTTGAATCAAAATATAAAAAAGCTAGACAGAATTTACAGTCAACCATTGCGTGTTATTAAGTAAACCTATTCAACTAATTAAATCCAACTAAACAAAAAAAAGGTTTATTTTAGGCTTAGAAAAAAACAGAAAATGATGGAGGTATAAGACAATTATTCAGCTGTTTAAAATCAAACATATAATGCTTATGCGAAACCAAAGGTTACTTGGGGCAACAT
>CM022675.1:11212015-11217015 GCA_012295275.1 Chrysomallon squamiferum
CGTCAACAACATCGCCATAAACAGAAACAGTAATGATGATGATGATGATGATGATGATTATGATGATATGAATAATAATAAATCGTACAAGTAAGCTTTTAATGATATTTCAGAACCAGTGATATTAAAATCCGTATAAGTAAAAATATAAATGGATAAGTACGTATAGAAGTGGGTTAATGGTAGAGGTGGTAACAGTTGGAATAGCAGTAAGTAACAGTAGTAGTAGTAGTAGTTGAAGTTGTAGTAGTAATAATAATAGCAGGAATAGTAGTAGTAGCAAGGAAAACAGTTTTGGTAGTAGTAGTAAGTAGTAGTTGTAGTACTAGTACTAGTAAGTAGTATTAGTAATAATAATAATATTATTAGTAAAATACATTTCTAAAATAATAAATTAGGAAATAAATAAATAACGTAAAACAAACAAATAAATAAATAACAAATGAAAAGAAAAGCTAGGAAAAGGGAAGAAACAACACACACACACACACACACACACACACACATACACAGACACGCAAAAAGAACAGAAAAATAAATCATTAAATGAAAATAAAAAAATGTTGTTTGACCTCTTGGTATATAATTTAAACTTAATACAAACTTGTTTTGCAACTTTTCTCTTTGACAAAACGGAAACTCATTTCTCTATTTCAAGCTACAATGCAATGCAGATTCACAAAACGTCATCTACAACGTCAAATAACAACACGTTAACGGTAAACAATTTACTGTGACCAGCAACTTTTGAATAACCCAACAATCAAGCATCAGACGCTTTAGTTTTCATTTTTACTGTCCACGGAGCAATTCACTCACTCTAAAGACGAAATTAATTTGCTTTAAATTCTGTTGTCTTTATTGCGGACTAATTTTCTTGCTTGTTTCCTTCAACGACTTAAGACATTTAAATGTTTGTCTTATTGCCAGATCGCAATTCCGAACCATATTTAGGGAAATGAAACGGTAAAAATCAAATTTGACTAATATAGGAAACTGTTGCCATAACGCTCCGAGATTTGAGTTTAATGGTTCGACAGCAGATAAACGACACCACTAAATAGAAATTAAAACGCATTGTTCTAATCCCAATGAGGAGGAGAATTCTATTTCCCACGACGAGGGTTTCCTCCAGCTGAAATTGCCATATTGTCTTAATAAAGTGCGAACTACGAACCATCGTTTGATTTTCGTTAGCCGGTGTAAAGACGTAATGTTGTTTGTTGCAAGAGCAGAAGTAAATTAATTAAAACGAGCTTGATTTCGTCTTATGGCGAAAGTAAAGACTTTCTTAGTGCTAAATTACACACGCACAGACAGAGGGAGGGGGGGGCCAGTGGAAACAGAGAGGAGAGAGAAAGAAAGAAGAGAGAAAAAACCAACAACTGGAACAAAGTCAGAGAAAGACAGTAAGAAGAGAGAGAGAGAGAGAGAGAGAGAGAGAGAGAGAGAGAGAGAGAGAGAGAGAGAGAGAGAGAGAGAGAGAGAGAGAGAGAGAGAGACATCAAAGAGTTTAAGGCAGATGGAATGGTTAAACATATGAATGGTTTATATATGCATTCAGTAGATTAAAACAAAGCAAAACAAATAAAAAGTAAATACATACGATTTTTTATTTTGTCAGAAGTTACAATAAACTGGGTTTAGGAATGTAATAGTTCGACTAAACTGTAGCTATTGTTTTCGGTAATAGAAAACTGGATGTTAAAAATTTCATAAAGAAATTCGTTTGTCACACGATGAATTTATCAAGTTTGGATTTTACAGATAATACCAAAGAATATCTTATTAAAATAGCATATGTCAAACACACACACACACACACACACACACACACACACACACACACACACACACACACACACACACACACACATATATATATATTTAATTAATTTTTTGTTATTACTACAAAATAGCGTTTATAATAGTAATAATAATAATAATATACTAATAAAACACATATTTTACTACTACTGCTATAACTGCTGCTACTAATAATACTAGTACTAGTACTAGTACTGGTGCTAGTTCATTTCAAGCAATACATTTGTTTGATCACTGATAAACATAAGATAAGGGCGATTTTCATCATAATTATATACAGATAATGACCGCACCTAGACGTGCATCTATCTCTGTTTCTGGGTGTTTTTCAATAAATTATCTCTGACCTTCTTATGCGCGGACAATAGGAATACCGTGGAAAGCCGCAAAATTAGAAACTTTTTATCTTAACGTCGACAATCTATTGACAAATAATGTCCCTTAACTTTTGCTGGCGCTTCAATACAAAATTTATGTTCTGTGTTATAAGATCCCGTCTTGATGTCTCTGGATTTTAAGTTGCCTTTGAAACATAAAGCAAAGCTAAAGGGTCGTTCAAACGTTGAGATTTTTTAGAATGATCTGGTTAATTAATTATTTTGTTTTACATTTTTATTTATTTTATTATTATTATTACATATGTATAGATATTGTTAATGTTTTGTTGAGAGTTTGAGCTTGAGAAGTGATTTGATGTTATTATTTATATTTATTTTGTTTAATTTTAATTTCAATTTTCAGTTCTTAAATAAATTTGTTTGAGATGTTAAAATTTAATGTCCATATGAAAAAAATAAAAAAAATGAAAAAAATAAAAAATAAAACAAACAAACAAATAAAAAAAAATTAATTATAAATAAATAAATAAATAACAACAACAACGACAATAACAATGAAAACAACAACTACAACAGCAATAATAATAACAGTAGTAGTAGTAAAGCAAGATATATCGACTGTTATGTTTTTATACAGAAAAACACATTACATTTGTACTCGCAAAAAAATATACGGGCATGTGTAATTACAAAATGCAACAGTTTTCAAAAAGCAAACACACACTCATAGAAAACAAACCCATAATCATATTTTTTTTAATTTTTTTTTTTTAAAGAAATTTCTTTCACTCCCCATGTAAATTAATTTATAAAGAAAACGAAAAAGAAAATTGACATTAAGAATATCAAAAAAGGCAGTTAAACTTCATCTTCTTCTTCTTCTTCTTCTTCTTCTTCTTCTTTTTCTTCTTACTGTTATTATTATCGTTGTTGTTCCTGTTATTATTTTTATTATTATTATTATTAGTAGTAGTAGTAGTAGTAGTAATAGTAGTACTGACTAGGTAGAAGACAAGTATCAATAGTGCTAGTAGTAAGAGTAGTAGTAGCAGTAATAGTAGCAATAATATAATTACAATAACAATAATAATACTGATGCTATTTGAGATATCAGTACTTGTTTTCAAGGCAGGAGTAACATTTGTAACAATAGTTATTGCTATAATCTATAACAACATAGCGATGTGTTGCCTAGCATTGTAAATATTATGAACTGCTGTGCCATTTCTTCTCTGTGTTTTTTAAAGCTTTCTGTTTTGTTTTTGTTTTGTTTTATTAAATTTATTTTTGTTTTATTATTACATGAACGATCAGGTGCTTAAAAAGAAGTAAATAAAATAAAAGAAGGAAAAAAAAAGAAAAAGAGAGAGAAAAAAAGAAAAAGAGAGAGAAAAAAATGAAATGATGAAAAATGAAAAACAAAAAAAATAATAATAATAAAGGAAAATATTCCGGTTAATTAAATGCCTTCATCGCAGGTTTTGTCGATATATCAGAATTACGAAATACTTGGAGCTGAATAATCGATTACAAGACGAACTGAAGTTCAGTAATCGATCAGGAGAACTAAGTGAAGTTCAATAATCGATTAGAAAACTAATCTGTTTTCTTTGCCAGTTTCATTAAACAAAACTAAACAGAGAAGTAGTGATGGTAACAAGAAAAACAAAACAAACGTATTTCGTTGTTGTAATGGTGACAGTCGTAACGCAAGGAGCAATGGTATGCGTAGCAGTAGTAGTAGTAGTAGTAGCAGCAGTTGTTGTGGTGTTGATAACAGTAGAGATAATGGCAATGGTACCGACAGAAGCAGCAATTTCTTTTCTTGTAGTGAATTCTGGCACTGGAAGTTATAATAGCAATTATACAAGTAGTAGTAATAGTAATAACAGTAGCAGAAAAGAAGAATTAGTAATAATAATAACAGTAGTAATAGTAGATACAACAGTTGTATTGATAGTAATTTTGAACTAGTAAGACTAGCAGCAATAGCAGTAGTAGAAGTAGTAGTTGATGTTCCTGTTAGTAACAGCAGTAGCAGTCATTACAGAAATTCACGCATATATTTTATTATCTGTTTCTACTTTTAATTTTAGTATCATTACATCAGTTAAATCTGTTATGCTGGGTTACACTATTTTATGTTATGTAACGCTATTTATCGCTGTTGCTTACTCGACTGCTTCTTTTCTTAAACAGCTTCAGTAAATCCCATGACACGCTAATACAGCTAATAATAAAAATTTTAAAAGAGGGGGTCCACGTGTTAAAGCACAACGGCACGAGAACAATAAACTCGCAGTGTGATCGCGCCTTTAAGAATTGCGGTGGGCATTTCTATTACGTTTTATGGTCGCCTATCGCTGACTTGTAATCTTTTGTCAAAGTGTGGTAATAAGTCACGCTAGATTCAATATCGAACTGCCCTACTCGATCCCCAACTTGAATCAGCTTTTTTTTTTTTTTTTTTTATTTTTTTTTTATCACCCCGTCCCCTTCATTAGACGGGAGGAAGCCATTGAACGGTTTTCATTGTCAGCGGGTTCCTAACACGACAAAGATGACAGATATTTCTTTTCCATCAATTTAGGCATTCTCAACGTTAATTTTTGGCTCCGCTGCACCTTTTATGAATTGTACATTTCTCCACTTTGATACTCCTTTGTCGTTTGCCTCGTATCGAGGGAAGCTGGGGAATTGTCTTTCACTTTTTATTGCCGCATGGTGGCGCTCAAGTCGCCCGAGACAAGCAATGTTATTTGACGCCGGCGAGAATAATATTAAAACGTATTACGTATTTCGTAAGCTAAACTGGAAACGTACGAACAAAGTTGC
>CM022675.1:11224515-11229515 GCA_012295275.1 Chrysomallon squamiferum
TTTTTTTTTTGTTTTTTTTCACCATAATCTTAATTTGTGGCAAACATTTTGGCTTAAACTGGATTTCCCGCAGTTTTGTGTACATCATAACTTGTTTGTTCTTTCAAACAGTTTAATATCGAATATTAAAAAATGTGTAAAAATAAATCATAAAAAAAAAAACTTTTCTTATTAACTGTGGATAAAACTTGATACCTTGTTTAATGCACAACAAAATTTATTGTGAAATTTTTACATCAAAAATTTATTATAAATATATTTTATAAAAAAAAAAAAAAAGAACAAAAAGAATGTGGTTTTCGATTTTATTAGAATTCATTAAACGACTATAGGGAAAAATAAATCAGGTTATTTTAAATATATGTACGCATTTATTTAATTTTAAATATAAAAAAACGAGCTTTCTTAATTTATTTTAATGTAAAAATTATATTTCTCATTAAAATTAAATAAATACATACTTTGAATATAATTTAATTTTCAATGTATTTTTTAAAATTTATTTCTCAAAAAAGCTATTCATTTTCCCCAAGATCAAATATTTGTCATTTGAATGATATGTGCAGCGAAATCAATTTGATCAAAGAAAAGAAATTAAAATGATGTGAATCAGGTACTAAGATTCAAAATTAAACACTGTGAAATAGACTGAAGCACTTTCATCATTATATTATACTGAATTCTCGTTATAAAGTTTTGTTATCAAAAAATAAAACAACAGCATTTAATAGAAAATTTCTCGTCACCTGGATCTAAGAAGCTAAACATTTTTTTTTTTTTCTCATTTCTATTTTAAAATAATCAGTAAATAAACAAAATAAATCAATAAATAAAATAACCATAAACAATACTAAAATCAATGGTGACAGAAACTATGCAGCTACAGTTTACCCTATGACCATGACAAAAATATCAAATCATCTTCGTTTTAATATCTATTTAAAAATGTTTATTCTCTTCTCGTTTTGGGTTTGAACTTGTCGAAGTTCCAGATGAAATATGTTACAATGTGTACACTGGCACAAACAACCGAAACTAACATACACAAATACATTTACATCAAACAAACACCTTGGCGTCAATTTCCTCAGTAATACATTATTAGATTAATTAATTAATTTGAACAATAAATAATAATAATAATAATAATAATAATAATAATAATAATAATAATAATAATAATAATAATAAAAAATAATAACAGTAACGATAAAAATACTACTACTAATAATAAGATGATAATAATATTAACTATAATAATAATAATAATAATAATAATAATAAAAAAGTGGACGAAAAATATATACATTCCACATAGTGAATGCTTGACTATTTAATAATGAATAAGAATAATTATTATATGTTATTTGTAATAATAATAATAATAATAATAATAATAATAATAATAATAATAATAATAATAAAAAAAAAAAATAATAATAATATATTTGAACGGAGAATGATGCCAAGGTGTAAACATATTTAACACAATTGACGTCACATATTTCCCTGAACAAAGTTAACGTCACGTGACATGTAATTATATATAATAGAGACCACAAATGTTGACCTTTTATGTTTACCTAAACCATTTTTTTTTTTTTTTCTATTTCTTTATTTACTTCTCTCTTTTTTTATTTTAAGAATAAGAAGAATAAATAATACCAATCTTGTGAATGAAAAAAAAAAAAAAAAAAAGAATTTCGAAGAATAATTATAAATATTTAAAATTTCATAAAGAAAGAAAATATATTTCAATAGCTATATAAGTAGTGGTAAGTGGAATTTAAAAAAAAAATAAAAAATATTAATACGTTTGTGTTAACCTTCAGACTAAGTACAAAATACAAATACATATCAGTTTTCAAATTAAATAATAAAAATAGGAATAATAATAAAATTCTATAAATTACGTGTTGAACTATTTCTAAAACTATTAAAGATACCTGTAATAGTCCATCATATTGTTCATTGTTATCATTACTATTATTATTATTATTATTATTATTATTATTATTATTATTATTATTATTATTATTATTATCATCATTATTATATTTATTTTTATTATCATCATCTTTATAATGGTTGTTTGATATTTGTTTTAAAATTTTACTCTGCATGTAAATTGTAAACATATATAATAATTTATAGACGGACAAGAACGATAATAATAATAATAATAATAATAATAATAATAATAATAATAATAATAATAATAATAATAAACAATTATCTTAAAAATGTAATAAATAAATAAAAATACTGTATGTCAGGTTATTTTTTTCTTTATTTAAATGCTTATTTAAAAAATAAAACTGTTAGGTTACATATAATATTTTTTTTAATTTTTTAAAAATAAAAAAAGTAAATATTTAGATTAAAATAAAAATAAAAATAAAATAAAATAAAATAAAATAAATAAATAATCAGTATAATTTAATTAGACGTAAATTAAGTTATTTTATGATTATTTATTTTTTGAGACGAAAGTATCTTTTGCATTTAAATAAGCAAAAAATGAAAAAAAAAAAATAAAAAAAGTAAAAAAAAAAAAAGCTAAAGTAATAAACAAATAAATTAACAATGACAATAATAATAATAATAATAATAATAATAATAATAATAACAATAATAACAATAACAATAATAATAATAATGAATTACAAGAACTCACACACACACAACAAAGCATTTACAAAGATGTCAATCTTAAAAAAAAAAAAAAAAAAAAAAGGTTTCGTGTATAACCAAATACATTTCACCCATCCCCCGCCAGCTCAAACCTTATGAATATTCATAATTACTAATGTACCGTTATCTTAATAACATGAATACGGTGACAGCAGGGGCTATAACATCTCATAAAAAATAACACTAATTCATATTGCTGTATTTAAGATAATAAATAAATAGGAAAATCCCAGTATCGCTACAACAAGCAAAATGTTTTTTTTACAGCGCCGACGTTATGTCGTAGACGACGTTCTGTATCAGCAACGGCGTCAACGAAAAAAAAAAAAAAAAAAAAAAAAAAAAAAATGCACAACAAAAGCTCAGGCATTGTTCAACTATAGAGGTAGCAAGTTAAAAAATATTTCTCGTTTGGAACAAATGTGGGCAGAGTATAGTTTAAAGTACAATAGTTCTCGTTACAAATTGAACCACATCGTAGTAAATGTTTGTAGTTGTTTTTTTTTTTTTTTTTTTTTTTTTTTTTTTTTTTTTTTCTCTTCAATAAATGAGACGACAGATTTGCTAAAGAATACACTGAATTAAATAAAAATCTAAAATTTGAGCAAAATGACAACAGAAAAATAAGTACAAACAATACGTAACGTTAAACAAACGAAAAAATAAAAATATAAATTTGAAGTTGTTTAAAGAAAAAAAAGTAAAAATAAAAGTAAAAAATATCTGATATCTGCGAGCGCCAAATGTATGAAGAACATAAATTATATAATTTCATATTTTAAAGGTATTTATTTATTTATTTATTTATTTATTTATTTATTTATTTTTATTTATTTATTTTATTTTATTTTATTTTATTATTATTATTGTTTTAATTGTTGTTCTTCTTATTATTATTAATATTTTTTTCCTGATTTGTCTATTTTATTATTTATTTATTTACTTGTTTATTTATTTACATATTTCTCAAACTGGAGAGGCGCTTCACAGATATCGAAGTTCAAAGTCTCTGTGGTTTTTTATTTGGAAACAAACAAAGAAAACAATATCAAACATGTGAGATATCCGCCATTTTCTCAAATTCACCAACAAACTCGGTCTCAACATCAGTTTTGTTTTTCTTTTGGAGAGGGGGATAAAAAAAAAATTTAAATAATCAGTCTGTTCTCTGATCAAATTATACATCAATTTCATTTCGTATTAATTATTATTATTTTTTTTATTTTTAATAAAATGACAAAAAAAAAAAAAAAAAAAAAAAAAATAAGACCGAGTGAAGGTAACACAAAACATAGTACCCGATATATCTACACCTCCATTTTGAATTTCTTAATAACTATGGCGGAAGCAGTCTAGGAGACTCTATTTCCTGTTCCGGTGTAATCACAGCGCCACCTAGCTGCGGTTTGATGAGACAGGATTAGACAATTCGATTGTTTCGTCATTATCATTTTTTTTTTTGTTTAAAAAAAAAAAAAAAATGTGGAAAAGAAACACACTGTCAAATTTTTTTTTTTTTTTTTTTTTTTCAACTTTGTACTGTGTCCACAATCGCTCTTTCAGCAGACACCTCTTGATCAACTTTCGTTTCCTTGGCTACGGGCGTTATGGGTTCGGTTTTGGCGGACTTTTCGTGGCTTCGGCTTTGTTCGTTGATTTCTTTGATGGCTTGCATTTCCTTTTTCTCTTTCATTCGCCGGTTCTGAAACCATATTTTAATCTGGCGTTCTGTTAAACACAGCATATGTGAGAGTTCGATTCTTCTGCGCCTGGTCAGGTACCGATTGAACTTGAATTCTTTTTCCAGTTCCAGCGTCTGAAAGCGTGTGTATGTCTGCCGTCCCCGTCTTCGTTGATTTGAGTTTGGCCCTGCAAGTATAATAATAATAATAATAGTAATAATAGTAGTAGTGATAATAATAATAATAATAGTAATAATAGTAATAATAATAATAATAATAATAATAATAATAATAATAATAATAATAATAATAATAATAATAATAGTAATACTAATAGTAATAATAACAGTAATAGTAATAATAATAATAATAATAGTAATAGTAGTAATATTAATAATAATAATAATAATAGTAATAGTAATAGTAATAATAATAATAATAATAATAATAGTAACAATAATAATAGTAATAATGGTAATAGTAATAATAGTAATGGTAATAATAATAATAGTAGTAGTAGTAGTAATAATAATAATAATAATAATAGTAATAATAATAATAGTAATAATAGTACTAGTAATAATAATAATAATAATAGTAATAGTAGCAGTAGTAGTAGTGGTA
>CM022675.1:11239515-11252015 GCA_012295275.1 Chrysomallon squamiferum
AATTTGTGATGATGACACAATGCATATTTGAAATACTCTCTAACAAAAGGTACGATGTGGGTGAACTGGCGTGGTAAAAAGACCTGTAAGCAAGCCAGGAGGGAAGCAAGCAGGGTAAGGAGCTGTAACGCCGAACCAGACTGAGTAGGTAACAATACAGACAACCAGCAGTTTAGTTATACAGAGAGGAGATGTCATTTCTCACTAGTCGTCATGTTTTTGTGAAATTAAAGGAACAATGTACATGGAAACGACAATAATAATTAAATAAGTAAATAAATAATTAAATAAATAAATAAGTAATTAAATAATTAAATAAATGAATAAATAAATAAATAAATAAGCAAATAAATAAATAAATACGTAATTAAATAAATAAATAAGTAATTAAATAAGTAAATAAATAAATAAACAAGTAAATAAATAAATAAGTAATTGAATAAATAAATAAGTAAATAATAAATAAGTAATTAAATAAATAAATAAATAAGTAAATAACTAAAAAATAAATTAAAAATATAATAATAAAATAAAAAAAAAATAATAATAATAATAATAATAATAATAATAATAATAAATGTATAAATAAATAAGTAAGTAAATAAATAAATAAATAAATAAACAGAGTTATTCAACACAGTTGTAAAAATAATATTAATATATAAGCAGTTAAAACAATGAATGATAATTAGAAAACTAAAGAAAAGTAACAGACAGCAAATGTTTGTGTTAACGATACAGTAAGTTTCGTTCAGGTTTATTCATTTCTATCTTATCCCTGTATTCTATTCCTTAAAAACATCCGAGAGAAATACGAATCCGCTTTATTTTACGTGGTTTAAAACTTATACTTAGTAACAAACAATCTTATCAGTCAAATCAGAAAAGTTAGGTCAAGACTTTGAGAAAATATGGTGGAAAAAAATATATGTACAAAAGAAAATGAGAAAAGAAGAAACAAAATACTATAGAGATCAGCTGAAAAATTCAAAAAGAAACCGCGGAATTTTTAGTTAGACAAGTTGTAATTATTGTTAGTTTTGTTGTCATGATCATCATTTGATTTTGCTTTTTCTTCTTAAAAAAAAATGTTTCTTAAAAAATATATTTGTATTTTATTTAGTTTTATACTGTTTCGTACAGACACCCACACACACACACACATATATAACACACAGAGAGAGAGAGAGAGAGAGAGAGAGAGAGAGAGAGAGAGAGAGAGAGAGAGAAAGAGAGAGAGAGAGAGACAGCGAAACACGTTTTATTTTATTTCATTTAGTATCATACTATTTCACATAAAAAAAAAAAAAAAAAAATTATCTGAATTACGTTCATATAAACGACATCCACCTCTTTTTCTCCTAACATAAAGTGGACTTATTTACCTCCTCTTCAAACGTCTCGCTTCGAGAGAGGCAAAAAATCCTGAACGGAACGCGGCGCACGGACCGATCCGTACCGGAGACGGATTAACGAGCGGACAGAATGCGGCGGTTTGTTTCACTTCGTACTCGGTGCGTATTGAGGCCCTCGTTTTTTTTTTTTTTTTCACAAGTGCTCTCCAACACAGAAAGAGCAATAAAGGTCATCTTAACGGGCTTCAGTTTAAATGACCGATGAGTATGACCATCAGCGGACAAAAGAGCTAACCAGCCGAATGATGTGAAGCTGGGTTTGTGATTAGCACTGGTCACTTCGGTCTACTTCAGTTGCTGCGGTCAGGTTCTCGGACGCCACTTTTTGTTTAGAACTGTATTTTTATTTTTTTTATTTTTTATTTTTATATTTATATATATATATATATTTTATTTGATTTTTCATTTTATTGTATTTTATTTTTTATTTTTAATGATTGTTTTGTTTCGTTTATCGATTTATTTATTAATATGTTTTTATTTATTTTATATATATTTGTATACCTTTCTCTCTATCTGTCCGTCTATTTAACTGTCTATCTATCTATCTGTCTATCTATCTATCTATAATAATAACTACTACTAATAATAATAATAATAATAATAATAATGATGAAGATGATGATGATGATGGTGATGATAAATAGGAAACAGAGGAATAAAATTAAAAATGTAAAACGAAAATAGAAGAATGTAATTTAAATTAAAATAAAACAATGTTAACCTAATAGAGTGGCGATGTCAAGTAAAAATTAAATAAATAAATAAATAAATAAATAAATAAATAAATAAATAAATAAATAAATTGTTGATACAATGAGTGTAAACAATTTTTAAATAACGGCTGATTATAGCATGAATTTAGACTTAAATACATTTTTTAAATTTTTTTTTTAAATTTTATTAATATAATCATTACTTTTTAATTTAAATACCACTACTGGATACAGATTTATTTTCTTATCATTTATTAAAATTGAACATCTGTTGAATCACAGATCAATTTTCTGTTTTTATTTTCATTTTTTTCTATCTTTTTCTTTTTTACTTTTTTCTTCTTCTTCTTCTAATAACCACTGATCTATCTATCAATATTTATCTATTTATCTATCTATCTATCTATCTATATATATATATATATATATATATATATATATATATCTGTCTGCCGATGTATGTATCTATCTCTCTATCTGTACATATTTATATCTGTATATATTTTTCTTGAATATGCTTAACGTTTATGATGATGATGATGATAATATTAACGTGTACAGTAAAATGCAGTGGTATTGTAAACACTACGATATTTAAAACATAAAGAAGACATACTATTATTGCTTAATAAATATTAAAGCAAAGGAATTATTAATGTATGTTAAACGTAATTTCACACGAAAATGTGAGAGATATCGTTCAAGAAATGGCTCTCTTAAGCTAATGTTATTATCTAATTTTATTCATTTAATTACTAATTTCGACTTGAAATAAAGAAAAATGGGTTTACTTAATTGTCTGAAAATCATAGTTATATACATACTTCTTTGTCTGTCTGTCTGTCTGTTTTTTTTATGTGTATTTGTATGTATGTATGTATGTATATGTTGTGTTTATGTATGTATGTATATATGTATGTTGTGTTTATGTATGTATGTATATGTATGTTGTGTTTATGTATGTATGTATGTATGTATGTAGGTATGTATGTATGTATGTATGTATGTATAATTCATGGAATGCTATGAATTTTCTGCATCGTGTCAAAACGGTTATAAATATAATATGATAAGCAAGGCATACTTTGTCGGCGAACTAAATAAAATATGATGTTATCTGAAAGATTCACATATGGAGATTAGAAGTGATATTTTGTTCAGAATAAAAAAAAGAAGAAAATTCTCAAGCATTTGAAACAGTCCATTTAATTTTATAAATACCGAACAGCGAAATGCATGTACGTGCATGATCGTGCATATCCGTTTTAAAATCTGCGAGTTTTGCCCATCTTCAGTTTCTGATTTATTCACATTATTATCTCGATCCACACAGTCATAACGATAGCAGTTGGACGACTGTGTATTTACGACTGGAGCAAAAGTACATTAGCATGAGGTGGCAGGGCCGTATTAAACGTCGATTTTTAGGTATTTTTGGGTCCCATCCGATACTTCAGTTTTTCCGCCCCAGACAGGAATCAAGAGTGCCGAAGGAGAGAGAGAGAGAGAGAGAGAGAGAGAGAGAGAGAGAGAGAGAGAGAGAGAGAGAGAGAGAGAGAGAGAGAGAGAGAGAGAGAGAGAGAGAAGAGAAAAAAGAAAGAAAGACAAAAAAGAAAGAAAAACAAAAAAGACGATCACTTTGGCTTCAGCCTAATCATTGTTATGAATAATACGGCCCTGTGTGTTGGTGTTAGTAGCAGCAGTAGTAGTAATAGACGTAATAGTAGTAATTGTATTAGTAGTAGTTGTAGTAGTAGTAGTCATAGTAGTAGCAGTAGTAATAACGTTAGTAGTAAGAGTAGTTGCAGTACAGGTGCACTAACAGTAGCATAAGCTGAGTAATAATAGCAACACTAGTAATAACATTAGTAGTAATAGTAGTTACAGTACAATTGCACTAAAGTTGTATGATAATGGTAGCAGTGGCTGCAGTAGTAGTCGTTGCAACAGACGTATGAGTAGTTGTTGTTGGTGTACTGGCAGCTGCTGTTGCTGTTGCTGTTGCTGCATTATGAAGACAGACGAGGCAGAAAAGAGAGATGCTGCTTTATAACGTTGTAAGAACAAGAGAATTAGTCGCAGTGCTAGCGGTAGTAGATAAGTTTAGAAAGCTATTGTAACAGAACAATGAACAGCGGCGGTAACGGCGTTGGCAACAGAGTAGCTATTGTATGCTGTCGTTGCAGCAGCTGCAGTTATTCTGTGTGCAACACGTGCTGTCGTGGCCGCAGACGTTGCTGAATCGTGAGAGAGAGAGAGAGAGAGAGAGTTTTTATTAACTGGCTGTTGACTTACTAAACGTCGTATAAACACATTCATCATGATTTATAGCGCAGGGTAATTGATTAAATCAATCTAAATGTTTATTTACTCTTTAATATACTGATGTATGTATGTATATATACATTTATCTTTGAGCGTAGGTGTACTTTTATCACGCACAGGAATATTTGTGTATGGATGTTTGAATTATGAGTAATGTAGATATGCATGTATGTGAACGTGTATTCATATATGTATGTATGTATAAATTATGTATGCATGTATGTATGTATGTAATGTATGTATGTATGTATGTTTATAAACTGATGAACATACAGACGGATGAATGGATTAATCGCATGCAATATGCATACTAATATTTTCAAGTATAATCTTCAAAAAAAAAAAAGAAACACCAAAAAAACACTTGGCTTCTTTTGATACAACCTTGGCATGGTATTCATTCTTCATATTCAGATTAATATTCAAACACCTGCCAACTTCTTCGAATTCCTTTGACAAGATAAGCGAAAGGCTGAAGTCGACTTGCCAGTTTGACCTTTTTCCTCCCGTAATATATTTATCATCTATCTTAACACTCACTTTATATCGCATTACCGTAAAAATTAAAATTTAAACGAAATCTGCAGGTCAAATTTCTACACCTGGGCCTTGTATAGTTCGCAGTCATATTGTGTGTGGGTTTTTTTGTGGTTTATTTTTTCACAATTAGTTATCACCTGCGGAACTGCAGTAAGCTATATCTGTGTTGTTTGTTAGTCACAAGTGTATAGGTTTGGATGTGATTCATTTCTCTTTTTCTTTGTGGTTATTTTTTTTTTTTTTTTTTTTTTTTTTTTTTTTCTGGCCCAGTATAAAAGTGTTGGAACATGCAGAAACGGTGGATTTCTTTCTTTTTTTCTTTTTGCTTTATCTGGGAGAATACGTAAAATAACCAGTTACTTTCTCTCTCTCTCTCTCTCTCTCTCTCTCTCTCTCTCTCTCTCTCTCTCTCTCTCTCTCTCTCTCTCTCTCTCTCTCTCTCTCTCTCTCTCTCTCTCTGTCTGTATGTCCTAACTTAAGTATTATTAAACGATATTAGTAACATTATGGAAATACATTAAATATATCAGTAGAGCGTCTGATGGTTTCAGGCTGATAAAAGAGAGAGAGAGAGAGAGAGAGAGAGAGAGAGAGAGAGAGAGAGAGAGAGAGAGAGAGAGAGAGAGAGAGAGAAAAGAGAGAGAGAGAAAGAAAAGATTATACAAATCTTTAAGACTTAAGAAACATAACAGAAAAAAAACAACAAAAAAATCCTCATTTTTCATGTCTCATACACCCAAACTTTTCTTTAAACCAGTCTCCCACATTGATCCCCCACCAATTCGTTTTTTTTTTTTTTTTTTTTTTTAGTATATGTTTCATTTCAAAATACGAAGGTCAAATTAACGGAAGCGATATAAACATAATCACGTGTCAGCTATGGTATTTGCATCGATTACATTTCAGCTGCGAGGCTTGTTAATTTCACGTGGTTAATGACCGAGGTGTAATGTAGACGTGTATTGGCACATATTTCAGTAAACAGACCGTGTATTAAAACAGAATATATTGCGACTTAATTCTCAAATTTTTATTTATTTATTTTGCTGATTAGTATGATTAAATTTGTATGAGGATGTATATATATATATATATATGGTGTGTATATCTGATGTATGTGTATAAATGTTTATATATATTTGTTTCTCTCTCTCTCTCTCTCTCTCTCTCTCTCTCTCTCTCTCTCTCTCTCTCTCTCTCTCTCTCTCTCTCTCTCTAACTCTCGCACAATAAATAATAGATATATAAAATTAATTTTAGTTCATAACTAAAACTTTCTTTGCATTTGAACATTCATTCGCGAACCCCGAAGTCGTGCACAGTTTGAATAATGCAAACAGTTTAGATAACATTCTTTTTGTCTTTTACGTGTATAGGCAGAAAAAACAGATGGTGTCAAACACAATTACTTCAGTTATCAAATATTTGTTTGTCGAACAGAATCGAATATCACATCAAATTACTGTATATTGTTTTTAAAACGATAAACATGAGATCTCAGTACAGCCAGGTGTAAATTTAAATTTAAGCAAAGTTGAATTAATCAAAAAGAGAGAAAAAAAAAAAGAATTAAATTACTGTGTAGCATAATGAAGTTAATCGTAATTCCCAACAAGTATAATTACATACGAGCAAACGAAAACAGAGAAAAGCGCAGAGAGAGAGAGAGAGAGAGAGAGAGAGAGAGAGAGAGAGAGAGAGAGAGAGAGAGAGAGAGAGAGAGAGAGAGAGAGAGAGAGAGAGAGAGAGAGAGAGAGAGAGAGAGAGAGAGAGAGAGAGAGAGAGTATACATACATACATATATATATATACAGATAAATATATATACATACATACACATACACATGTTGAAAACTTAACCACAAAATAATAATAATAATAAGAAGAAGAAGAAGAAGAAGAAGAAGAAGAAGAATTAAATAAACAATAAATAAATAAATGATACAAATGACAAATTAAGCGTTATACTTTTTTTCTCAAAATAAAAAGGAAAGAAGATAATACTGAACGAATTTTCGATGCTCTCTAATTACACCGGAGAAACATTTGCAAAAGTTAAAATCTCTTGTCTAGATTTGTTGACATTTAAATTCGAAATATAAAAAAAAAAAAAAAAAAAAAAAAAAAATTATCACGCGATCTTCTTACAAATGGATGCACTTCCGGTTTGACAAACTAGCAGGAATTTTCGCTGACTGCTTCGATAGACAAATGTTTTGTTGGCATATTCGTGGAAAATTGGTTCTTAGGTAGTCACCGAGTTTTGCGTGCGGTGATATATGTAGAAATTCTTTTAACATGGGGATTTTTGTTTAGTTTTTCTTTGTTTCTTTCCTTTTTTTTTTTTTTTATGATGTTATTGACCATTTTTTTTTTTGGTTATTGATATTTTCGTTACCACAGCATCAACAACAACAGTAACAACAACAATAACAATAATATTTTCAAGAAGTAGTCAGCATATACATTTCAGTTTGCGGAACAATAATTGTTAGGTGCAATGCATTAATAGATAAATGGAAATAATAATGATAATAATAATAATAATAATAACAAAATATTGACACAAAGGATAATGGTGAGTCCAGTGTTTTATGAAATTGACAAGACACTAACATTTGAAATCGTAGTAGTAATAGTAGTATTAGTAGTAGCAGTAGTAGTACTAGTAGTATTAGCAGCAGTAATAGTATTTATTGTAGCAATGTTTTCATAATCGTAGTTATAGTAGTAGTAATAGTAGTAGTAGTAGCAGTAGTAGTAGCAGTAGTAGTAGTAGTAGTAGTAGTAGTAGTAGTAGTAGTAGTAGTAGTAGTAGTAGTAGTAGTAGTAGTAGTAGTAGTAGTAGTAGAAGCAGCAATAATAGTAACAATGTAATAATAGTGCTTTCGTAACGACATAATTCGGATTAACGACCACAGTTAACGAGATATGAACAATACGGTGACATCATAATGTTACTATTTCTAACGGCCATAACTGTTGTAACATGACTCTGCATATTAACAAACACAAACGCACACAATGCAAGATTTTTATTCATATTTAGCAGCTATCGGAAAGGATCTATCGAGTTACCACCACACGTTCGTATTTCGAGGTTAATTTGCCCGAGCCTGTTTTGTTTAGACCGAGTTAATAATGTAAACGACAATATTTTCAACAGAAATTGTTATTAATCTGAATACTTCATGCGACAGAACTCAGGTGCCGTTACATAATGTGATGTATTGATCATCTCACGCCACGGCAAATTATTCGGCTTCATAAACATACCAGCTGACGTGTGCAGAAGTACACAAGTGTTGTCAAAGTGGGATAAATCATGCATGAGAAACGTACACGTGTAAACCGTCGCCAAAAAAAAAACCGAGCGTAATCGATTTCGTCAGGTGATCACGTGGACCCATGATTGAGCAATGTTTGAGATGTGTGGTGCTGCCCACATTCTTATCATTTTTTTAATTTTAATTTTTTTTTTTTTTTTTTTTTAAATATACCTCTCTCTCTCTCTCTCTCTCTCTCTCTATATATATATATATATATATATATATATGCTCTTCCTCGTTTTTACTCTGATTTCGATAAAAATCATCCATCCACATACGAAGCAATTTAAGGTTACCTTGTAAGAGTATATTGAAATAATACATGCACACATATATATACTCTTATACAAGGATAGGTATATACATATATACAAGAAAAAAATGGAGAGAGTGAGAGTCCGAAATATACAGATACAGAAGGAGAGACAGAGAGAGAGCCAGAGACAGAGAGTGAATGCGTTAGACACACACACAGACACACATATATATAGGACAGACAGAGAGAGAGAGAGAGAGAGAGAGAGAGAGAGAGAGAGAGAGAGAGAGAGAGAGAGAGAGAGAGAGAGAGAGAGAGAGAGAGAGAGAGAGAGAGAGAGAGAGAGAGAGAGAGAGAGAGAGATTCTTTAATCACCATTGTGGGACTTATTGCCTAACACAGCCTGATACAACAAATATTTCCTAACAAAGTCCTGTGTTAAAATAATCCTAATTTGTCTTGTGACTCAACCTAGTCACCGCAGTTTCAAGTAAAAAAACAACAAAACAGGAATAACATTTAAAAGACGAAATAATCCATTCATGAAAACTAAGTTTCTGTAGTTTCGTATAACAGCAACACAGAATTTTAAAATTACAAAACAAAACCCAACATGATGTACATTCTTATAAACTGGATGCTACAGATATATATATAATTATGTACAGCTGTATATTTTTCAGAGAAACTGATACGTGGGTATGGTATATTCACAAAATAATGGACACAATTTGAAATCAACACACTTAATAGCTGTAATTTGAAAACAAGACGACAGTGAAATGAAGCTGCATTTTTACATGTGTGTGTGGGTGTTTGTTTGTTTTCGTGTATGAATTTTTTTTTTTAGACATAAATAAAAAGTAAGTAAAATATGTAGGTGTGTGTGTGTGTGTTTTATATGCATATATAGATACAGACAAATAGATACAATCAGTTCTAATGATTAGATGCATTATTAAGTGTGTGTGCATGTGTCTGTGTGTATATATCTATATCTATATATATATATATATATATATACACACACACATACACAGACAGACACATTTAGAATAAAAAAACAATCTAATCAGGAGAACTGTGCATTACAAAAACAGAAAAAAAGTGAAGTAAGTAAAACAAAAACAGTTACGTTCGTTTTAATTTTAACCTTCGCAAAATCTGACTCAGTTAAATCGATTTCCTTCTTTCTGACATTTTTCTAACAAACACACTGGAAACAAAAGAAGAGAATAAAACGTACCACAAAAACGCATCTTCCCTTTATTTTTTTTTTTTTTTTTTTTTTTTTTTACTTCCAGATGTTCATATTCGTTTTTTCCTTTCTAATTAAGCCCTTTTTTTTTTTTTTTGAAAATCGTATTCACCACTATAAAGCTCACCCTCACCCATACTCACCACCACATTTTATTTTTTTTTTTTCTGTAAAAAAAAAATTACGGTTCCGGCCCTGATTTTTTTTACAAATAATAGTTTGATCTGAAACAGTGGCCTGCTTTGTTTTGTTTTTTTTTTTTTTGTTTCATACTTTACGAGGACAAAACACGACATTTTTTAATTATCTCATTATTAATAACAATTTTTAATTTCACTCGACAAAAGGAGCGTTGTCGATTGCGCGACCTCGGGGTCAAAGGTCAAGCAGCCCAAATGGGTGAAACTAAACACTGACTAAATAACAACATAATGAAACTGACACAAGCTTTTAAACGCGTCTGTGATGCAGATTTATATCCTATGTTTAAATATACTGTCTAGGGTTCTCAGTGATGCTGATGTTGCTGCTGAGTATGATGATGATGAAGATGAAGAAGAAGAAAAAAAAGAACGAAGGGAAGAAGAAGAAGAACTTACTGAAATAGACACAAATTTTGAATGCTGATTTTTTTTTTTTTGTCTGTGCTTAAGAATGGAGTTTTTTTTAGGAAAAAGAGCGTAATAAATAAATAAATAAATAAATAGAAAGTAGAGAACAGGAAAGAAAAGAAAACAGAACATAATGAAATAAACACAGATTATCTCTTAAATGATTAACCAAAAAAAAAAAAAAAAAAAAAAGAAAGAAAAGAAAACAATGAAATAAACAGAAGAAGAATAAGGATGAGAAAAACGAGATCAATAATATGAAATAGTGAAACATTTTAAATCTGCTATAAATAAATTTGTGCGTACTTAGATATTTAAATTTATAGTCCAGTGATAAGAATGACAAAACTCCCCGCAAATAATATAAAATAAAATAAAATAAATAAATAAATAAATACATTAACAAATAAACAAATAAATAAATAAAACAGGAAAAAGAAAAGAAAGATTCATTATCAAAATCGCTAAAAAAAATTGTTAATATCAGCTTAAATTATAGTCAAGTCATAATGTCTAAAATTCAGTTTTCACACGTTTTTAACTGTTTAACAAACACTTTGAATAAATCACAGAAAATATATTAATTCACCTTTTGAATGCATTTGGAATCATTAATAAACATTTTAAACTTTTTATAAAAAAAAGAGCCTTAATAAGGAGCATTCAGATTTATTATAAGAAAAGAAATAATAATAATAATATTAATAATAATAATAATAATAATAATAATAATAATAATAATAAAATAAATAAATAAATAAATTCATAAATAAATAAATTAAAATCAGTTACATACTGATATTTGCACAGCTAAAATTACACCTTTTAATAACACGTGTTTTCAACTGATTTTAACTGTGCTTAATTTAAGACATTGTAAGATGCGCATTTAAATTACGTTAATTTCGGTTCTGTTTCAGTCTTACATACATATTTTTGTAAACTGATGTTAAAAAATATTTTTGTAATACTAATATTATTATTAACGTTGTTCTTGTTGCGGTATTATTAATATTATTTATTTATTTATTTATTTATTATTATTATTTTTTTATCCTCATTAATCTATATCTCTCTCTATCTATCTATCTCTTTATCAGTTTACTGGACAAAAAAATAAAAATAAAAAATTTCATTTTTCGCAAAAACCATTTAATCTAAACCCAGATCTCCACATTTCAAAATACGTTAGTAACCGCAGTTTTATATATAATTTTTTACAACAAAACTCTACTTACTCATAACGAAAATTAATTAGCATTTAAATATTCCTGAAGCACAGTCCATACATATTTAGTAATTTAATATACGTTGTATGTAACGCAGCAAGGATATTTTTTTAATGTATTTCTGTATCATGACGTCTGTAATATTATGGCTTTCACTGTCTGTGTTTGTTTTCTCTGTGTGTGCGATCTTAGTCAGATATTTGTGTTATCAAACAAACGTATTGATTAATGGCGGAGTGAACTGCAAAATGCAATATATTAAAGAGAAAAAAAAAAGATAATTAAAATAATAAAAACACCAGTAAAAGATTAAGATAGAATGAGATAGAGACAGAGAGAGAGAGAGAGAGAGAGAGAGAGAGAGAGAGAGAGAGAGAGAGAGAGAGAGAGAGAGAGAGAGAGAGATAATGAGACTGATAGACAGATAGATAGACAGAAAAGAAGTAAACAGTGCAAATTGATCGAAGGAAAGAACAAATTGTTGAAAAAGAAAATAGAAGAAAGAAAGCCAGACAGACACACAGACAGACACACAGACACACAGACATATATATATATATACAGACAATAAACGGAGAAGATAAATAAATATACACAGAGACAAGAAAGAACAAGACAACAGCACAAGAAACGGAAAAGACACCAGCAGACAGACAGAGAGATACGTGTGTCAAAAAAAAAGAAAAAAGACTGGAGACGTTCATACGGGTATACTGTATACCCCGTGACAGTCGATACGTCAGAAAGTGAGGTACCCGGGCACGTGTCATTGGAATATAACAGAAAACAATTGTCTGCTAATTTAACGACGACCAGAAGAT
>CM022675.1:11267015-11269515 GCA_012295275.1 Chrysomallon squamiferum
CATCCAATCATAATTCTCGTTACAAAATGTGACAACCCTGCTCATTAACTAATTAAAACATGTTCTCTCGTGCATGGAGCCTTTATCGGATGCCTTCTGGCCATTAGCGGAATAAATACACATAGTCTTTATTAACTTAGCATCCTAATGGTTGTAAATTTATTCGAGTTTGAAGGGATTATATATTATTAACGGACAAATCAAAGTAAATGTAAAACTGCAGGTTATTAATAAACTAGTAATAAATCAAAATTAATTTCTTTTTTTTTTTTTTTTTTTTTTTTTTTTTTTTTTTTTTTAATGTAGTAAATGTCCGCGCAAATATTTAGAATAAATAAGAAATAAAATAAAATAAAATAATATATATATATATATATATATATATGAATAAATAAGAAATTAAATAAAATAAAATAATATATATATATATATATGAATAAATAAGAAATTAAATAAAATAAAAAAAATGTATATATAAATAAATAAACAATATAGTTTATTTTATATTTCAGTTTTAATCATAGCAGAAAACGCAGGCACAACTGAACTAATTAAGTAGCAAGAATCTTCGTTAAGTCTAATGCGACTTCGGCAAAAATCGATAGTCTTCGTAAGAAATAGACTAAAACCGATTCGTTCCGATATCAAGTTGCGAGCGAACTATGGAATCGATACATTTAGATTAGTACATTTTAACAGTTAAATAATTAGATTATTATCATTAAGGGCGGAGTGCGGAGGGAGGGGGGGATCTAAGAGGTTTGTTTATTATTTTCTGACGATTCATTTATTTATAGATAAGCGACATTTTTTTTATAGAGATTTATATTTGTATTTAATTTATTTACTTTAACAGAATTCCTATATAAACATTGCAGTCATTACACCCATTTATATGTCCCATACCTCCTCCATTATATATATATATATATATATATGTAGTAACGTAAAGTAAATAAAATAATAATGATATAACATTTGACAATGTTCTTACCCTAGTTGTTTCCCTTTTTCTAATATTGAACTGTAAGTGTCAGTTATGGTTTACTTTATTTTAATTCATGTTTATGTAGATGAGGAAAATCTAGTTTTAAATTATATTCATTTTAGATTTTTTATATTACTATTATTATTATTTTTTTTTTTTTACAGAATAGCAGTCTAAAATATTTCAACTAAATGTATTAATTTATTTTGTACGTCCTTTTTTTAATTAATTAATTAATTAATTGATTTATTATTTATTTCTTTATTTGTTTATTTATTTGTTTATTTATTTGTTTGTTTGTTTGTTTGTTTGTGCGTTTACTTACTTTCTTGTTTATTTATTTATTTACTTATTTATTTATTTAATTTTTATTTATTTATTAAAACTTAATGAATCACTTTTCCTTTCTGAATGTTTTACTTATATTCTAATAATTACTTTTGCTACTTTATTTCTTTCGTTCGTTCTTCATTTATGTATTCTTTTATTAAATATTATTTATATTTATTATTATTATCATAATTATCATTATCATTATTATTATTATTATTATTATTATTATTATTATTATTATTATTATTATTATTATTATTATTATTATTTATTTATTTATTTATTTATTTATTATTATTATTATTATTATTTGGTTATTTAGATATATAGATATTTACACCTTTCTTTTTATTTATTTATTTATTTATCTATCTATTCGTTAAATTATGCATTAACAACAGCACTAATAGTACAATAAAATAACATGCATTATGCCCAGTCATAAACCACAGAGAAATGTTCTATTCAAAAACTGCAACTTAAACATACGACCACTAACGCATGCATTCTGCTTGTAAGAAACTATCGTAAAATATGTGATATCAAAAAGTAAAAAAAATTTAAAAAAACCCTACGTATATTTATGAATGTATACAAAAAATAAAATCGTGCAAAGCACAATCTATGTAACATATTTTCTATCCATTAACACCAGCGATAGGCTAGCGAAAACATCATTTCGCACGAAATTTAGGAGTTTATTACTAAATAATGGCTTTGAAAAACCATATCGTATATCTCAATGCTAACTGTTTGGTGGTAACGTTAGAAGGCGACTTTAGCTAACCAATCGTATTTTGTGTAAATTCCTGAGTATATATTTCTCACAGTTCAGTAATAGCGGAGTTTTTTCCTTGATTAGATTATTCAGATTGTTTCGCCGTCATTAATATAAAAATAGAATCGCAGATAATAAAAGTGACAACGAATTTACGTTTGACGGATATTTACATGTAAAAAGTTCTTATTTAGTTACGTTTTTTTTTTTTTTTTTTTTTTGTTAAAAGAAAAAAAAATGTTAATATATACTTTTGTTTTTACAATTGGATCTGGTGATATGTGTTCATATGAGACTGAGTTTTGATAAAAAAAAATATATATAAAAAAACAAACAGATGATCGATCTAGAAAAAGATGTTATTATTATTACTTTTTAATGTTTGCTTCCGATAAATAAAT
>CM022675.1:11274515-11284515 GCA_012295275.1 Chrysomallon squamiferum
AAATAACAAACAACAACAAAAAAATAATAATAAAAAATATTAAATTCTATTAATAAAAACGACAAATAAATAAAAACTAAAATTACAGTAATGAAACTGACTGAAAAGGTCACCAAAAATTACACTAATAAGTAAAATAAATAAATTAATAACATGAAAAAAGGAAGAAAAAAAAAAAAAGAAAGAAAAAAAAGTAAAGAAATACAGAAAAAAAATATTAAGAAAAAAAAAGAGCAAAAATTGTAATTAATTTTAGGAATCACTCGGTACATATATAAACTACTTCTTCTTCTTCTTCTTCTTCTTCTTCTTCTTCTTCTTCTTCTTATTATTATTATTATTATTATTATTATTATTATTATTGTTATTATTCCATCTGTCGTTGTTATTCGTTTATTTATTAATTAAAATAAAATTAAAATTAAAACACGACAAATCATCAATAATTAATCACGCTAATGATTAAGGATCAAATTATCATACATTCATCTGCGACAAAAAAATTACCTATAACAAAACACAACAAAAATCTTTTACCGTTAAAACGCAGCCACAAAACGGATAATTAACTCAAAAAAAAAAAAAAAAAAAAACAGTGCGAGATTTATTTTTTGTTTTTGTTTCACTAAAGAGTTCTTAGCACTGCCTGAACTCAGTGCACACGAAGTTTCACCCGAGAAATGAATAAATATTTAACAAGCGAAATCGACGTTTACAACCGACGTGAAAACTTGAAACTTTCTTCAGTGACACCGAGGCGTCACAATTTAGCGAAAATATCATTGTTCATTTTCTTTTTTTTTTCTTTTTCTCTTTTCGTTAATTAATCCCAGAATGCAATTCACATGAGAAACATATATTTTTTTTTTTCATAAGTGTTTTCTTAATTATTAGTTCCCAGAAGAAGAACTGAAAGAGGAAGACTACACTCTCTGTGTTAATTTGTCATTCCGAATGTATAAATAAAACAAGCTAACGAGATCATGCAAACCTTTCAGGGTATCGATATTTTGCACGAACATTCAGTAATGAGGTAATAGGTGGCACAGAGTTAGACACAGAGACATATAGAGACAGACAGAGTTAGACAGTGAGACATGGAAAAATACCAACACACAGAGAGCGAGCGAGAGAGAGAAAGAGTGAGAGAGAGATGGGGCGGGAGGGAGGGAGGGGAGAGAGAGAGAGAGAGAGAGAGAGAGAGAGAGAGAGAGAGAGAGAGAGAGAGAGAGAGAGAGAGAGAGAGAATGATGGGGAGGGAGATAGAGAGACAGACAGACAGACAGAGAGATAAAATGATGGGTAATTAAGGATGATAATGATTTTCTTGCTGTAATGAACCATAACTATATGTAATCTAATAAACACCAATTATAACATACTCTCACATAATTATATAATTATGTAGATACTTACGAACTTGCATTCTTTATATTACGAATGGAAGATGATGAACATCCTGACTCTTCTCAAAGCAAAAGCCTCGTTTTGGATTATAATAATAAAGATTCACATTACATGATGGTGTCACCTTTTGGTGTAACACGAACAGATTACAAAATAGAATTATAACTACGTATATACATATGTATATAGATACTTACATACATATATAAATACATACATACATACATACATACATACATACTTACATACATACATACACACACATACATACATACATACACACATACACACACACACATACATACATACATACTCACTGACACATATACATAAAAACACAGACAGGCACACTGAAATGGATATAGAAAGATAATATTAACAAAATTTCACATCACATCATGATTTTACCTTTCGTCGGGTTAAAGAGATCAACAAAATAAAATGCGCTAAACACTGGGCTAACTAATAGTTATCAATCTGTTCTGAAAAAACCCCCACACGAAATCATCTTTCTTTAGAAACAGTGACAAAATAATAATAAAGATAAAGCTTTTCAAAACTGATAAGAAAGATATAATGTGCATCAGCTGTGACAATCTGTAAGTGGGTGGAGCTACTTAGTATACGCCTTTCGACCATTCACATGTGATTTCCCATTCCGTAAATGACTCTTGGATCGGTTCTTAACATTTCAGTATAAAAATAATATCAAGCCAGTATCAGCCCGCAGTCAGGTTATTTAAACAGTAATCAAAACAGAATAATGTTGTATCTGGTGTGGTACAGGCTGTAATAATTTACCATCTCTCTATCTTCTGTTTCACCGAGAGAAATAGTGTGAAAGTTAAAACTCATTAAACGATTTTCGGATAATCATTCATGCGTCAATAATAATAACAATAACGGCGATGATGATGACTGTAAAAGTAGTAGTAGTAATAGTAGTAGTAGTTGAAGAAGTTGTTGTAGCAGTTGTAGTAGTAGTAGCAGTAGTAGTAGTAGTAGTAGTAGTAGTAGTAGTAGTAGAATAGCAGTAGTGAAAACAACAAGAACAGCAGCGATAAAATAAAAGATGATCCAACTGACATGTTATTAAGTAAATAAGCAAAAAACTAAAGAAAATGAAAAAAAAAAAAACAAACAAATAAATAAATGAATGATGCCCATTAACAGGTCATTTGGAAACAAGTAAAGTATTTTAGCAGTTTAAGTTAATCGTCCACGATTTCGGCTATGCATAATATTTTATTATTTCAATTTTATGCATAATATTTTAATATTTCAGTTCTCTTTTCTTCACGAAGCTGTTATCGTCCCGAAACCAAAATGCATGCGGATTTGAATTTCATGCTGATATCATTTTTATGATGTTACCGTTATTTATATCATTTTGCGTAGCATGAGTTTTATATGTGTTGTGTGTGTGTGTGTGTGTGTTTTAATTATTTCTGTATTTATCAACGAACCTTCCACAATACTCTGTTTAGAAGACAAACGTCAAAAACTTTAAAAAAATAATAAAGTGAAAAACAAAACGCAGATAATGAGAGAGAGAGAGAGAGAGAGAGAGAGAGAGAGAGAGAGAGAGAGAGAGAGAGAGAGAGAGAAGTAAAGAAAGGACGAATACAAATTTTATATATCAGTTTTTATTATTTCTGAAGCACCAGTTCAATTATTCAGTTATTACTATTATTTTAATTTCTTATTTATTTCATTTTATATTCATCAGTATTATTTACATTTTCTTTCTCTATTTTATATTGCAATTTACTTCCATTTTTTATAAGAAATTGCGTTAATAATTATATTAAATTTAAAAAAAAATAAACGAAATCTAATAATAAAATTAATAATAAAAATAATAATAATAATAATAATAATAATAATAATAATAATAATAATAATAATAATAATATTTGACAAGAATAATAACAGTTCAACATCCTATAGAATGAAATCGTTTATTTATATATATTTTTATTTATTTATTTATTTGTTTATTTGTTTGTTTGTTTTTTCATGTATTTTCCCCTAAAATTAATTTTAAATAAAAATATAAAATCTTAATTATTGAAATTTAATTTCTTGTGAAATCTGTCAGTTATATAGCGTTAGAACTGATTTGTAATGAATATGTTAATTAAATTTAAATTTATAAAAAACGAAAAACAACAGCGTTATATTTATTGTTGCGCTTTAAATTATAAATAATATATTTATTCACGAAGTGAGAAAACAGACAAAAAAAAAAAAAAAGAAAAGAAAAAAGAAAAAGAAAAATACATTTCTTTTTTAAAAATATTTTTATGACTATTTTATGTTAACAAATATAAATAAATCGCTTCTGTTACTACAATTATTTTAACGTTTTAACGTTTTTATTAATCATTATTTTACTTATTACTGTTGTTGTGCTTTTCATTATTTTGCTTGTTTGTTTATTTATTTGTTTTTAATTTGTTGTTTTTTTGACTGAATTTTGAAAAAAAGAAATTATTTAGGTTTTAATTTATCACAATTTTATTTTCATTATTTATTGTATTAGTTTCACTATGTTATTATTACTAAGACCGTGGCTACAACTACTATCTCATCTGCTACTATTACATCAGCAACAACTACTTCTACAATTACTTTTAGACAATGGCTTCAGATAACTGCAATAGCTATTAGTCCTAGTAGTATAAAAACAATTTTACGTACCACAATATTACTAGCTTCACTAAAACTGTTATTAGTATTTAATTATAATTCTGTTACCATTACCATTATAGCGGTTGCTACTGCTGCAACAACAACAACGATTACTACTACTTCTAATACTAAAGTAGCAGTAGTAATAGTAGAGGTATTGATAGTAGTAGTAGTAGTAGTAGTTGTAGTTGTTGTTCTTCTTGTAACAACAGCAACAGCTACTACAACAGCTGCTCCTTATATTTCCATTACAAATACTCCAATAACTACGTCTACTATTACTACTACTATTACTAGTATTTCTGCTACTACTACTACTACTACTACTACTACTACTACTACTCCTTTTCTTTTTATTATAATTATTATTTTATTATTTTATTATCACTGCTATCAAACAACATCATCGTCATCATCGCAATCCCAATTATATTCATTATTTCGTTAATTTTTCTATCACCATCGCTTTCAGCAGCTACTTGATATTCATATATTCGGCTGATCTAACCTTTCCTTTATTTTATTTTTCCACAAGAATCTAGTTTATGTCGCATTCACATGTCAGACGGGAATACACGACGTCACCATACAAACCCAATAAAGCCGGGGTGGGTGTTTTACAAACGGCCACCACCTCTGCAACGCAACTACTTTGCACCATCTGTTAACGTAGGTAATAAAAACTGAAGAGATACTCGCTGGCTCTTGTGTGTGGGTTCTATTGGTTAAACCAAGCCATACAAATCTGTCAGTACGAACGCAAATTTGTATTTTAATGTGTGATAACCTAGAAAATTAAAGCGGAGAGAAAAAAAAAAAAAAAGGAAAAAAGGGCTATAAAAACCGAAAAAAAACAACTTTATTTTCACCTCTCTCTCTCTCTCTCTTTTTTTTTTTTTTTTTTTTTTTTTCGGGGGTCCCATGTTTACGATGGTTCGGTTTTATTGTCCGAGGCGGGACACAATTTAATGGCACAAAACCCGCGAGGAATTAGAAACTTACAATAAAACGTCATTGAACGGCATAACGAATTAACATGCAAATATGTTCTTTTTACGACGTTACTAAGCCCTGATTTGAGTCTGCGAGTTTTCGCCGTAGAAATAAAACGTGGTACGAGGCGCGAATTCGCGAGGCTGGTTTTAAAAAGACTGCCAAAGTCTACTTTGCCGAGGGGATTATCACCGCACTTTCCTTCGGATTACCTCGACCAGCAGATGGAGGAGCGATAAGCCCTCTCCGCACAGTAAGTGACACGTTGTATATTCAATAACCAACATCTAATTTGTTTGTTTGACTAACTATGGTGATTTACAATTTGCGCGCGCGGAAGGACTTTCCGTCCGTTTCGGTTGCTAGTTCGGAATTCAGTTCTCTGTATCGATTATATATAAAATATATTTTTTTTTTTTTTTTTTTTTTTTTTTTGGAAAGAAAGAGTGAAAAAAAAAGTAATAATAATAATAAAAAAAAATAAAATAAATAAATAAAAGTGTATATCTCAGCTGCGTACAAGGCCCAAGGTCAGATCAAATAACGTTATTAGATATACTGGTGAAATTTTTTTTTTTAAATTATTATTTTTATTTTTATTTTTTTTTTTTTTGTTGTTGTTGTTCCGATGTTTATTGTTTTCTCTTCTTTTTTGAAAAGAGAATTTTCGATTTATAGATTGTTATGATGATGTAGGTTGTAGTAGTAGTAGCAGTATTAATATTAGTAGTAGTAATAATAATATTAGCTGTAGTAGTAATAGAAGTAGTTGTAGTAGAAGAAAAAGTAGTAAATTTAAGTCACTGCAGTTGTAATAGTTTATTGTATTTATTTACTTATTTACTTTTGTATATATGTATTATTTATTTATTTATTTATTTATTTATTTGTTTATTTGTTTATTTGTTTGTCTGTTTATTTATTATAAATGAATTATAAATAAATAGACAAATAAATGTTGTTTCTTTTTTTTAAATTATATATTTTGGTTGCATTTTCTTTCTTTTCACATTCCATCTGTATTTATGAACTGTCTATTAACTGGATTATTTCGGGCCTAATCTTCATCTGAATTTACAAATAAAAACAATTATCGATTTTTATATTAATCACATTCGTTAATAAAAATTAACGGCGGAAAAAAAAAAAGAAAACTGAGAAAATAATTAAATAAATAAATAAATAAATAAATAAATAAATAAATAAATAAATAAATAAATGTTCAGATAAATAAATACATAAACAAATAAATAAAGGCATCAACAAATAAATAATTAAATAATGCGAATGTCATGAATTTAAAAAAAAAATCATTCTGTTTAAAAAATAAGGTTAAATATAAATATAAAATTGTAAAAATTAGAATAAGAATGCATGAATAGTAACAAAATAATTTCATTTTGCTGTTTAAGTCTATTATTTTTATTATTATTGTTGTTGTTGTTGTTATTGTTATTATTATTATTATTATTATTATTATTATTATTATTATTATTATTATTATTACTATTATTATTAGCATCAACTAATACAGTTTCCGGGATTATTTTCGTATAGTATATTAAAATAACTATTGATTCCAAATTAAAATTGTATTATAAGTTACAAAATAAATTATATTCGGAGATTTAAATATATTAATAATTTTTTGTTAAACATAAAAAAAAAAAAATAACATGAAATATTTGCAAATTTCAATAAACATGCAAGCAAATAAACAAATAAATAAATAAATAGAGTAACAAAAGCATAAATAAATAGCAAAGCCAATAATTGTAATTATGGAATGAATGAATATATTAATCAATTAAATGTTCACAATAAATAAATAAAATTAAATAATAAATAATTAGAAAAATAAAATTTGAAACGTCTACGTATGTAAATAAATAAACAAACAAACAAACAAACAAATAAATAAATAAACAAACCAACAAACAAACAAACAAACAAACAAACAAACAAACAAATAAATAAATAAAATAAATAAAGGTAAAAGTATCAAACCAAACCACGAAGCAAAACAAATTCAGAAAACGAACAAATAAACAAACAAACGCAAACTAAAACAAAGTGACAATATAACACACTTTACACTACAGTTTGTCTCAAATCGCGATCGTAAGTAAGTAAATAAGTAACTAAGCAAGTAAATAAATAACACACATTTCCACAGGTAATACAGAAAAGTAACTCACTAACGCGAAGGACGTAAAAAGAAAACAAATTTCTAGTTTTAGTACTACACGGACACGGATTTCTGTATTTCTCCCTTTCTCAAACGTGTGATCACTGAATTTCAAAAGGCAAAACACAGGAAGAGAGGGGTTACATTTCAAAGAGATCACAGTCCGCAAAGCAATGACTCAGAAAATTGCAACCATTTTGCAACCGAGACGTGAAATTGAAGATTTCAAAACAGAAAGACGTTGTACGTTCGTACATAAACCACTTACCAGAGGACTTGGTACACAGACTTACAGACTGGGCAAGATTTGTTTCGTTCTTCTTGTCTTTGTTTTGTCTTGTTTTTTTCTCTCTCTGTCTATATACACCATACATACGTACGTATTTACATGTATGCATACGTATTTATAAAGCTACAGACATATATTACAAACACACACATATTTATTATTAAACATATATATATATATATATATTTAATAAATCTATTCATTTCAAACATCATTTCTTTTCTCTCTCTATGTTTCTTTATTTATCTCGATTTTTCTCTTTCTCTTTATTTCTTTCTTCTTCTGTCTATTAATTTTCCTCTTACACCTATACATATACATGATAATTTTATTCTCCCCTATAATTCTCTTCTTACAGAGCTTAAATACAGGCAAAAGTTATTCGTACAAAATTTGATTCTTAATTTATATTAATATCTTTTTATTTTATTAACTTATTTATTAACTGGTTGATACGTGTTGTTCTGTGTTTATGTATTAATATACGCATATTTACTGCATACTGTAATCTACTTCGCATATTATTTACTGTAATTTAAATTATTAATATAATAATAGTAATCTAATAATAATAATAATAATAATAATAATAATAATAATAATAATATTAATAATTATAATAATTATAACAGCAATAATAAAATACCAACAATAATAGCAACAATAATTTTAAAAAGAATAAGAGAAGAAGAAAAAATAGCATTATTACATTTCTTTTTTCTTTCAGTTCTGCAGTAACTAATACTATTATTATTATTATCATTATCATTATTATTATTATTATTATTACTATTATTATTAGTAGTAGTACTGCTATTGTTGTTGTTATTATTATTATTATTATTATTATTATTATTATTACTATTATTATTATTATTACTACTACTATTATTGTTATTCCTATTATTATTATAGATCAAGTTGTTTCTGCCATTCTTGCTATTGAATTATTAACATTAGTAATAGATATTCATTTTCACATTTATTAACTGACATATTTATGGGTAACCTCCCATGATTTAATATTTTAATTATATATGTACATATATATATATATATATATTCCATATTAACATTTAAAGTCTTAAATCTTCTACTGATATCAGTTTTTGAACTTCATAATTTTTAGTTCAATTTAATTTAATTTTGCATATCAAGACGTAGTACCTTAACTAAAAATACATAAATTTACATCTTCCTCAAAAACTGTTAAAGGATGTATACGAAAAAGCAACAAAACAAAACAAGAGAAAACGAACAACAAAAGTAAAATGATTAATAAAGATTTATTTTCGTTGAGACTGAACAAAACAAAAAAAAATGAAATAAAATAAAGAAAGAAAAGAAATATTATTTATTTGAATGCTTATTCATTGGTGAAAGAAGCAAATAAATAAATAAATAAATAAATAACTGAAGTAAAAATATTAATAATATGAAAAAAGGAAGGAAAAAGAGAATAATGTTATTTCTGGATTTAATTTAGTATGTTCATATTTTGTTTTTTTCTAAATTTATTCAGAATATTCATATAAAAATTTCAGTTTTCAAATCTGTGAACATTATTTTCAAAATATTTAAAATATGAAATTGATAGCCGAAATTACAATTGAAAGGTTTTAAAAGATTTATGAAAAAATGAATGAATTATCAGAATAACTTATATTATTATTATTATTATTGTTATTATTGTTATTATTATTATTATTATTATTATTATTATTATTATTATTATTATTTATGGTAGTAGTAGTTGTTGTTTTTGTCGTTTCATTTATATATAAATTTAGTTACAATTATCTGAATTTTGTTTGAATAAATGTTTTAATTTAATTATCTTTATTTTTTTCATTTTGTTTCTTTCGAATTAATAACAGCATTGATAATAACAACAAAATAAAAGTATAATTTACAAATAAAAAAAAAAAAAAACTCACGATGAAACTTAAAACAAACAATATAAAAATAAACAAACAAACAAACAAACAAACAAAATAAATAAACAACAAAGTAAGCTTTAATATCTAGAAATCTTTTAATCAAATCACATCAAATATCTAACATACAAATCTGTCTCCAGTTCTTTTTGCATTAATTCTTTCCTTTCCCTCGTTTACTAGAACGAAATCAAATATTTTGTTTCCTTTCTAAATACACACATCCACTGCAATCTGCAATCTAGCCCGAGTGAGATTTAGAACAGTGCTTTAAATTGTACTGAATTTAAATTACGAAAGGAAGATATAAACAATCCCGCCTGCTCCAAATCAAGACCACTCCCACTTGGTATCAAATTTTCAGATTATAATACAGAGCGATATAAATTCCAGATTTTGCGTCTTTCTTTTTTTTTCTTTTTTTTTTTTTTTTTTTTTTTTTTTTTTTTTCTTTTGATTCAGTGAGGTTTTATCATAGTTAGACAGATAGAT
>CM022675.1:11289515-11299515 GCA_012295275.1 Chrysomallon squamiferum
TTCTTTTTCGACTCCGGCGGAATTAGTACCATAACTAGAAGTAATTTTTTTCAGATGTTTTTAAAACATTTTTTTTACCGAACAGAATTTTGTTGAGTTTCTTAAAATTTATATCCTCTGTCTGACGTACGAATTAAATATTTAATGGATGATTTTGGGGGGTTTATTTACTTGTGTATTTATAATTCTTATTATATTTTATTTATTTATTTATTTATTTAGTTAGTTAGTTAGTTAGTTAGTTAGTTATTTGTTCGTTCGTTCGTTCGTTCATTCATTCATTTATTTAATATACTGGATTTTATTTATTTTATTTTATTTTAATAATTAATGGACGAACTACGAATTTCATGAAAAATGTAGGAAAAATTAATTAGAAATCACTATTTTATTATTGGTATATATCTGTATATTCTTTCTTATTTTATCATGTTCTAATACTTTACTTTACTTTTCTTTTCTTTCTTTTTTATTTACTAGTAAAACAATTTTAATGTATCTAATTCCAAAACTAAACAGGGAAACAAAGTTTCTTTTAGGTTGAAAAATCAAGATAATTAAAGATAAGTAATTTTTATAATAATAATAATGACGATGATTGCAATAGTAATACTAATATTAGCAGTAGTACAATTATACTATGGTCATTTGGCCATTTCCTGTGAAATAATTAATTATTTATTTATTTCAATTTAATTTAATTTAAGTTAAAAAAAAATAGAAACCAAAAACACTTCTTCTTATAATTTTTTATTAACCAAAATGAAAACATACAATCATTAAAACCATGACTATAAATATGTAACGGTTATGAAGCAAGATTAAAACACGATAATAACACGTTAAAACTTTTTAGTTATTCGTTATAATAAATGGAGAACAGAAATGTAACAAGAACAACAACAACAAAAGTATGAAATAATGAAATGACAATTATGATGATGCTGATAATAAAATAACAATAATAATCAACATAATAATAATAATAATAACAATAACAATAATAATAATAATAATAATAATAATAATAAAAGTAGCAGCTCTAGCTGAAGTAATATTAATAATAGCGGTGCTAGCAGTAGGAATTTAATTATAAATTTTGCAGATGTCATTTGACTGCTATTAAATTAATGTTTTGAGTTATAGGAACAATAACATTATTAGAATACAAAAACACGCTAAAACACGAACACACACCCACACCCACACCGACACACCCACTCACACCCACCCACACCCACACACCCACACACCCACCTACACGATTACCCTCACAGACAACTAAACACGGAGAAACGAAAAAACAAACAAAAAACAACACACAAATAAATTACCCCCCCTCTTCTTCACGTAAGTAACACCACATGACGGTAGAAGTCGACACTTTAATAATTACAGTACGAAGTGATGAACGCAAATGTTTTTTTAAACCGCCACATCCCGCACGAATAAACACAAATTACACAGTTTACATTAATCTTACTTCAGTTTCGTCTGCATGGGGAGCGGCCGCGGGCAGGGGGGCAGAACTGGGAGTGGTGATGATGAGAAGGGCTCGGGGGTTTGCAGATATATATATATATATATACACACACACACATACATATATACATAGATACATACATATATACATAGATACATACATATATATATATATATATACACACAGAGGTAATACATACATACACACACATATACATTCAGACGTATACATACATATATACATATATACATAGATACATACATGCATACATACATACATACGTACACACATATACATACATATATACATAGATAAATACATATATACATTCATATACACATACACACACACACACACATATATATATATAGAGAGAGAGAGAGAGAGAGAGAGAGAGAGAGAAAGAGATATAGAGAGAGAGAGAGAGAGAGAGAGAGAGAGATCTCTATCTTTCTATATATCTATATATCTACATATCTCTATCTATCTATCTATCTCTCTCTCTCTCTCTCTCTCTCTCTCTCTCTCTCTCTCTCTCTATCTTTCTATATATCTATATATCTACATATCTACCTATCTATCTATCTCTCTGTCTATCTATCTATCTATCTATCTATCTATCTATCTCTATACCTATCTACCTATCTACTTATCAATCAACATGCTATGTAATCGTCTGCCACTCATTTTGTATTTTTCTACTCATTTTACATTTTCACTTCTTCCTTACCTGCATGTTTCTACCCATCATTTGAATTATCATTCATTACCATCATCATTATTATTATTATTATTTATTATATTGTATCGCCTCTCTCTCTCCCTCTTTCTCTGTTTTCCTTTCTTGCCTCTTCCTTTCATTCCTTGCATCTGATATACACCAGCTTCGCACCTGTGTTTAGGCTAGTGAATACCGTATTGTCATATTTTAGCGCGATCAAACAGAAACACACGCAAGCCGCCGATTGCAGCGAGCATAAATATAAAGTGGTATATCAGATGGTGAGAAAACCCTTTGATGGACTTCTGTGTTAGCACTTTGTTTTTGTGTATATCTTTTACGCAGGCAGCGTCACCACTGGATAGCTTCTTTTGCAGTTTCTCTAATTGTTGCTGTTTTATCTCTGCGAAATCTTGAAAAAGCTACAAACTCAGTGTTTCAGGGCGAGAGAGGAGAGGAGAGCGAGCGAGCGAGCGAGCGAGCGAACGAGAGCGGAGAAGAGAAATTGGAGGGGTTTTTTTTGTTTTTTTTTTTTTACTTTTAGCACTATAGCAGACGGCACGGTAGCGTTAGCTTTGAAGTAAAGACCTGTGATGATTTTTTTTTCTTCTTCTTCTTCTCGTTCTCTTTTTTTTTTTTTTTACTTTGGTTTCGTTTGGGATTGTTCTGTTATATTTATACACCCACGCACACACACGTACACACACGTACACACTCGTGAGTGTGTATAGTGTGTGTGCTTGTCTTTATATATATATATATATATATATATATATATAAGTATGTCTCTCTATCTATCTATATATATATATGTGTGTGTATGTGTAAAGGTAAACATATATATATATGCACCTACCGACCAAGATATATACATACAAGAATCCAAACACATATGCATACGTACGTACATACATACATACACACATACATAGATACATACATACATACATACATACATACATACATACATACATACATACATACATACATACATACATACATGCATGCATATATACATACACACATACATACACACACACACATATATGTATATATATATATATATATAAATGCATATAAATAAAACATAATACGAAAATTATATATCATCATTGGGATTTATGAATATTCATAATTTGTTTTACAGAAAACAGCTACCTTTCTGACGGCATCATTTTATTATTTATTTATTTATTTACTTACTTATTTATTAATCATTTATTGTTAATGTTTTTTTTATTATTTTTTATTATTTTTTATTATTTTTTAATTTTTTTTTTTTTACAATTAAATAACATTTATGAATGCTAGGTATCTATAATTACTGGTTTTAGTTTGGCAAAACTCTTTTTCTTCTTCCATAAAAAAACAACAACAAAAGCAACGCATTAAATAAATGAACTTCATCACCAGCTTTATTATTTCTGCATTGAGAGCATAGTCTGTTATTTTGCAAAATATGTTTTCTTTGTTCCCTTTGACGTTTTCAATGGGGACAAAGTGATTCAAGAGTCGAAACTGCAATAATGGCAAGCAGAATTCTTTTTTTTTTTTTTTTTTTTTTGTTGGTTTCTCCAACTTAAAATATTTCTTGAACACTTACATTTCGTTTAAACAGTTTATAGCGAAACGCTTTAAATGAGTTTTCAATATTTTTTGTAAAATCTGTAGTCTCACGGAAAGCATTAACACAGACACACAGACATACAGACACACACACACACACACACACACACACACACACACACACACACACACACTAAATGAATTCCTCTTATTGAAGAACACACACGTCATAACATAAATATCCTCCATTTGTGTTCTTCAAAAGTTTCTTTTCGTGACATTTAAAATTGTTTTAATACATACCATATACATCTCTTCATTTAATTTAATCTGATATCAAACCAGTAAATTTTTATATATTTCGTTTTTGTGAAATGCAGCATTATTTTAAAGAATTTTATTTTATTTTATGAAAAACAGAGAGCATGATGCAATGTCCCAAATCACGTTACACGTTTGAGAAGGTATATTATTTATTGCATTTGCAAATGTATGGACATATGTGTATTGGTTTGGTTGTTTTTCTGTATGTATCTCTGTCTTTCTATACGTAGACTTGTATATCTGTATGCCTGTATGTATGTATGTATTTTATTATGGCTCTTTTCTTCATTTTCCTATTATTATTATTATTATTATTATTATTATTATTATTATTATTATTATTATTATTACCACCGGATTACCAAACTATTATCATCATCATTATCATCATAACATTCATCATAATAATCATTTGACGAAACTTACATTTAGTAACATTAATATCCATCATCTTTACAACATTCATTATAATTATTATTATTATTATTATTATTATTAACTTTTTTTTTCTTCTTCTCCTTCTTCCTTCCCCAAATGGCTTTTAGCACTTTAACACAAAAAAACACGACAGACTGATTATTAAACGCGGATACAATATATATCAGTGATTTTTTTTTTATTAACTGAAAACACCAAGACGGAGGACTCTGGTTCCGTTAATCATATTTACGATCTCATTCTTTCTTAACTTAGGCAAACGCATTACGTTCAATTACGACAGAGGATTTAAAAAAAAAAAAAAAAAAAAAAACAATATATTATTAGACCATCACGTTGGCATTCAGCGAACAACCTCAAATCCTCGTGTCTACCATATTTCTGAAGCACATAAATTAGGCTTCCATAATGGAAATGCCCATGGAAATTGCCATTTGCACGGATAGAAAAAGAAATTTACAAGGCCCTAAATCTGAATCGCACTGCATATGTATAAAAAAAATTACTAATACAGCTTAATTGCAAATAACGACGTTGTTAATCCTGTACTTATCATTACCGTTATGTATATATGTATATATATATATATATATCATCGTTACCGTTATCTCTATATAAAATATAATTTCGACACTCCATTACGAAATAATGTTGATATCATATTTAATGGGGGTAAAATGTATTCTTGTGGTTTTGTTAATAACAGTTATTACACTCATAGTTATATACATAATGGGGTGGGCTTTTTTTTTGGTGGTTTTTCTTTGTTATTTATGTTTAAACATGTATCTGTTTGATCCTGTATATAAATGTACGTAAGGATTTTGTTTATGACAAAAAAAAAAAGTATACAAATGATGATATAATACACGAATAATGTGTAGTTCAGAAAAAAAGAATTGGCTTAATGTAAATACATACATACATACATAGAAACAAACATACATGCACACATACATACATACATATAAATATATATATAATTACAAAAATACTTCTATAACTACTGCATCTTCTAATACTACTATTACAACGACTACTACTACAATACTACTACTATTACTACTACTACTAATAATAATAAAACAATAATAATAATAATAATAAAGTAACTAAATAATAACACTAATAATAATAACTAAATAATAACAATAATAACTAAATAATAATAACAATAATAATAATAATAATAATAATAAATAAATAATAATAATAATAATAATAAAATTATTCAACAACAAAAACAAAACAACTAAATTAACACATCGCATCCTCCAATAAGAAATAATATTTTATAAAGTCTTCATCTTTAAATTTTTCTTTTTCTTGTTACAAAATCGTAACGAGCGCACACTGCAATTAACAACTATTACAAAACAAACAACAGGCAGTACTCTGACAACAGGCCACGCCCCCTTGTTACTGTTCCCTTTGGCACGGGCTGTGGCACGTTAGACTACGGGTAATCTATTTCACCGAGCACAGTGGGGAATACAGTGTAATTCTGCAGTAATGAGAAATGTTAATTGCACTTTTTTGTTGACATGCACTATTTATTTGAGCGCTTTCCGAAAATAAGGGGTGTAAACTTTTTGATAACGACCAATATCTGACACGCCATAACTGTAAATCTGCGTTTAGAGGGAGAGCCTCCCTTGGGAAAGCTTAAACCCCCCAGATTTAGTAAGTTTGCGCGAATTGTCGTCAGATTAGGCGCAGATATCAAATACGAATAAAATTTAGTGCAAAATCCTGTGCCGGTATTCGCGTCAGAAAACACACGGCTTAGCGGGTATCCTGTTTCAGAATATTTTATTCACGGATTTGTGTTTTATCTTCGTTTTATTATTTTTTTTTTACTTCGTTTTTTTTTTTTTATTTTTTTATATTTTTTTTTTTTTTTTTTTTTTTTTTTTTTTTTGTTTTTATTTTTTTTCTTTTGTTTTCATTTTTACTTTATTTTATTTTTTATTTTATTTTATTTTATTTTATTTTTTATTTTATTTTATTTAGTTATTTGTTTGTTTGTTTGTTCATTTATTTATTTATTTAATATTTATTTATTCATTTATTTGTTTATTTTATTTATTTATTTATTTATTTATTTATTTATTTGTTTTGTTCCTTTACCTCTTTATTTATTTACTTATTTTTTGTTTTTATTTGTTTTTATTGTTATTATTTTGTTTATAAACAATCACAATATAAATGTACATCCATGCGTTTGTTCCGTTTTTCTGTTATTCTACATTGTAAAGTTAAATATCATTACTTTTAGTAATACATATTTAACAATTGTTTAATCTCTCTCTCTCTCTCTCTCTCTCTCTCCTACATTTTGAAAATAAAACTGCTTTATTTCTAACAAACATGAGTGTATTCATTTTCAAAGAAAGAACAAATAATTTCCTAATGTAATGCAATACCTTCGTTCATCCAACCGTCCTATTTAATTTTCGAAATAATGGAAAAGAAAAGTAAAGGAAAAATAAAGGAAAAATATAATACACTTCCCGATAACTCTTAACCCGGTACCTTAATACACGTTTGACGGAACAAATTACAAAAGTTAAAAAAAAGAAAAAGAAAAAAGAAATCCATTGTTACGAGCATTGATGAGTTTTGGGCTTTCAGTCGTATTGAGTTACGTTTCGTTATAAACTTGATACGACTCGACTGAGATGAGATACTCGTCGTAAATCACACCCAGAAGTTTGGAACAAAAATCCGAGAAGTTCTTGTAAAGGTGAAAGATTAAAAAAAAAGTTTACCTGTTTGAAACTGAACGGTAATTCTAGGAGATGAAACTGATGTAAATCAAGTCGCCTAATTTAAATTCTGATTTGACTTTGGATAGAGGCACGGGCTGTTAGAGAGAGAGAGAGAGAGAGAGAGAGAGAGAGAGAGAGAGAGAGAGAGAGAGAGAGAGAGAGAGAGAGAGAGAGAGAGAGAGAGAGAGAGAGAGAGAGAGAGAGAGAGAGAGAGAGAGAGAGAGAGAGAGAGAGAGAGAGAGAGAGAGAGAGAGAGAGAGTTTCAAACATGGCTAAATATATACTCTTTTGTATGAACGGAGAAGCAATTACTATATACATTAATCATTAATCAACGAACAAAAGAAAAGAAAAAACAAAGAAAAAAAAACAAGAAGAAAACTATCCACAAAACAATAGAACAACAACAAAAACAACAATAAAAAAAAACCATACACACAGAAATACTGTCAGAGAGGGAACACACCCTATGGTATATTGTTCAATTTCACTTCTCTTGCTATTAGCAGTTACACCTTTTACTTTTCTTTTCACTCCATGCCAAGTTTAAGATGTACAGTAATTACGTGACGTACACCTACAGGCTTTTTTTTTTTTTCTTTTTTTTTTACGACCTACCTTATCATACACAACAACACTTTGTGCCTTCCGAATTACCTTAAATGTGTTTTCAATGGTCCAATTGACTCCCCAGGATGACCTACGGAATCTGTGTTTTCTTTCTTGGGATTTCGGCGTTAATTCTTTAACGGCACGTTCACGTTTCAGTGTTATGTTGACGAAAGAAAGAAATAAAAAAAGTTTAACGTGTGTGTGTGATCGTTTGCCATTGTGTTTAAGAATAAAGAAAAAAAAAATATTGTTTCATGAATGATGCAAAGAGAGCAGGTGTTGTGGTAGTGGATAATTAGTTTGAAACAAAATTAAGTTTTGTATTAAAAAAAAAAATTATTGAACTTTGTTGGTGGTGGTAGTAGAGGTGGTGGTAATGATGATGATGATGGGGGGGTTGATGATGATGACGGTAAGAATTGTTATAAAATAATAGCAGCAACAATGGTATGAACAACAACATAAACTAGAGTGCAGTAATAATAATAATAATAATAATAATAATAATAATAATAATAATAATAATAATAATAATAATAATAAAATTAAGAAAAACACAATAATAATAAAAATAATGACGAGAATAGTAGCCACAACAACAACAACAACAACAATATTTATAATAATAACAATAGTGGCGGTAGTAGTAGCAGTAGCAGAGGAAGGACTAATAATAATGGTAGTTATCTAGTAATAGTAAAACAATAGTAGTAATAGTACTAGTAGTAGTAGTAGTAGTGATAGTAATAGCAGTAGTAGCAGCAGCAATAGAAGTAGTAGTAGTAGTAGTAATAGAAATAGTAGTAATACTTGTAGTAGTGAATTATATTTACAAAATTATCTTCTCATTTACCAGAACAAAAAGAAAAAAAAAGCAACAAAAAAACAAAGAGGCAGAAACTAACAGTGAAAATAAATAAATAAATAAAAAAAAAAAAAAATAATAATAATAATAATAATAACAAAAATATATATATATATATATAAAAATATCAGACTTTTTTACCCGGCAACCAAAAAGTAAAATGGAGAAACGGCATTTCAAAGGAATAGCTTACAAAACACTGAGCTTACTCTCGGTTTTTCTCTCTGTGCCATAAATAAGACATAAAAAGTTTGAAATTTCGCAAAAATATTTCATAAAGCGCCAACTTCAAAGGGAGCTGACGAAAGCGACACATGTTTCTCAGGTCTACGTTTCTGAGAAACGCATTCTCGACGTTGCCGAAATAAACACTCGTGCAAAAATAAAAGGCGTCTTAAGATGTTTTGTTTCTGTGGTGTTTTTTGAGTTATGAATACGTTGAGAAGAGATTGACAGATGCGTGTGTGAGTTTTCCCTCTTTCTTTTTACTACGTTTTATTATTATTATTTTTTTCTTATTTTTTTTTATTTTTTTTTATTTTTTTTTAAATTTTAAATTTTTCATATTTGTATATTATTTTTGCACTGATATATATATATATATATGTATACACGCAAGTAGTAATATATACACATACACCCACAAATATAAACACACGGGCCCAGATACTTATATACATATATGTGGAGAGAGAGAGAGAGAGAGAGAGAGAGAGAGAGAGAGAGAGAGAGAGAGAGAGAGAGAGAGAGAGAGAGAGAGAGAGAGAGAGAGACCAAAACATACACTAATGTATGTATCACTATATGTACATACATAGTCAGTATAAATTTATATATATTTTTTTTTTTCACCCATCATATGTTTTGTCATTCTCTCTGTGATATTATATTGAAAATTATAAACATAAATACGGTGTCCTTAGTCCAAGATCTGCCTCTAAAAATATCAAAGGCATGTAGAACATTATATTTGTATTATAATAAAGTTTGTTTATATTCTATGTTACGTCTTATGTGTGTATGTTATTATATGACGCATCCGAGGTTATGTTTATTTATCCTAATACACTGACTGAAAAAGTTCGAAAAATGGCGAGAAATGAACTGAGTGCAAGTGCACCGAGTATGTCTCTCTTTTAATTATTTTAGATGTGCATGAGTTTCTGTGTTGCATTTCGCTAGAAGTAATTCATTAAGCAGCTGTTTGTGTGCTTGCATAT
>CM022675.1:11324515-11352015 GCA_012295275.1 Chrysomallon squamiferum
AAGGGAGGCTTGTCATTAATTTAATATCTGCATTATTTTACTTATTGCTATATTTGATAATGGTATGATTTAATATTGAGTATTTTCCTAGCTAGACCAGTCGTGTGAATTTAACGTCGTAATTCCCAGTTCAGTGAATATTAATAATAATAATGATGTCGTATTTTCTTAGCTTGTCACCCCGCATTAATTTAACGCTGCCTAATTATTATTATTATTATTATTATTATTATTATTATTGTTGTTGTTGTTGTTGTTGTTGTTGTTGTTGTTATTGTTATTATTATTTTTATTGTAGTAGTAGTAGTAGTTGTTGTTAATGTAGTTGTTATTATTTTTATTTTTATTGTAGTAGTAGTTGTTATTGTCACTGTTATTATTATTATTATTATTATTATTATTATTATTATTGTTATTATTATTATTATTATTGTTATTATTATTGTTATTATTATTATTATTATTGTTATTATTATTGTTACTATTACTACTACTTAAATATCCAGTCACGCGTTAATTCTATGATTTACTGTATTTACCGTTGACTAAAGCTACCAGTCAATACGTCTGTTGTCCTTGTTATTAATCACTCGGTGTATAACAACAGCAACAACGTGTCTGTGTCACCTGTACAAGCGTCACCTGTTATGACGGCATCATCGAATGTCGATTACTCAACGGCTCGTATTTCGTGCTGTGGTTTCGACTTTCGTGTCTTTGTGTACATGCAACTGACTAAACACACGTACATGAAAACATACACAGAAAGAAAGGTAAGAAAGTCAGATGGATATACAGACAGACAGACACTTACATAGATAGATAGATAGATACATAGATGGGTGGATAAATGGATCGATGGTTTAAACATTATTAAAAAGCAATATCAGAAACAACAATAACAACAATACAATCACTAAAATGGCAAAAGTAGCAATGATAATAATAATAATTATATAATAATAATAATAATAATAATAATAATAATAATAATAATAATAATGGATGGATGGATGAATGGATGCATTTATACATGATCAGATATGTAGACAGAATAGATAGACTGATAGACATATAGAAAGAGACAGAGACAAATATATAAACGCTTATATTTGCTTACATTTATACATTTTCATATATATATGTATGTGTGTGTGTGTGTGTATGTGTATGTGTATGTGTCTGTGTATATATGTATGTGTCTGTGTGCGTGTGTGTGTCAGTTGAACATCTGTTCATGTATAGAAAGAAAAAAAAATACAAAAATAAACTCTATGAAAAAGACTTCAGTGGATAAGCTATGTAGAATAAATAAATAACTAAATAAAACTTTAAACTATATATCAAATAAATATAAAAATTGTTGATAAATAAACAGAAATATTTTAAAAACGAAAGAAAGAAAGAAAGAAAGAAAGAAAGAAAGAAAGCAAACAAGAAAACAAGAAAGAAATAAATAAAGATTACGATCGCTTTTCACAGATATAATTATTTTAACGTACAGAATTATTTAACCAGTAGACAAATAAATTACTTCTTCTTTTGAAAAGAAAATATCACATGCAAGGGGGAAAAAAAAAATATATAAAAAAAATAATAATAATAAAAAAGCTTCTCTTTTCTGTCTCGACTTTCTGGAACTTTCGAAGACTCGACTTGTCAAGAAAATCTCTGAGATTTCTGCTAAAGATACCGACATGCAAGGAAACTCCCAGTTTACGACCGACATGAGGCGACAAATGAACGAATTTCTAAAATATCTTCCAACCAAACTTCGCAGATATTGCCTCTGCCTGTCGAAAATTTACGCACTGCTAGCTAATACATGCAAATTTATGTGTCGTGTTCCGCCCATAAACAATCAAACCGGAAATGACGGTCTTGCAATAACTGCAAGCGAGAAAGGAACTCTTCACTTTGTTCTGGGCCGAGTTACCGGGAAGGGTAAACAAACACGACAATCAGAGAGACAAGACGTCATTAACCGAACGCATGATCAAAGAATGCTGATCGGCCTTAATCGAAAAGAGACCACATAATCGCTTGTCCCAGATGGCCAACCGTACAAATTGTTAACGCAATCTGAGCTTCCAGTGGACTGGATATTGAGCTGTTTTTGTTTTTTTTGAAATATGGCAGACCGTTTTTGTTTACCTGTCCTCTTTAATGAAGACGTCTGAAGTGACGGGATGCCTCTGTAAATTAAAGCTCATTAAATAGTTCATTATAGTTCAGTGAAATATTTTGGCAACGGCGTTATATTTTTTTTTTTTTTTTTTTAAAGATATTAGAATTGCTTTGTGATATTAGAATTGCAGTGGTAGTAATAGTAGTAGTAGAAGTAGAAGTAGTTGTTATAGTAGTAGTAGTAGTAGTAATTGTTGTTGTTGTAGCAGTAGTAGTAATAGTAGAATTAGATGTGGTAGTAGTAGTAGTAGTAGAAGTAGAAGTAGTTGTTATAGTAGTAGTAGTTGTTGTAGCAGTAGTAGTAATAGTAGAATTATATGTATTGGTGGTAGTAGTAGTAGTAGAAGTAGAATTAGTTGTTATAGTAGTAGTAGTAATTGTTGTTGTTGTTGTAGCAGTAGTAGTAATAGTGGTAGTGATTGTAATAACAAACACAGCAGCAGCAATAGTAATGGTAGTAGCTGTAATAGTAGTTGTAGCAATAGTGTTTGTAGTAGTAGTAGCGGTACTAGTAGTAGTAGTAGTAGTAGTAGTAGTGAAAAAGTAAAAACATCACATATATATTTTATTTTTATTTATTTATTTATTCTATTTTTCTTCTTCTTCTTCTTCTTCTTCTTCTTCTTCTTCTTATTATTATTATTATTATTATTATTATTATTACGGTTATTATTATTATTAGTAGTAGTAGTAGTAGTATTACTGTTGTTTTTTCTTGTTTGTTGTTATTTATTCATAACATTATTGTTTTATTATTCGTTATTATTTCACTTTTACTTTAATTATTCACCCTTTTTTTTTTTTTTTTTTTTTTTTTATGCCGACATAATTATCTCTCAACCCAGTCACGTGACGTCGACAAAGAAAAACAAATAAATCAAAATATCATATGACGGTTTCGTCTATCATTTTAACGTCTACATACATTTTCATGCCGTGATAGTTTTGTTGCGTTTTTATTTCGCCGAACGGCGTCAAACATTAACAAAATGTTTCGGTTTTCAGCTGGTTGGCCGCACCTGCACGTGACATGCAGAAGTCTGGCCGGTCTGCTGTGACGTCATACGTCCATTCGTTTTTAAATTTGTTAATTGGAAACAAACGAAACGAATATCGCTAAACGATGCGGGTTTTGAACTCGCGGTTCAAAAGCAGCGAAATAGTAATGATAAAGATGTTAAAATAAAAAAATAAATAATAATAATAATTTTACTACTACTACTTCTGCTGCTGCTGCTGCTGCTGCTGCTATTAATATCTACTTCTACTACTACTACTACTACTACTACTACTACTACTAATAATAATAATAATAAAAATAATATATGTGTGTGTGTATGTGTGAGCGTGTCTGTTAATAATAATATTAATAATAACAATAACGGCAACATCATCAACAACAACAACAACATCAACAACAACAGCAACACCATCAGCAACAACAACAGCAACAAAAAAACAAAAACAATAATCCTTGATAAACTGGACAAAATTACTGTATCCACAGGGAGTGAAAAATGAATGGAAATTACACATCACAATCAGTATTTCTAAGCATTTCGCTACATTATTTATCGCACTTTATTATTAACAAAGGTTGGATTCTTTAAACTAGTAAGCGCGAGATTTGCGTCCAGGATCTCTCACCTATCAACGTGTTACGTGCTGTGCTACTGTACTCCGCTTTGCTTCACAACCATTCTGCATTTGTTGTGTGTATACAATTATTGCCATTGATGCTAGGATTACAGAATCCCAGACATTAACTTTGTAACTAATAATATCCCATTGATATTAACTGTAATAATAGTAATAATAATAATAACAATAATAATAATAATAATAATAATAATAATAATAATAATAATAATAATAATAATAATAATAATGGTAATGGTATTAATAATAATAATAATAATAATAATAACAATAATAATAATAATAACAACAACAACAACAACAACAACAACAGCAGCAGTAACAATAATAATAATAAACAAGTGAGTAAACCATTATAAAACCATTTATATATATATATACACCGATACAGAATACTACCCGATTATGATGAATATTTATTTAAATAAACGTTTAATAATATTCAACGCATGGCAGTAAAAGTTAACTTCAAACACATGCTTGCATGCTGAATTAGAAATGATAATCCCAATATACTACAGCAGCGACGGTGTGACTGCATCCTGGTGCGTTGGCGAGAAGTCGCCACGCTAACTTTGTCGTTGATGTAGTTTCCCGGTTCAACAGGTGAAATGTTTTCACAAAGAGTTCTAAATGAAATATTCGAATCCGCGGTCGAAAGAGTCGATGTTTTAAAGATAAAGTTGTCGTAATTTCGGCGTGTAATCTCTTTCTTATGATTAAAATAAATCAGTTTAATTTTTTTTTTTTCTTCAGTTTCTTTGTTTGTTTGTTTGTTTGTTTATTTATTTATTTATTTATTTACAGACTCACTCTTTGTCCCACTCTCTATCTATTGTTGAATTTATATATATGTTTGTGTGTATTTCTTTCCTTTGAATCTTCGTCTTACTCTCTCCGTCTCTCTCTCTCTCTCTCTCTCTCTCTCTCTCTCTCTCTCTCTCTCTCTCTCTCTCTCTCTCTCTCTCTCTCTCTCTCTCTCTCTCTCTCTCTCTCTCTCTCTCTCTCTCTCTCTCTCTCTCTCTCTCTCTGATAATCAAGATAACAAATCTTTTGAGAGATCTCAACACGTCTTCTTACTACAACTTTCAAATTAACAGGACTCATCACTCCACTTCGTAAAGATACAAAAAAAAAAAAAAAAAAAAAAAAAAAAAAAAACTTTGAAGAAAACAGATCTTAATGACATGACGTGTCAACACATAGTAATCGCAATACCCTTAAAAAGTCGTTAATTAATTACGACTGTTTTGCTGGAATTATTTTTAGATGTCTTGATGACGGCAGGAAATTTGGATAAAGACGACATTTCCGCCTGCACATTGTTGGTGTCTTCGGCTGGAAGTTCATTTGCGTAAATCGTACAATGAACGCAGCGAAGCATCCCGAAGCACGGCAACAGCAAACACGCATTTTCTTATTTACAACCTGTTGTCACGAAGCGCTCGCCTCGCCTTCAGCGTTACGCATAGTCTTTGTTGTGAAAATGAAGTCTAGTAGTGTCAGTCAAAACTATATATTTTTTTTTTTTTTTTTTTTTTTTTTTTTTTTTTGTTCTTTGTTTCTCTTCTTTTCTTTCAATTAATATTTGATGATGTTGTCGTTGTAGTGGTGGTGGTGGTGGTGGCGGGGAGATGTTGATGTTGATGTTGGTGATGTTGATGGTGGTGAGATTCTGGTTGAATGCATGGTTTTTAGTTTTTGTTCTGGTTGTGGTGGAGGTGGTGGTGTTTTGGTTCTGTGTGTGGTTTGTGATTGTTTTGTTTTGTTATTGTTATTTCTGGTTTTCCTGTGTTGTTGTTTTAATGTAAATAATACAGAAGACGTAATCCAGGTGACGAACAAAGCTTCGTTGAAATAAATGTTAATATCGACTGATTTAAAGATTTATAGCGGATACGATCAAACAATGCCTGAACGTGTTGGTGCGTGCATTTGTTTGTATGTCTCTCTGTGTGTGCGTGCGTGTGTTTCTTTGTGTGCCTATTTGGTACCTTTATTGGAACACGGGCATGATTTATTAAATGTTTACAAAAATCAAAGATTTGTCAAAAGATAGGTAGTTTGGTACATAAGGACGAAAATGGCATGCATATGTGTTTCTGTGTATGTGAATATAACACTGTGCATGCATGTATGTATGCATGCATATATATATATATATATGTTTGCATGTATGTATGTATGTATGCATAGGTGTATGTATTTATGTATGTATATATGTATGTATGTATACGTTTGTATGTATAAATATATGTAGGTGTAACTTTTGTATATATGTGTGTGTGTGTGTGTGTGTGAGCGTGTCAGTAAACATGTACATATGTACTTACATTCACACAGTATTCGTGACATGTTGTGTTTACATTAATCGTTCTACTTGCAGTGCACAGAGAAAACAAGAAAAAGTCGGCACGACCTGACAAAGTAACATGCGAAACATGAAAACATCATATCTGACTGCTGATATCTGTGATGTATGGGACACGCAAAAACAGGCTACCCACAGCGATTAATCTGTCAATCAGCGACCGTGAAGAGACATTTCAGCACGTCTTTGTAATTATTAGCCATTAGTTTGTGTGTAAGTAAATTTATAGTTGCGATCGCGTGAGATTGAAAAATGCTAAGGTTGGAGAATGCTGGACTACTCCTGTTAGTTAGTTATTCAAGGTGTCGGTAATTTTTGATTTTTAGCAAACAGGCAGAAGATGCAGGATCCTTTGTTGTAGTTTTTTTTAAAAAGTAATTTGATAGTTGTTGGCTGTTGTTAGCTATCTGATGGTGTTATACTGATACGAAATCTTTTTTCTGCAACATTTTTGGCTAATGTTAATTATTATTTTATTTTGTTATTATTGTTGTTGTTATTATCATCATCATCATCCTCATAATCATTATTATCATTATTATTATTATTATAATTTTAACATAATGAATCCATATATTGCAAACTATAACACCAGTTTGTTTCTAAGTTTCGACATATATTTTTATTTAATCCCATCTGTTCTCAAATATTCATAATTTTCACGAAACAACACGACTTCTTTTTGTAGATTCTCATACATTTTTAAGGATTGCCTTTCATACTACACACACACATATATATATGCTTATTTTAATAATATTTCACCACTTTAGCGCAATACGATACATTATAATTAAATGATAGTATCATTAAATCATACTTGCAAACTTCTATATATATATATATATATATATATATATATATATATATATAATATATCATAACCAATCTCATGTATATCATAACGCAACACGGGCAGCCTGGAAAGCACGCTGTAATCAAATATCAAGTTCACATTTCTCTGTCTACGCGTCGCCGCCTGTCGACATTTCACGTGGAAGCTAAACATCACTTACTTGACGCGCAGGGCAACTATTGGGCAAGACGAGGCGTAATGATGACGTCAGTTTTTGTGTCTACAGCAACGTCGTCGGTGGAGTTCAAAGCGCTGTAAGGCGAGGTCGTGCGAGATGAGGAAAACCACAGTGACGTGGTAATGGACGTGTTATTAAATCTGCCAGACAAACAACAAACGTCGTACCAGTCAGGAATGGAGTTACTGCCACGTAATTGATGGTGCCAGAATCATCACGTGGACCTCGACCGTAACTGGTTAATAATTATTTAGTCTGCATTTCCTTGAGTCTGTCTCTTAATTATCTCTCCCTCCCTCTGTCTTTCTTTTGTCTATCTCTGTCTGTCTGTCTCTCTCTGTCTCTCTCTCTCTCTCTCTCTCTCTCTCTCCTCTCTCTCTCTCTCTCCCTCCCTCCCTCCCTCCCTCTCTTTCTCTTCTCTCTCTCTCTCTCTCTCTCTCTCTCTCTCTCTCTCTCTCTCTCTCTCTCTCTCTCTCTCTCTCTCTCTCTCTATCTCTCTCTCTCTATCTATCTATCTATCTCTATCTATCTATCTATCTATCTATCTTTGTATTCACGTAGACATAATTATGCATATCCATTTACACATACATACGTGTATATTCACACACGCACACACACACACACAAACACTTATAATTGTTAGAACATAATTATACACACACCATTTAACATTTAAAAAAAAAAAAGGATGTATAAATGACATGTATTGAGGCGCACACGACGAACCCTAACAAACAAATACGACAACAATAGAAACAAATTTCTCTCATTTCTCATCCGTGGAACAACACTCACACACAAAAAAAAAAAAACCCAGCGGTTACAGAAAAAAAAACCCACGTGAAAACAAGATTAATTCTATTCGTGTTAATTCCTTATCAATCAGCGATACCGATCAGCAGAGAGGTACAACATGTCCACCACTTTATTTTTTTTTTTTTTTTTTTCTCTCTCTTTCTCTCTCTCACTCTCTTTCTGTTTTATCATCATGACACCGGCTTTACATTCTTACTGATTTAACACCCTTTATACACGGACCTTTGAATCCGCTAGGGACCCAGGGGCAGTTAACTCGCCTTTTAATTGAGGCATCCTCGACAACACAATGGTCAGTCGTTTATTGGAAACGAGACTTTCTATAGTCTCGATTTTATGGTGGCCTTTTCGAGACAAATGGGATTCTTGTTTTCCGGTTCGCACAAAGCCGGTAAGGCACGTTTCTGGCTGTTTTCCCCACCCCATAGAATCGAGTATTGCTTGAAAGACATCTGGGTCCATGTCGTATAGCAATCGATTTCATTATCTGGCAATTGAATTCGCTGATGCTTAGTTAAACAAATGAGTGGCAATATCGTTATATAGCTAAAACGAAGACTGGTGGGAGGGATTTCGCCGCTTTGATCCTCTCAAATTGTTTTTCTGCTACGTTGATTCATAACACTTCGGGTTTTGTATATGACTAAAGATCAAATAAACAAATTTCTATCCAATATATTCTTTCGTTTCGTTCATATTTGACTTTTTTTTATTATTTAATTTAATCTCTGCCTCTCTGTCTCTCTCTCTCTCTCTGTCTGTGTCTGTCTCTCTCTCTCTCTCTCTCTCTCTCTCTCTCTCTCTCTCTCTCTCTCTCTCTCTCTCTCTCTCTCTCTCTCTCTCTCTCTCTCTCTCTCTCTCTCTCTCGCTTTCTCTCTCTTGTTTTTTTCAAAATTCTATTTGTTATCTTCCTTCTACTTAACATTATTATATAATTTTTTTCTTCAGATTTTTTCATCTTTCTTTTATTATTTTTTTCTTTAATATTCTTAGTTTTTCACCAATTTTCTTCTTCTTCTTCTTTTTCTTCTTCTTCATGAACATGTATCTGCTACTGACTGGAAATTTTCCATTTCAATAATTTTTTTCGTCTAACAGTCTTTCTACCCACGGGACCTGGCTGGAGTTGTTGGTACATTTTTTATTTCATTTTCCGTTGTCTTCTTTATTTGATCTAAGAAATTAAATTTAGATTAAATCCAATATAATTTTTTTTTATGAGAAGACAGTAACGCCTAAATGGGAAAACATTAAAACAATGGTTTTTGTTTAGTTACCAATGGAAATATAATTTGGTTGATTCAAACAATGTACGAAATAATAGTAATAATAAAAATGATGATGATGATGATGATAACAATAATAAATATAATAATAATAGTAATAATAAGGGCACTGGTAGTATCAATGTTAAAAGTAATCCTAATATTACAACATGAAAGATAAAACATTTTAAGAAATAATTAAAAATGGAATATTTTAAAAATAATAAATAAATAAAATAAATAAATAAATAAAATAATACAAATAATAATATAAAAACGTTACGTCATATTTATCTAAGAAATTAACCGTAGCTGAAATATATTTATATATTTCAGGCATATTACGAAAATCGCAACACCTTTTTTCGTCATTATTCTTTAACCTCGTCCTAGTTTTTCTTCTTAAAAATCCACACCCTTGAATATGTTTATTTTTCACAAATACGTTGTAAAAGAACAGCAGCAGAGATTGTCTGTCAAAGTATTTATCTTTATATTTATTGTACCAATTTATCAATTTATCCAGGGCTATTAATATGATAATATTTTATCAATTTATCGTAATAATGATACGCCCATCTACAATACCAATCGTTGCAGTATTGTAGCAGTTATTATAACAATAACATAGTAGGATGCAGTTTACAACAGGATTAAAACATTCTCATTTACACAGATTTCTAACAGCGCGTTATATCATAATATATTATTAACGTGCCATAATACCAGATAACGATCAGCAAAAATAACGGAATGTAATTAAATTATAATATAAATATCAAACCGCCATTACATCTCAATATTATATAAAGTTGTCATTTTAATATTACGTCAAGTTATCATCTTCAAATTACATCGATTTGTCTTGTTGTCTTATTCAATATCATACCAACTTGACATCATAAATACTATACCAGTTTATCATCATAATATTATAGCAACTTATAAACTTAATGTTAATGCCAGTTTATCTTTTTGATTTTGATATTATCATCTTAACAGTTTATAATGAAAAAAGAGGATTTCAGCTTTTCTTCTCAGTATTTTACCAGTTGGTATAATACAATATCAAAACAGTGAGTAAGACAGTTAATGTTTTAATATCATACCATCTTATCATCATAATATTGCACCACGTTATTTTAATAATATTTTACCAGTTTAGCGCAATACGATGCAGTATAGTTAAATTATATTATCATTAAATCATACCCACAACCTTCATTATTATATACACGGCTCATCAAATGCTGTAGCAGCCCACCAAATATCATCATATTATCGTCACAAGATAGTTCGGGACATTTAACACGACAGCACATTACACTGCAATATCTGTTGCTGAAGCGACAGCACGGAATTCAGCTGGTGTTATCGTCATAGCATCACACACACACACACACACACACACACACACACACACACACACACACACACACACTTCACAAGCGGCCAATGTATTTTCGCCAGCAGAGCGTTACCGGAAGCGGAAACCGCAATATGAAAAGTTGGCTTGCGCATGGTAACAAATGGCGACAGGCGAATGGCCCGAGTCAAATTGTTTGTTTCCACGCAGGAGATCAAAGGAAGACGCGGACAGTTTGATGGGCCGAGATTTCAGTGGAGTGGAAACATGCCAACGACTGCGACAAAATACGTCGTACAAATAACCACGCACGTCGCCTAAATGAAATATTTGTCTCATACTGTTGGCGAGAGATTTGAGTTTTCTTTTCTTTTCTTTCTTTCTTCTCCTTCTTCTTATTATTATTCTATCTTAATTTTTTTTTTTTTTTTTTTTTTTTTTTTTTGCTGCTTCACGATGCCGAAATGAAAAAATATAAATAATAATAAAAAAGAAATTTTTATTATTATTTATACTTTTTTTTTTTTTTTAAGTTGTTTATTAAAATGTTCCCTATGGTGAAGGCAGTAATTAAAATCATAAATAATTGTGTGTCTGTGGTTATTTTATTTGGATTTTTTTTTTTTCAATTTCGTTTTTTTAATTTTTCTTTATTTAATTTTTTTTTTCTTTCGACTTCTTCTTCTTCTTTAAAAAAAAAAAAAACGAAAATAATAATGTCACCCATTGTCTGACACACATTAACACATGTTTAAGTTAGGTGTGTATGCACAATAAATGAAATTTATTCCTCGAGTACATCTGTCTTTTGAATAAAGACTAACAAAGTTTAAGTAATAATATATCAACAAAGACAAAGAAGCGAAGGAAATATTTATTTATTTATTTATTTATTCAAACTTTGATTCTTTTGTTTAATTGTTAGTTCTTTTGTTTCTGTCGCATGCTTATTTTTTACTTCTTTCTTTCTTTTCTATATATATTTGAATTTTTGTTACTTAATTATTCGTTCATTCATTATTCATTTATTCACTCTTTATTCATTTGTTCATTTTGTTTTACTTTTTTAATGCATGATCAAGTGCCTATGAGTGTCATTTTTTCTTTCTGGCACATAAAAATATCAACCTGTGCAACTGTAGAGATTGAACCAAGGACAAAACATCCAATAATTCAATAGGCCTATCAGATTACATTAGTTGAAAATCTAAACTGTTATTTGAAAAACAAACTAAGGAAGGACGTTATGGCAAGAACGTGAACAAATTTTAACTAACATGTCTGTCAAACTGATGTAATAATATTTATACAAGTGTTGTAAAAGTAAGAATTATATAAAAAATAATAATAATAAATAAATAAACAAATAAACTAAAAATAAATGAATAAATGAACAAATAATAATAATAATAATAATAATAATAATAATAATAATAATAATAATAATAATAATAACAACAATAATAATAATAATAATAATAATAACAACAACAATAATAATAATAATAATAACAATTATAATAACAATAACAATAATAATAATAATAACAACAACAACAACAATAACAATAATAACAATAATAGCAACAACAATAATAATAATAATAATAACGATAATAATAAAAAAACAAACAAATAAATAACATTAAACAATGGCAGAAAACGGATAAAAAAACAACAAAAAAAACAAAACAAATTACTGATTAGAAAAAAACAGTATTGCCAGCTGTTTCATGTAGAGCATGTTACAACAGAACTCTACGCACACACACACACACGCACACACGCATCTCTACCCGGCGTCTTGTCAAACGTCAGGACAGCTTACTTAAAGACACGTGACCCACCCACCCCTCGGGGAGCCGAGAGGGCGGGGAAGGATGCTTTAACGTATAATGACCACCCCCCTCCCCCCTACCGTGACGATCAATACAGCTCGACTGGTAGCCGTTCGGCTAGACTGAGCACTCCATATGTGAGGTACGCGCGTGCGCGGAAGCAGGACGACAAAAGAATTACCTAAAGGGAGACAAATGTATTGATTCTCAAAAGAGAACAGTCGATATTTTTTTTAATTTTTTTTTTTATTTTTTTTTTTTTTTTTTTTTTTATTTATTTATTTATTTTTTTTTTGTTGATTTAGTGAATGCGTCAAAGTGAATTCGGCATCCCTCGACAAAATAAAAATAAATAAATAAATAAATAAAAATAAAGAAGAGACAAAAAAAAAAAGACTTTATATTGCAAGGGTGTTGACGCCGCATGGGATCGGCGGTTTCTGAATGATATTTAAACGACTTCGTAGCTGATGTCGTTATTGTTGAAACGACGGAGCTGCATGAATGTGTCGCTTTGTGTGGTGATGGACAATGTGGATGCTGTTTGTGATACGAGTGAGTCAAAATAACGATAATAACACTAATAACAACAACAACAACAACAATAAATATTAATAATAATTAAAACATCGAAAATAAAATAAAATAAAACAAAACAAAACAAAATAAAATAAAATAAAAAATGCAATAGGAAAATTTAAATTTAAATTAAATGGAAGTATATTTTATCCTTTTTTTTAACATTTATAGGTACCTCATATTAAAATTCGAGTATTCATGATCTCAGCGAACTTATAGAAGCACGAATATTGTTATCTAAATAATGAAATGAAATCATAAAATAGATTGTTAATCAGATAGACAGATAGATAGATAGATAGAAAATAGATAGACTGATTGATTGATATATAGATGGATACATACATATATATATATATATATATATATGGATAGATAGATAAATAAATATATGTATATATAAACGACAAGAAAATTAAATAAATGAAATGATTAAGCTTTGAAATATGCAGCCTTGTCACACATTATTTTGAAAGCAATAATTATATTACGAAATAATTTTAAATCTTAATAAAGGAAGGACAACATCAAGATATGAAAAATAAATATAATCCAAAACAGTAGCATCATCATCAGCAGTAGCAGCAGTAGTAGTAGTAGTAGTAGTAGTAGTAGTAGTAGTAGTAGTAGTAGTAGTAGTAGTAGTAGCAATAGTAGTAGAATTAATTTTTATAATAATAATAATAATAATAATAATAATAATAATAATAATAATAAAAGGATGAATAAAAAATATGTGTACTGTTATTGTTATTATTATTATTTTTTTTTTTCTAAGGGATTGTTTCAACTGAAGGGCGTATATTCATCGAAAAACGTAGCAAAAATCACAGATTTTTATTTCCATTCTTTCGACGCGCAGATTTCAATTATTTCAACAGCTAAAACAAGCAAAACAATATTTTAATTTTATGGCACGAAAAACAAACCATAAAATTGTAATAAAGTAAAAAAAAAAAAAAAAGAAAGAAAGAAAGAAAGAAAATTAATCAAGTAAATATTTTTAGACTTTTAAAATAAACGAGTCTCAGATGACACTGAGTGTTATTTTGGTATTCCGCTCCGCAGCCTACAACTGCTGGGGAAAATAAGCAAGCGTCGTAAACCAGTCAAAAATATGTCACGTTGACGGAAACGGAGAAATAAGTTAACAAAAGTCCTGACAGTCTTCGTGTTACGTCACAGCATTTGTCTGCATACCTCGCCATGATTAAAGGAATACTTTCTCTCTCTCTCGCTCTGTCTATCTATCCATCTATCTATCTATCTATCTATCTATCTGTCTGTCTATCTAAGTATCCATCTATTTATCTCTATTTATCCTTCTATCTATTCTTTTCTTTCTCTCTTTGTCTGTCTGTGTGTATGTCTGTCTGTTTTTCATCTTTCTGTGTGTGTGTCTCTCTCTCTTTCTCTCTGTCTCTCTCTCTCTCTCTCTCTCTCTCTCTCTCTCTCTCTCTCTCTCTCTCTCTCTCTCTCTCTCTCTCTCTCTCCACATTAATTCAATACGTAGAACTGTTAAACAGAATAAAATAGCTATAACAATTGTTTGTATTTAACTGTAGGAAACCCATGCATTATAAACTGGTACCAAACGCATGTTGCTGTTTCTCATTAATAAATATAATGATGTTTTAACTAACGAAACTGTAAAAGAATAATGCAGTTTAGACAATGATTCTTATAAATATAATCGCCTACGCAGTATGCAACCACCTTGTGTCAAAACAGGGCACAAACACAACTCTTAAATGAATAGCCAAGGACTGCTATGCAAATTGAATTTAAATTTTAAATATACATTATCATTTAATATAAAAACGAATACTGAAATATTTAATAATTTTAAAAAAAAAGGTAACTGTGACGTAATATCTGGATATCGTCATTATCATAAATCGTCACACAAGACGATGTACATTCACATACGTCACAACCGGAGTTGTTAAATAACATCTTTTTTATTGCAGCAAGTTTATACGTATTTTTACTGTCTTTTTAATGACTTTTATATTTATACTTTATTTTATTATTATTATTTTTCTTTTGTGCTAATGCTCTTATTACGTTCATGCAGTATTACGTTATGATCTCATTCTTTCGTACTGGGCCTTGATGAAAAATTCTGCGAAATAGTCACACTATATCAAGTGATTTTTTTTTAAATTTTTAATCTAAAATTACACATTTTCTGTTCAGCAAACGTTTCGTATGTCTCGGTGTACTAAATATAAATCTTTCTGACACATTCTGAATTACTTTTCCTGTCAAGGTATAAAACAAATCATGATGACATGAGTGAAATACGAAACTGTGTAGACGCGAGAAATAAATGTGGTGATAATAATAATAATAAATAATAATAAATAATAATAATAATAATAATAATAATAATAATAATAATAACAATAGTAATAGCAATAATAATAATGACAATAACAACACTAATAACTTAAATAATATTAATAATAACAAAAACAACAAAAGCAATAGAAGTAATAATAGCTTTACTGATTTTTTATTAATTTTCTATAATATATCTAAACTTTGAAGGATCAGTAGTTCTGCCTTGTGTCCAGCAGTTTGCGGATGCCAGTCTTTCTCATCTCTTTTAGTTACATTGTAAAATATACGATTCTAAATACACAGATTCTACGACAAGAATTTTTCCTAGGATTTGTTTTTTGTTGAGACCGCAATGGTCAGTAAATATTATTACTATTGTTGTTCTTCTTCTTCTTGCATTTCTTATTATTTCTCTTCTTCTTCTTCTTCTTCTTCTTCTTCTTATTATTATTATTATTATTATTATTACCTTACTTTGCTTGTGACGTCACTGGTTGCTAATGGATCTAGGACAAGAAAAACATGGCGGCATCCATATGTCTGTGCGAGCTTGTGTTAGTTTGTTATATGCAAATGTCTCTTTTACGTAATAATGTACAAATGATGTTTGCAAAGAGTGTTAAGTTCTATCCAACAAAAAGATATTCCTTAACAAAATAATCATGTAACATACTTCTTTGTTTGTTCTTTTTGTTTGTGTCTTTTTTTTTTTTGTTGTTTTTTTTTTTTTTTTTTTTTTTTTTTTTTTTTTTCGTTTTATTTATTTATTTATTTATTTATTTTCATATATTTGTTGTTTTAGTTCAACATAGGCAAGGTTGATGTTTGTTTTATATATATATATGTATGCGTATATGTATATATTAGTTTGCTTTAAAGAAACCTTAAGTTTTACCGGTCTGTCTTAGAATTACTCCATCGTTCATCAAAAACCCGCTGTAAAAATATTATACCACTAATCAGTTTGATTACTTTCTTATTGTTTTAATATATTTATCCCACACTGTATGAATCTGATAATTTCATCACAGAAGCAATATATTCATTTCAGTGACTCAGGTTTCCATGGTTTATGATTGTTTCTATTATCTAAGTATGACAGGCCAGAAACAAATAATAATTAGAGGTTATTTATGCAGTTATTTTTACAACTTATTATTGAAATCTGATTTTTAATATCATATTCATTTATAAAAGCACATTAAAGAAGATGGTATTTAAGTTTAATAAACTTGAAAAAGGAAGGCAATTTTAGTTTTTTTACATTTTTTTTTTTTTAGCGTATGTGTATATGTCAGAGAGAGAGAGAGAGAGAGAGAGAGAGAGAGAGAGAGAGAGAGAGAGAAGAAGAAGAAGAGAGAGAGAGAGAAAGAGAGAGAGACAGACAGACAGACAGACAGACAAAGAAAGAAAGAAAGAAAGAAAGAAAGAAAGAGAGAGAAATACAGAGAGCATACCTGCATTTGGTCTTTCTTTTCAGAAACAACCTGTGCACGTTACTATAAACTGTTGTATCGTAAAATGTTGATGATGTGTGTGACAGCTGCACCAACTTGAAACCAAAACATTTGTTTCGTGAGAAAATTATTTATTTCAATATAGATTTGAAAAGAACATAGCACTTGCTTATTATTATTACTATTTTATTTTGCTTTATGTTATTTATGTTATTTATTTATTTATTTATTATTATTATTATTATTATTATTATTATTATTATTATTATTATTATTATTATTATTATTGTGGTTGTTGTTGCTGTTAATATATTTAAATGTATTTATTTTATTGTTTCGCTACTTACTTATTTATTTACTTATCTATTTATTTATTGCTAACGTGATCATCACTTTCTTTAACATCATCATCATCATCATTATTATTAATTAGAAAATCAAAGAATATTAAATTTCTTCTTTTTTCTTTTTTTTTCTTTTTTTTTAGGTCCGTTCGAAATTTTTATTTTTGTTTTTATAAACCTTATAGTGTTAATCGATTTGTATTAATGTGCAAAAATCGATGACGTCAAATGATTATTGACGACGTCATAAAAGATGATGGATAAGGACGTTTCATTTACACAAACCTTGACACTTTGATTTTTAAAAAATAATAATAATAATAATAATAACAATAATAATAATAATAATAAGAAGAAGAAGAAGAAGAAGAAGAAGAAGAAGAAGAATAAATAAATAAATAAATAAATAAAGTACTATACCATAACCACCATTACTAGAACAACAACAACAACAACACAAACAACAACTACTACTACTACTACCACTACTGCTACCACTACTATTATTACTATTTGCTGGTACTGCTCTGCTTCAGCTACTACTACAACTACCACCACCTCAATGACTACAACTACAATTATTATTATTATTAGGACCTCTAATAACGCTTTTGTTATTACTATACATTATTACTAACATCATCAAAAACTTCATATATTACATAAGCATTAGTATTACTTTTCACCTGCAACGCACATAATTTGTGTGGTCTTGCAAATACTATTTAGTCATGTTACCGCAGGTATAAATAATAAAAACCATCATAATTAACCATTATTATAATGATCGTCATCATCATCATCATCATCATCATCATTTTATTTTATTATATTTTTATTACATAACCACACGCATTACTTTTCACGTGCTCTACGCACAGTTTTGCGCAGTGTTGCGACACACAAGACAAGGTAAGGAGAAACACGCTGATCTGTCGAACTCGACTTATTCACTCAGGTAAAAACGGGGACACCTGTTTCGCTGCCGTATTTGTTTTGCTCTATCGATGTATTTACCTGTCAAAATTAGTTTACAGGTGTCTGTCGCCGCTCAGATGAATGAAACGGCCACGCGGTCGACAACGATTGTGTAGTTTCTCTATTCACCTCTTTTATATCGGAAGTCGCACGTGCATTGCCGAGGCGCTGGCTCGCCAACAAAATCCATAACCGCATCTGACTTTCGTCTATTGGATAGAACGGGTTCGCGCGTTTGTGTTGCCAATAGGGCAATCGATAATTTTTTTGAATACAAACTATTTCAATGGTAGCCAGCAAGCCAGCCAGCAAGAAAATATGGAATGCAAGCTGTCGTGTTTTTACTCGAACCATGGAGTTGAAGATTGTTCAAAAGGACTGGGAATTGATTCAGCAAAAAGGGGGAGAAAAAGAGTTCGATAACTTTTGAGAACATCGGTTGAGTTGAAATTGTTCTCTGTGTCAGTGTGCCGACGTGCCAGACAACGTTGTCAACGTCTCGATAAAATTTAATAGATTTTTTTTCTCTCTTTCTCTCTCTCTCTCTCTGTCGATTGTTCGTTTTCAAAGGTGTTTTCATTGTACCGTTGCGATAGCGTTTATGTAACAGTTTATGCAACGGTTTGCTTAAACGTGACAATCCGTGACAGTGTTAATTCGCATACGAAATAATTTTACATTTCAAATTAGTTATGGGTAAATAAAATGTTATTATGCTTATAAATTCTCGTGAAATAATTAAACCCGTGTTTCTGTCTCTGTTTTACAAAATATTTCCTCTTTCTAACCGTCTCTCTCTTTTTCTCTCTCTCTTCCTCTGTCTGTCTGTCTGTCTATCTATCTATCTCTCTTTCTCTCTGTCTGATTGTCTGTCTGTTTGCCTCTATCTCGCCCTTATCTGTCTATATATATATATATATATATATATATATATATATATATATATTTTTATATTTATCTATCTATGATTCAGTTTCCCTCTCCTGTATCTATCGTTCTTGGTCTCATTACCTTTGCCCATATATCGATATCTAACAAATATAATGATAATCGCATTCTTCAAAAGGAAATTATCATTGATTCATATTCTTTGCATTGAATATTTTATTCAAATTGCACCAGTCAGTAAGGAATGTCGATATCTTCGCTCTGACTTTTATTTGTCTTCTGATTCTTTATATTTAGACATTTGTTTCCAAAAGAAGACCTGTCTTTTTTGTTACTAAAACAAAGCGAATGATAATTAACCGTTTTTATTAATGAGTTTGTAATATTGAAAATAATAATAAAATAAAATAATTAGAGACGAAGATTAAAAGAAAAGAAAAAAATATATATATTAATGATTATAACGAATCTCCGTTGATTTTTTTTTAATTGATTTTTTTTTAGTTTTTTATTTCTTTTTTTTTTTTAAGAAGAAAACTGGAAAATAACGATATTTAATAATGAGAGGATTTATTGAAGGTAATAGTATTATAATCTCTATCGACTGTTTCATAAATAATTGCAAGTCTCTAGATGTCTTTTTCTTTATTTTATTTTATTTTTATTTTTTTTTATTTTTTGTTTTGTTTGTTTGTTTGGGGATGGTTTCGGGTAGGAGGCAGACAGCTCATTTTATTCGAGATGCAAGAACTAACAAGTGATGATATTTAAATCTGAATGATTTTGAGAACAATATAATGGTAAATAAATAAATAAAGTAAGAAATAAAGAAGAATAATTGTGAATTTGGAAATAAGTTATTGTTATAGGACAGTTACAATTAAATTTTTTCATTTAAATTAAAATTTATCCCTCTGATACGTTTACATGTTATGAAATTAAAAATGAAATATTAAATTTTTACTAAAATAAATAAATAAATAAATAATTTTATATTTATTAGCGCAACAATTTGTATGTTGCAAAACATTAAAAACAAACAATTGCAGCAAGGATTATTATAACAAAATAATAAACAAAATATAAAAACTATTTATAATATCAGAAATAAAGAATAGCCGATCTATTGAATTTTTTTTTTTTTTTTTTTTTTTTTTTAACCTTCTTCTAAATTTAAAATTAATGACTGGGGTTTCCTTGAACACGGAGATTAAAATTTCAATACAAAACTATAGAAAAAAATTTAAAAAACTAAAATATGAGAGTTTTGAAGGAAAACAAAATGTTTTGGTCTGATTACAAAGAATATAACAGTTCCACTGAAAGAATAACGGTCTGTAGAAACAGGAACAATTTTCAGAAATGACGTTTCTTTTGAAAGTAACTGTTTAACAAAAACAATTATTTATGTTCTGAGAGTAAAGAGTAACAGATTTTTTTTATTATTTATTACTTACTATTATTTTCTTCTTCTTTTCTTCTTCTTCTTCTTCTTCTTCTTCTTCTTCTTCTTCTCTCACAAACGAAAGCGCCGTAAACTAAACTAAACAATAACGGTTATATATAAAGAACGATTCTTTCAAAAGTAGCGCGAGTAAAACAGAAAAGAAATAGGTTTTCTTAGCGTTTAGTTCAAAAAGAAAGAAATCTGCGCAAGTTAACCGAAATTGTGTCATCTGGACCCAACGTTACTGCTACACCGTCTAAGAAAAAAAAAAAAAAAAAAAAAAAAAAAAAAATCTTTGACGTGTTGTTCCTATTTGCATATTTCTCTAAAATAATATGCAAATTAACCTTTCCTGACAATCTACTTCCATTTCAGCAAAAACATTAGACGACTGCTGATTAACATAATCATGCTGCATTTTAAAGAAACCCTTTCAAACTCCGCTTCACGCCATATTTACATGGAAGTAATCAACCGAGTAAGCGCCATCTTTTTTAACCCGATCGTTTCTTGTATCTTTATTAATTTCTTTCTTTTCCATTTTCTTTTATTTTTCTTTTCTTTTTTTTTTTTTTTTTTTCTTCTTCTACGATATAAAAGCTATCTTTTTTACGGTGTGTTATAATCTCTTCTGATACCTAGTCAATGAAGATTGTTTAATTTTTTTTTTTTTTTTTTTTTTTTTTTTTAAATCAGATTTCAGATATTCTGTTTTGCTTGTGTTACCTTAAAGTGCCCAACACAACGTGTTACTTTCGATGAAAAAAAAAAAAAAAAAAAAAAAAAGAAAGAAAAACTGTTTTTTTAAATCTTTTTAAAAAAAAAAAAAAAAACGGTCACCTTTCTTTTTATAGGGTGAACGATTCGGAAGCTAATGTTTCAGTTTTTTGTTTCATTTTTTTTTTTTTTTTTTTTTTTTTTTTTTTTTTGCTTTATTTTTAATCTCATGCAGAATCGATTATTACATTTATCAGAATTATGTGCTTCGCAATTTTATTTATTTATTCATTCATTCACTCACTCACTCATTTTTTTTTTTTTTTTTTTGTTTATAATTTTTTCTTCCTATTTAATATTATTATTATTATTATTATTATTATTATTATTATTATTATTATTTCACTTTTAGTTGCTAATACACTTTCATGCACATTTTTAACTCACTAATTCATTGGTTCCTGTACAAAATACTGTCGACACATTATCTTTCTCGCAGTAGTAACACCAGTTATGATAACAGTAGTAATAGCAGTAGTAGCAGTAGTGGTAGTAGTAGTCGTTGTATTATTATTACTAGTTCTCAAAGACGTCATCAAAGGAGTAGAGGTAGTAACAGCAGTTGCTTTATTAGTAGTAATACAAATTCTATTAGTAATTGTAGTAGTTGTAATTTTGTGTTCGTAATAATAGTAGAAGCAATAATAATACTCTTATAATATACCTATAGCCATTAGGTCTAGTAGTAGTAGTGGGAATGATAAATAACTGAAATGAGAGGGATAGAAAAAGAGAGAGAGAGAGAGAGAGAGAGAGAGAGAGAGAGAGAGAGAGAGAGAGAGAGAGAGAGAGAGAGAGAGAGAGAGAGAGAGAGAGAGAGAGAAGGAGAGAAACACAAAAAAGAGGGATAATTGTGAAACAATAAACTTATAAAATATTTTGTTCGTATGTATGTATGTATGTATGTATGTATGTATGTATGTATGTATGTATGAATGTAGGTATGTACGTGTGTACGTATGTATGTATGTATTTATGTACCTATGTAGGTTGGTATGTAACTATATGTTTAACAAACAAATACAGATAATCAACAAAACCGTATACAACAACACATTTATATTTATTTTACATTCTTATCATTCACATTTCAGTAAATCAGTGATATAAAATGAGACGCTATGACACATGAAAATAATAATAATAAAGAAATTTCAGTTGTATTCACCTCTCTCTCTCTCTCTCTCTCTCTCTCTCTCTCTCTCTCTCTCTCTCTCTCTCTCTCTCTCTCTCTCTCTCTCTCTCTCTCTCTCTCTCTCTCACTCACTCTCTTTCTTTATCTGTCTCTCTGTCTGTCTGATTCTGTCTCTCTTACTCTCTCCACGAAACAAAACATAACAAAATACAGTAGACCATAATTTAGAAAAAGAAAGAACAAACCCGCTTACAGTCAAAACATATGCAGGAAACAATTCATAAAAAATAGAAATATTATATTCTTGTCAATGCACACTAATATGAAAAAGAATAGAGAGTGTGCTATATAATACTATTGCTACATACAATAAAAAATAATAAAATAAAAAAATAGTAATAAACAATAACATCCGAAATTATTTATAACAGAACTGAGTTTCAAAAAAGAAACGAAAAGAAAACCCCTATTTTTATGAACATTATTATTATTATTACTATTATTATTATTATTATTATTATAGTATTTATTTGAAATTTACATTTTACATTATATTCCTTATTATTCCTTCATTATATACCAATATGAATTTAACACATTTATATGCATAACAGCTTTTTTTTACATTTCTCATTTATATCGTGTTTTTTTATCTGTTTCTTTATTCATAATTGTTTCTGTTTTACTGTTGACATTATTTATTTATTTAATTTAGTTAGTTATTTAATTTTTGTTATTTATTTATTTTGTTTTACTTATATTTTTACTTGTTTATTTATCTTCTACATTTTTTAAATCATTTTTTAATTATTTATCCCCATTTTTACACAACTATTTTTCTTACTAGTTGTTATTATGTTTTTAGATATTTATTTTTTCATCCATCTAATTATCTGCTATATTTAAATTTTATTATTGTATTTGTTGTTTTTACTAACAAACTCAATCAAAAGCATAGTGTGATTTCAAAGTACTTCTCTATACAAAACAAATTCAGTAGAAGTATTTTGACTGTTATAAAGTCTAAAGCAGAGTGACATATGAATGAAAAATAATTTTAGTTTCATGAATGGAAAATTCTTGTGTCTACATTTTAACATAGCACTTAATATCCTAGCACTGGGGTGAACTTTTTGAATTTAAAATATGGGGAAATTTCTTTAATATAATAGCAAAAAGAAAGGATGAAAACAAACCTAAAATTTAAAACAATAGTACCCTATAATAAAAAATATTCAAACAGAATAAACTTTCTTATGTAATTATTATTATTATTATTATTATTATTATTATTATTATTATTATTATTATTATTATTTCTGACGGTGTAACATTATCATTAATTCTGGATATTTTATTTGATCTATTACTCAGTTTACCGTTATCTTGATATCAATAAAAGATTAACGGGTATATAAATATACTAATAATAATAATTAATTTTGATCAAGTCACAGAAACCGGGTTGTTGTAATCACTTCAGAAACACAAATAACAAATTATCTGCAATATTATTATGAATACTGTTGAAAATATGTCACAGTTAGGCAAGTTTATAAAAAAAAAAAAATGTATAATATATATTTATTTATTTATTTATTTATTTATCTATTTGGTTATTTGCTTATTACATTTTGAATTCTTGTCCATACCATAAAAGGACATGTAAAAAGGAAATGATACTAATTTGAAAAAAAAATATGCCTAACGCTGACAAATTGATAACAACTGTGAACACATACCTATATATCAGAATTCATACATATATATAATACATGTATATATATGCATATATATATATATATATCAGAATTCTGAATTAAGAAATTTATAGAAAACTTGCAAAACAGATTTATAAAATAATAATATTTACTTCCTCGTTTTATTTCTTATGTCAATAACTTAATGAACACTATTCAGTTAAACATAATATTGGAAATTTAAAAAAAAAAAATTTAAAAATTTAAAAAAATTAAAATTAACAACATGAGTTGTTGTACACACCTTCTCTCAAAAAAAACCACAATTAGTATAGTAAGAAAAAAAAAATAAAATAAAATAAAAAATAAATAAATAAAATAAAATAAAATAAAACAACAATGAAAACAAATCATTTTAGGATTAGTCCAGAAATTATCACAAGCAAGGGAAATGAAAATACATTTTTTTTTTTGCTAGGGGGGGTGGGGTTGTGGGCGTGTCTACAATGCTGATTGTGATGATGATGATGATGATGATGATGATGATGATGATGATGATGATGATGATGATGAAAGAGGTGGTGGGGCTGTTATGGGTATTCTTGAAACCTGTATTTTTCAAACAAAAATGGGGTGGTTCTGTCGAGTCAAGAACAGGAAAACCACACCCTTAACCCCTCCTTATGATAATTCCTGGATCATCACTTAACGGTTACATTCACGCACAAACACGCACAACTGTAACCAATCTGGAATTTTTTTTTTTTTTTTTTTTTTTTTACAAACTGACACATGAAATAAAACACAATGGTTACAACCAAAGCGTAACCATAATAACGATGAGGTTACAATGGGGATACAATAATAATGCTTTCCAGGTTCGAGTTAACATTTGGCTGTTATTGAAAACAATGTGCAGGAATTTCTCTTTGAAATATACATTTCATTTCATTTTGTCTGCTGCCCACTACTTTACGTAATGTAGGTTAAAAAGAGAATAAATTAAAATATTTCTTCTTATCAGGTAAACTAATTTATTAAAATAGACAAAAAAAAAAAAAAAAAAAAAAAAAAGTAATTTTCAAATATTGTATAATATTCTGTATTTTTTATTATTATTATTATTATTATTATTATTATTATTATTATTATTATTATTATTATTATTATTGCATATAAAATAATTATAAAATTAAATAAAATTAAAGTAAATAGATAATAAAAAATAATTTTAAACTGAGTCAAGGTACTGAAATATTTCTACGAATTTAAAATTTCACTTAGCTGATGCAATAATAATGTTGATGATGACGATGAAGATGATGATGATGATGATGATAATAATAATAATAATAATAAGAAGAACAATAATAATAATAATAATAATAATAATAATAATAATAATAATAATAATAATAAAAAAACAATAATTATAATAATAATCTATAATGAGAAAAATAAAGACAGCATTGTTTTTTTTATTAATTAGCGTTAAAGACCTTTAGGTTTATTTATTAATTAATTAATTTATTTATTTATCAACAACAGACTATCAAAAACATTCTAATACAAATCCACTCTAACAAAGTTGCTGGCGCTCAACTACGACGCCAATGTGAACATGACATCGGCCTCGTGCTATTATGACGTCAGTCTTGTGAGAATATGACGTCATCCGGTATATAAGAATATGACTTCGACTTTCTTTGAATTATGACGTCGAACATTTATGAACATGACATCAATATTTTACGTGATCACTGACGTCACACTTACATGAACATGACGTCACACTTACATGAACATGACGTCATGGAGTAATGAGATTTACAAAGTGTATTTTGTTCAATTTTTTTTTGTTTTGTTTTGTGGTTTGTTTTTTTCACTAACAACATACAACAAACACCGAAGCTGATGCATTCGATCCGAACAAGTAACAGCTACCTTGACGTCCTCGGGGTCCGTAATCCACGAAACGACGAAGTTACGAGGATGTTCCGCATTCCGAGTCAGTGACGTCGTTCAACGCGGAAGTTGCGTCACACTATGGCGGAACATAATGAGAGAAAAATGTACGAGAAGTCGAATCCTCTGCTGTTTCAGTGATTTAGGTGTTTTTTTTTTTCACCAATGTACTAATGTTTAATAATTCACTTCCTTTTGTTTGTTTGTTTGTTTGTTTGTTTTTTCACTTGTTCTGTTTCCACAACTAAAACTGATTGAGGATTCAACTCACTTTAATAACATTTTTTTTTTTTTTTTTTTTTTTTTAAAATATTACTTTTTAAAAGTCATTTTCCTTTTTTTTTTTTTTTTTTTTTAGTGTCTTCTGTTTCAACTTTTCTTTCTTATTTTATTATTATTATTTTTTTTTTTACACTTTCATTAAAAATGAAACTACCTGTTGTGACGTCACACCTGTATATTGTGTTCCGCTTGCGAGTGTGGCTCTATTTTCGTAACGGTGTCTTCATCTCTGCCTAGATTTCACTCGCTCGTTTAATTTCTTTCTTTTCATTCGTCGATTTTGAAACCATACTTTCACCTGTCTTTCAGTCAATTGCAGTTTACACGAAATTTCCCATCGTTTCTGTCTTGTAATGTAGGAGCTATTAAGAAACTCGTTTTCCAACACCATCGTTTGATACCGCGTGTATGGTTTTCTTTTCTTGCGTCCTTTGGTCTCTGTTTAAAAAAAAAAAATAATAATAATAATAATAATAATAAGTCAGTGTTAAAATGATTATGTTCCATGCTAGAAATAACTGTGTTTAAAAACATCTTATGTCCTGAATGAAAAAAGAAAAAAAGAAAAAAAGATTAACTAATTAAAACAAAGAGAGAGAATAAATAAACAAATAAATAAAATAAACGTGAATGAAAATTAGAACACTTCTTTCAATCAATATTAGTTTCTTCTTCAGTTTTATTTTCAATTTCTGAAAAGAAGTACAAGGTTCGGATGTGTATGTTGTTTTCTTCATTCTGTCTTTTTTACTTTCTGTTCCTCTTTCCTATAAAATCTTCTTCGATAATGTTAGACTCTCTCTCTCTCTCTCTCTCTCTCTCTCTCTCTCTCTCTCTCTCTCTCTCTCTCTCTCTCTCTCTCTCTCTCTCTCTCTCTCACACACACACACACACACACACACACACACACCTTCTTGCACGTTCATCAAACTTGCAGTCCATCCATGACTCATTCATTCCTCATGTACTTTCATTCTTTTTTTTTTTTTTTAAACTTTTCGTTCTTGTCCCATAAGTACTACAAAAAAGTGCACAAACGTCACATGCAAGTACATGCTACCTA
>CM022675.1:11364515-11387015 GCA_012295275.1 Chrysomallon squamiferum
TATATAGACAGAATCAGAGAGATAAAATGTTAAAGAAAGAAAGAAAGAAAGAAGGAAAGAGATGTGAAGAGAGAACGAGGGAGAAAATCAAAAACAAAAGAAATCAAGAAAAGATTCATTGACACAAGGCTAAAAGACAGAAAGAAAAGATGAAGAAAACGTTTCTCGCTTTCATTCATCCTTTCATTCATCCTTTCATTCATTCATTCATTCAGTCATTCATTATAGCTTCCTATTCACAGAATACAACATTTCCGCAAATAAGACCTGTTTACACTGACAAACACCATTCTGGTGTTAAAAAACTTCATTTGATTCGAATTTCGTCAACTATAGCGAATTAACTCGATGATGCTGTCTCCTCAAAATCGTCAATTAATTGCCTAGGTATTCTAGCTAGTTGAGTACGCTGAGGTTACTTGTGTAGTTACGACCTGCCTTCTGGCTTCTTGATGCCTATAGGAGACCGAGAAATAACATTACCACATCCTGTATGGATGAATGCCCAGACAATCTTTATGTTGACATAAGCAGTATTAATATATTTAGTGAGAATTACAATATTAAAGGGTAAATATTTGAATTGGTTGATTTACTCTCGCGATTGTTGCTTCTGTTGCTGTTGTTGTTGCTGCTGCTGCTACTACTACTACTACTACTACTACTGCTGCTGCTACTACTACTACTACTACTACTACTACTACTACTACTAATAATAATAATAATAATAATAATAGCAGTAATTAATATGTAAATAAATAACTATTTTCAAAAACAAATGAATTGGTAGAATACATTTTAAAATTATTATTATCATCATCATCATCATTATTTATTTATTTATCAACATGTTATTTTATTATTCATTCATCCATTTTTTTTTATTTACTAACCTACTTATATGTTTATCTCTAGATTTATTCATTTACCTGTTTATTTATATCGTATAATGTATGTACTGACATTATCTAGTGAAATTTGATTTACGATGCATTTGAAATGAACACCGCATACACCTTTTGTATGCTTGACCTATTTTTTATTAAAAAATAAAAAAATTATATTATTTTTAAATTTATTTTGTTTAATTTTGTTATTTATTTGTTTTTAAATCATTTATTTATATCCTTTTTTTTCTATTTATTTATTTATATACTGAACTATAGTTTATTTTATTTATTTATTAATTTTATTATTTATTTATTTATTTATTTGTTTGTCTATCTATCTATCTGTCTATCTGTCTATTTATTTATTTATTTATTTATTTAAGTATTTATATTTATTTCAGTATTTATTTTTATTTATTTTTATTTATTTATTTTTATTTATTTATTTACTTATTTATTTCATAAATCAGACAATGTAGGATGTAGCTACCAAATGACATATATAGATACATCTGATTCCTTTGTTTCACCAACATAAAACAACAACTATATATTTATTTTTTTTTTTTCTCATATGCAAATCAGCTAGCGATAAACTGTACATTTTTTCAAACTATTATTTTACGCAAACTGACACGCCCAGGGGCGGAACCAGAAACTCAAGTTGGGTGGTATTGTATTACAATATTACATCTAACCTGTCATTTCACGTAGAGCAGACGCACAGGTGCACAATCGAAACACCTGAGATTTTCAAGATGTAATCGTAAGCGTGGACATATGTTCAGAAAACGTGTTTATTACGCACCCGAAACTTTGCTCAGTTTCAGCCCTTGAAACACAAACAATTAATCACCCACAGTAGAACAACATCAACATGAAAGCGATATCGAACATGGATTAAAAAAAAAAAAAAAAACACCAACAAAAAAAAAAAAAAAAAAAAAGTAAATAAATAAAGTCGTAGATAAATAAACAGATAGATGTATACATGCGTAGACCTTTAGAAATATAGTCAGACAGACACACAGACAGATAGATACACAGACAGACAGATAGACAGACAGACAGACAGACCGATAGATATGCAGAGAGATAGATATATGGATGGATGGATGGATGGATAAATGGATAGACAGATAGAGAGACAGATTGATATACAGACATACAGATAGATATATAGATATTTAGATAGATAGATAGATAGATAGATATTTAGATAGATAGATAGATAGATAGATAAACAGAGAGATAGATAGATGGATGGATAGGTAGATAGATAGGTAGGTAGGTGGACAGATATATAGAGTTGGGTAGGCAGATGTTGAGGTAGTAGATAGGTAGGTAGGTATGTAAATTGATGGATAGATTCACACAGAGATGCACACAGACACGCAGATATGTATGTATTCTGTCTCTTTCACTATTTCTCCACTTTGTATATACTTTCTATACCATATTCTCATGTATCCCTTTCTCATAATATACTGTCTGTCTTTCTCTTTGTTCATACACACATAAACAAAATTCTCTCTCTCTCTCTCTCTCTCTCTCTCTCTCTCTCTCTCTCTCTCTCTCTCTCTCTCTCTCTCTCTCTCTCTCTCTCTCTCTCTCTCTCTCTCTCTATCTAACTCTATCTAACTCTGTGTATGTCTGTATTTGTGTCTGACACATTCACTAACACACATCTGTCAGTTCTTTTTTTTTTTCGAGATGAGCTGGAGTTACGTTACGTTCAAAACATATCTGTTTGTTTTCTTTGCCAAGATGGCGTAATCCTTGGCTACCTCAGTGATAAACAGATTGACTCTGTCCTGCAGAAAAAAAGCATCTCGTAAGTTACTACGTGCTCTTTTTCACCAGTTTACTAACGTGTCAATAACCTTCTCATTAGCAGTATCAAAGGAAATCACATGAACTATATTTGTCTGACAAACCTACTTAAAAGTAATGCAAAATTATGAAATTAAGGTGAATGCTAAAGAATGGTAGTAATAATAATAATAATAATAATAATAATAATAATAATAATAATAATAATAATAATAATAATAATAATAATAAGGATGATGATTATGATGACAAAAACAACAACAATAATGAATGTAAAACAGTGTGAGTAAAGCATTTTGTTATTTTTCTTTTCTTCTGCATATACATGAACAAATCTTTCTTTCTAAAATATACCCACATACGCACACAGAAATTCATACACACTATATACATACGTACATACATATATACATACACACATACGTACATACGACATACATACAGAAGTACATACGTGCATACATAAAAGAACGGACGCGCATAAACACACACTGTCATTTGCAAATGCATGTGTGCCAGCCAGTGATGTAAAAAGATAAACACACACACACACACACACACACACACACACACACACACACAGAGCAAATGCTTGCCGCGCCTGTAAGTTATATTTACAAGCAATGAAGAAATAAATATCGGTAAGTGAATTCACACACAATCGCTTCTGCTGTAAACATGCAAGATCGACATACCTACGTGAACGCACGCGTCTATTAATACATGCATTGCTTGCATTCCGCATGAACTTCAAAGAAAACGAAATTGACATAGGTCTTATTTATTTATTTTCCTTGCGAAGTTTGTTTCTATTTCTTCTTTACTTTATTTTTTTTTTTTTTTTATTTTTTTTTTTTTTTTCGTTTGTTTTTTCATTCTTCTTCATCTTCTCTTTTTCCTTATTTGTTGTTTTTTTTTTTTTTTTTTTTTTTTTTTTTTTTTTTTTTCTTTTTTCTTTTTTCCAGTTACCTACACTAGAATATCACTTATTCCTGCCGGATCAGGTTTTGTGTGTCTAACAAAGGAGACTATTGTTCAGCGCTAAACAGTTTACTTATCGAATATGCTTTTACATACTGTGTTTTTTTTTTTTTTTTTTTTTTGCCCACAACACCGCACACATGTGGCTACTTTCGGAGCGCTGTTGAGAGAACATGACGTTCTTCACGTCGTCGGGTTGTAAGCTACGACTGCATATTCAGTTACCTGAAAGCATCATAGACCAGTCATAATATGCCGAATTTACATCATGATTCTAACTGGCTCGCATTACCCACATCTCTTTGATCTAGTCGACACGATGTTACGTATATCTGGCTGTGGATAGACATGTACATAAATATACCTGACTGTCTGGACCTAACGAAAACCTATAGGACTGTAAAACGACGTCGGTTTTGTAAGCGACAGTCGTTGTGGTTTAGTTTGAGTGAAAATAAATGGACCGTGATGGGGTTTAAAACAATGGGAATTAGGTATTAAGTTGTAGGAGAGGGGAAAAAGAAGTCGATGAATTTTACGCTAGAATTGTTATTATATTTTTTTTATTTTTTTTATTTTTTTATTTTTTTATTTTTTTGGTTTTGTTTTATTGTATTTGTTTCTTTGATGGTTGGTTTGTTTGTTTGTTTATTTATTTTTGAACTTATCTGTTTACTTTTTGTAAGAGAAGTTCTTAGGTTCTTATGTTACTAAGTGTAATAATATATTTTTTTTAAATTTTAATATGAGAGAGAGAGAGAGTCAGAGAGAGAGAGCGAGAGAGAGAGAGAGTCAGAGAGAGAGAGTCAGAGAGAGAGAGACAGAGAGAGAGAGAGAAAGAGATAAACAGACAGACATACAGACAAAGGGAGAGAGAGAGAGAGAGAGAGAGAGAGAGACAAACACACACACACACACACACACACACACACACACACACACACACCAGAGAGTGGAAGAGATTTCAAAACAAATTCACAGAAAAAAACCAACAAAAAAACACAATGAATCCCAGTAGCAACATTCTGATTTCCTAAATATTCACATCACACGTATCTGAGACGAAACCGACACGAAACCGACACGAAATCATGTAGACTCATATTTGAAAAAGAACTAAGACAGCGCTCAGACAGAGATATAATACAGCTGTCTTACAGTGAAGAAGTGATTTTTCTTCATCAGCCACGTAAAAGACAAGCTACCCTCCAAGGCAAAAGCAGTCGGAGACCAGATAATATATATCTGTATGGAGAAAAAAAAAAACTTTAGATTATGACAGCATCAAAGATGGCTTCGTGTTTTATAAAAGGTCATTTGCTGGACTTCGGTGTCTGACAAAAAAACGTTCTGGTGGACGACGCTCGAGTGACGCCAGAAACAAGTGGGTTTGTCTCACGTCGTAAATCTTGTAAAGTTTGAGGTGAGGTCGGTTGTCATGTTGGAGATAGATCCCGTTTGTTAGTTCTGTTGTTTGTGTTTGTTGTTTGGGGTTTTTTTTGGTTTTATTTCAAACAATGATCTGTCCTTTTGTAGACCGATTAGAAAAAAAAAACACAAATAAAAACATGACTTGCTGATTGCGTTAGGAGATATCTGCATGATTGGTCTGGTTCTTGTTGTACTTCATCAAACGATAGTTTTGATGAAGAAGAAGTAAAAAGTATATATATGTGTGTGTGTGTGTGCGTGTGTGTGTGTGTGTGTGTGTATTGCGAAGGTGCTACGACAGAATAATCGTGCTACATTTAAAGTACAGAGGGAGTGACAGGTGTACAAAACTTTAATCGATCAGAAAGAAAAAATATAATATTTCACTTTCATGTTTATGCGTTTGTTATTTTCCACAGTGCGTGATAATGATAGTTACGTTGACTATTTTATGCGTAAAGATCATTATACTTAGTGTTTAGTTTATACAAAGGATTTAGGAAAAAGAGAAAGGAAAGAGTGAGGGGGAATAGAAAAAGAAGAGATAGAGAGAGAGAGAGAGAGAGATGAGAAAGAGAAAAGAACAAAGAGAAGAGAGAGAGAGAAGAAACAAAAAAGAACAAATGAGGCAGAAAATCACGAATGCAGTGATAGGATAAGATGTCAAGATAACACGAGATGAACCATGTTTAATTACGACAGACAATAACGTGGCTACATCAGAAATATAAATTTACACAAACACAAAAATCACAGAAACACTGGGATTAAGAAAAAGAAACAGAGAAAGAGAATACACACAGAAACAGAGACAGAAAGAGAGAGAAGGAATCAAAGATAAGAAGAAGAAAAAAATATATATATATACATTAAAAACTGGAATAAAAAAAAACTTTACAACTCAAACATTATTATTTAACATCGGTAACGTCACCTTCTCGGGTGCAGAGTTTTAACAAATCAGAACAAATATATGACTGCTTGGGTGCACATGCACTAATATATCAACACGACATGTACTAATATGTCAAAAACATCACCACGCTCGGCGTAACTCAATTTGTTTTCAAAATAATATCAGCAAATAAAGCATTTATTACTTATTTATGTGCATTATATACCCACTGATGTCATCATCAATGTAGATTAATGATTTCTCATTTGAATGGGTAATTTCTACACGTGTATATGTGTATATATGTAAGTGTATGAATGTGTGTGTGTCTGTGAGTGGGTGTGTATGTGTGTTTTGTTTGTGTATTTTTATTAAGAAAGAAGTATGAAAATATAAACTGAAATTTAAAAAAAAAGAAAAAAAAAGCTAAAGAATAAATAAATAAGATAATAAATATAATAAATAAATAAATAAATAAATAAATAAATAAATAAATAAATAAATAAATAAATAAATAAATAAATAAACAAACAAACAAATAAATAAATAAATAAATGAATAAACAAAAATGGAAAGTAATTTTAATACAAGGTGAAGCAACACAACCCTGGATTTTGTCAAATCAGCTGTCATTTTGATTAATTACTGTATTACATTTCGCAGATTCAGACAATAGATATTTTTTTTTTTTTTTTTAAATTTTTTTTTTTTTTTTTTTTTTGTTCTGTTTTTTTTTTTTTTTTTAATAATATATATATCGAGTAAACTAGAGTAACAGTTTGTTGTAATATATATTTTGATAAAAATTTTTTTTTTTTTTTTTTTTTACACTTGGTTTTTTTGGTTTTGTTATTACAAGTAGTAGTGTTAGCATCATCATCGTCATTGGTGTTATTCGTATTATTATTAACAGATGTAGCAGTAATAACAGAAACAGTAGGAGATGTAGTAGTAGTGACAGTAATAGTAATAGTGGTAGTGGTAGTAGTAGTAGTAGTAGTAGTAGCAGTAGTAGTAGTAGCTGTTGTTTTTTGTTGTTGTTTTATGTAATAATAGTCTATGAAAAATACAAACATATACAAACACACGCACACACACAGACACACACGCACACACACACACACATATAATTCAGTTGTGTTATTTTATCTTATTGAAATTCTGATTCTCTTTCGTATCGTTTATCAATTTTTTTTAATTCATTTCCCCCCCCATCACCGTTATGATTATTATTGTTTTTAATTTTTTTTTATTGTTTTCTTTTTCTAATTAAAACGAACCTTCGAATAATAAATTTAAAATCCAAAAATATTAACGTTATTTTTTTTTTTTTATTCCTTTACGCTTTTATTATTTATTTTCCTCATTTTCATTCTCATTTTTTTTTTTTTTTTTTTTTTTTTTTTTTTTTTCTCTCTCGGGTTTCATCTTCGACACAAATAAAACTTAATCCCGTTGGCCGATTATGGATTTAAGGTTTCTTTAAACAGCTTCTGCTGGATTATATTAGATTTAATTTTTTGTTTTCATTTTTTTTTTTTTTTTTTCTTCTTTTTTCGTTCTGTTTTATTTTCCCCTTTCTTCAACTGCCTGGCCTTGTAATTTAATACGACGGTTCGAAGCGAGGGAAACAGAAATCTCCTTGGTCCAGACTTAATTTTCCCGTTCACTAGAGATGATTTTAACTTTGTATCTTGGGCACTAAAATGACAGTTGGGTGTCAAATGTAATAAACGGGAACACACGAGTATTTCCCAATCTATGCATAGATTTGCAGTAAATTTCGCTCAAATTGCGCCGGGGCCTTGCTAGAAACGCCCTTTGCTAATCCAGGCCAGTTTGCGCTGCCGGACGATGGCTTAATTGGGTTCAGAAGAGAAAGCGGAGAAACAATTGAAATAATCATAATACATCATGACTCGGGAAAAATCGTGAATTTCTGCGACCGTCGTAAAGAGCAGCGCGGAGAGTTTTAAAGGGACACTGTCGTGGGTTTTTTCGAATTGTTTTTTTTTTTTTTTTTTTTTTTTGTTTTTGTTTTTGTTTTTTTTTTTTTGTTTTGTTTTGTTTTATTTTATTTTATTTTATTTGTTTCATTATTTATTTCATTTGTTTTTTTTCTTCCGACAAGAACGGAATTTATAAAACAAAGATTTCTTCATTCTTTCTTTCATTCATTCATTCATTTATTCTTTTCAAATACTCAAATTAAAAGTTTAGCTTTACTTTAATAGTTATTTGTCATTGTTATTATTATTTTATTTTTTTTAAAGATAATTAACTTTAATTATATTCACTTTGTTTATTTATTTATTTATTTATTTATTTATTTATTTACTTTTAAGTGAAGAACTTTTCATTGTAAGACTGTATCTGGATGCATCAAACAAAATCTGACATTGATATTCATGAACAGCTGTTATATATATATATATATATATATATATATGAAGAAAGAATACAAAAAATGAAGACAAGGAATTTAAAAAAAATAAAAAATAAATAAATAAATAAAAACAAAACAGAATTTTAAAAAATATGTATAATAATTAATGAAAAACAACAGCAGTAGTAAATTATTTATAACTAATTAATAAGAACTAAACTCGTTACAGATAAATATGTAATACATCTAGAACTTGTAGATAAAATATGTATTTACATTCACGTGGTTTATGTAAAAAAAAAAATCATTTTCATAATTTACTTGGCATTTCTTAAGAATAAATTATTTGTTTAACGTTGTATAAAAATAAAAATGATAGCACATTTCAGATCCTACTGTAAACAGAATAAAACAGAGACAGACATTTATTTATACAGATGATGTCGGTGGTGAAGACGTTAAAAAAATAACATTACTACTACTACTACTACCACTGCTACTGCTTGTACAACGACTGCTACTACTAAGACAACTTCTACAACAATCCCAACAATGTTAAGAAGAAACAGCAATAACCATAGCAACTGAATCATCAAGAACAAGTACTACTACTACAACAAATAATCCATAACAACTACAACAACAATAATCCACAACAACAACAATAATCCATAACCACAACAACAACAACAACAACAAATATCTCGGTAAGCCCTAAGTAATCTTTCTGTTCTACTAAACTGTTTCTTCTTTACTCAGCCGGCAAACATATTTGTAAAAGTCATCACAATGGCGGCCAATACAATTTGATTTACATCATTGACTCCTTTATTTTCCCCCCAATACGGTGACTCCTAAGCATAGCAATAAGTTTCACGAAAGACAAACGCTTATAGCTTTTCATTAGCAAAATTCTCGTTTGTTCGCGAATCAGGCGCACGCCATCTTTGTTGGTCAAAATTCCTTTTGTCGTGAAACATCGTAAATACTCGCGCTAACTGTTATGCTTATGTGCTCGGCAATTTCCGTATCGATTTTGCCGCCTCGTACGCTTTGATCTTTTAGCTAACAGGAACTTTGAATTTTGGCAAGGAAGATTTATTGCTGAAATGTATAATTTTTTTTTTTTTTTCTTCTTCCACAGTTCACGCCGAATAGATCAAGGGCTAGTAATTATTATTGTTTATTTTGATAATAATTGCTACAGGAATATTATTAATAAATTTGCAAATGATCGAGATTGTTTAAAATCCTTTCTTCCTCCGGCATACCCGTGCACCGACTGCTGATGGGGCAGTGACTTATACGCGCGGACAATTACTGCTACAACGACGATATAAACACGCGGCGTTATTGTTACTACTGCGTGAACGATGGCGAAAAAGCATTAGAAATAACAGTACCATAACCACGACAACAACGAAAACAACAAGAGCAATATCAATACTAATAATAATAATAATAATAATAATAATAATAATAATAATAATAATAATAATAATAACAATAATGATAGTTATTGTTGTTGTTGGTGGTGGTGGTGGTGTTTTTGTTCTTGTTCTTGTTCTTGCTATTATTGTTATTTTACTATTATTACTATTACTATTATTATTACTACTACTACTACTACTACTACTACTACTACTATTATTATTATTATTATTATTATTACTATTATTATTATTATTATTACTACTACTACTATTACTATTATTATTATTACTATTATTATTACTATTACTATTACTATTATTATTACTATTATTATTACTATTACTATTATTATTATTACTATTATTATTATTATATTACTATTATTACTACTTCTACTATTATTATTATCACTATTACTATTATTATTATTTCTATTACTATTACTATTACTATTACTATTATTATTATTATTATTATTATTATTATTACTATTACTATTATTATTATTACTATTATTATTATTATATTACTATTATTACTACTTCTACTATTATTATTATTATTATTATTATTTCTATTACTATTACTATTACTATTATTACTTTTATAGCCACTGGGAGTCACGACTTTTCAACGCGCATTGATCTGGCAGCAGCTGATGTCAGTAATCTACACAGTTTTGATGACGACACTGGTAACAAATTGGAGAAGTCGTAGTAGCAGTAGTAGTGATTATAATGGGGCTGTAACAGTCGTTGTGGTGGAAGTAGTAACAGTACTACAGCAGATAATAAGAGTAGCAGTTGTTGTAAATTTACTTGTAGTAGAAATAGTTACATTTGCAGGAGAAATATAAATAACAGTAGTAGTAGTAATAATAACAGTTATAAAAGAAGTAGTAATAATAATGGTTATATAATCGCTGGAGCAGTAGTAATAATAATATGTGTCGTTGTGGTAGCAGTAGCAGTTGTAATAATAGTAGTTGAAGTAGTGGTAGTAGTATAATAGTGGTTGTAGTAGCAGTAATAACCTCAATAAGTGTCAAATATATATATTTAACTAAATGTATATTATATTATATTATATTATATTATATTATATTATGTTATATTATATTATATTTATATTATATTATATTTATTATTATTATTATTATTATTATTATTACATTATATTTATATTATATTAAATTATATTATATTATATTATGTTATGTTATGTTATGTTATATTATATTTATATTTTTATGATTATTATTATTATTATATTATTATTATTATTATTATTATTATTATTATTATTATTATATTATTATTATATTATCTATTATATATTATATATTATGTTTTATACGTGTAATCCAATACAGGAGAAGGAAAAAGAGAAAATCGATGCTGTGTGAAATAAACACAATATGAAACCGACTCGACGTTCACCCAGCTAGTGAAATATGACGGAGGTAAAATACATCGCACAGATGCTTGAAATGCGCGCAGCGTGAGCCAAGAAAACAGCCTCGCTTTACACGCTACCCTACATAATACACGCGGCTGAAATACACAGCGTAGCAGATAATCCGGGAATAATCGTATTAATCCGTTAGTAACATGATCTGTATTAACCATATGTTAATAAGATCGCCGAGTGCCTTACAATATGTCGCATCGAAGAAAGAAAGAAAGAAAAAAAAAAACCTTGGCTGAAAATGGGTGTATTATGTTTTTTCGGGGATTAAAGTATGACAATTTGTAACAAATATAGAAAAACAACCGCACGGAAATGAAACCGCAGGGGTTGGATTAGGTCTGGTAAGAGATCCTAGTATCTGTTTGCAACGAAGAACCGAGGGTTATAATTTTTTTTCTTTTTTTTTTTTTTTTTTTTTTTTGGTGTAGTGTGGTGATGTTTTCGTTTCAGTTTTAGCTGAAGAAAGAAATTTGGATGTGAAGATTTTTTTTTGTTGTTGTTGATAACTTGTCCCGACAGGAAATGTTTACTGAATTTTATAACCAAGTTAAATAACTCAAATTTCTTCCGTTATTATTATTATTATTATTATCACAATTGATACTGTTACTACTACTACTACTATTGCTGTTATTATTATTATTAGTAGTAGTAGTATTGTTAGTATTACAATTACTGCTACTGCTGCTACTACTACTACTACTACTACCACTATTATTATTATTATTATTATTATTATTATTATTATTATTATTATTATTATTATTATTACTATTATTATATTTGTCCAAATAAAATAGTAGCAGTAGTTGTAGTAGAAGAATATTAATTTTAAAATATTCCAGCTTGAAGATCAATATTCGCGTTAACAGCAGAAATATTATTATTTCGGCTTTTAGCATTTGTAGTAGTTCTAAACAGTTGTTTAAATAATAACAATAATAATAATAATAATAATAATAATAATAATAATAATAATAATAAAATAGTTTAGACAGCATGATAATGCGGTATCGTAAAAACGAGTAGATTATTACTAAAATCAATGTGAATGCTATTAGATTTTTAAACGCACATACATATATTCATAAGCACGTACATAAACAATTTAGAATCGATGGGCTGGCACAGAATGATAATGTATTCAGATTTGCACATCACAGACACCTCCATTAATAGCGATAAATACTCACAAATTTGAACGTATGTGTCATGTTAAATGTCATTGTTAGTTTTTTTTTTTTTTAAATACAACATAATAAAATAAATAAATAAATTCTGAGTGCGTGTACACTAATAATTTTACTGTTGTACTGGTTTTGGTATTGTTCTCTCGGACAAATATACAACTGTTATTGCTCTTATCGTTGTTATTAAAATTACTAAATATTAATAATAATAATAATAATAATAGTAATAATAATAATAATAAGAAGAAGAAGAAGAAGAAGAAGGAGAAAAAATAAAAGAAGAATTTACTGTAGAATATAAAAGTTAATTCAGTTCCGTTTTATTATTTTATTATTATTATTACTACTACAACTGCTACTACTACTATTACTGTTGCTGCTGCTGTTGCTGCTACTACTATTATTTTGTAAAAAAAAAAAAAATATATATATATATAGTTTTAAAATTATTATTTAGCTATTTGTTGTGGTTTTGTTGTGGTTTTTTTTTTTTTGTTCCTTACGATATTTTTCCTTATTTTATAAAATTAAATCAGCTAAAACAAAAGCCGTAAATGAAAACAAAAATGTTGATTAGAAAATAATAAAAATAATAAAATAATAAAATCAAAATAACTATATATTTGTTTATTTGTTTGTTTGTTTGTTTGTTTGTTTTTTATTTGTTTTTAAATTTGAGAAAGTTGAGTATTTAATGTCTATAAGACACTTTTTTTTTTTCTTTTTTCTTTTCTACTTCTTCTTTTTCTATTATGCCTATGGACATTTTGTAACAACACATCACGGTTCATGTGTTATGATTGGGCCTCTGTCTATGTTCAGCCAACCATAAAATATTCTCGCGACATTTACCGTCTTTTTTTTTCTTTTCACAACGTGCGTAAAAATCGCAGTTTATGAGTGAGAAACTTAAGAAGAAGAGAATCACAAAGTTTCAGCTTCTTCCTTTAAACATAATCTTCTTTTAAATAAACCACGTTATAGGTGATAGTTAAATTGGGGGAAAAAACAACAACAAAAAACCCCCAAAACATAGTAAAGAAACGAAGGAAAAAAAAACAACATTATTAATACTAATAAACTTGTCTTTTTATGGCTAGTAAAACATGTTTTTGTGTGTTTAACGGAACAAAAATGAGATTTGTGGTATGTCATTAGTATTTTATTTAGCTATGTGGTTTTTTTTTGGTTTTTTTGTTACACTTTTATGATTGATATTTTATTTTTATGTTATTATTACTATTATTATTATTATTAATTCAGTTCCGGTTTTATTATTATTATTATTATTATTATTATTATTATTATTATTATTATTATTACTACTACTACTACTACTACTACTACTGCTACTACTACTACTACTGCTGCTGCTATTGCTACTACTACTGTTTGTAAAAAAAATATCTATAGATTTTTTTTTTTTTAATTATTATTTAGTTATTTGTTATGGTTTTGTTGTGTTTTTTTATTATTATTATTATTGTTGTTGTAGTTGTTGTTGTTGTTGTTGTTGCATTTTTTTATTATTATTATTATTATTATTATTATTATTTATTTTGTTAGCTGTTTATTTTTTCTTTGCTTACTGTTCTTGTTATTACACATTTTTCATTAAATTTTCATTTTACATATTTTTATAATACTATATTTTTATGTATCAAACCTTCTTTTCATTTGTTCATATTTTAACAGGCATTAAATTGTTTATATCAACAACAATAACAAAACAACAAAAACAGTAGTAGTAGCAGTGACAGTCGTAGTAGTAGTAGTAGTAGTAGTAGTAGTAGAATAGTAATAATAATAAAAATGATTGTCATTCTTACTGTCATTGTCATAGATATTTTATAAAATATAAAATATTAATAAAATATTTCGACATAATAAAAATGTTAATATGTGATTATGCAAAATTCTTCACAAATATTATTGTTCTAAACTGCAACAATAATAAAATGCATTTTAAAAAGTAATAAAAATATCATTAAAAAACAGTAAAACCTGCGTTTGAAAGTAATAAATATAATGAAAAGTAATAAAAAAAAAACCCGCAGTAAATATATTAAAATATATCTTTTTCAATATGCTAATGTTATGATAACACTTTACAAGAGTTTAAACACACACAAAAAAAATCCTAAAAAATAAAAATAACCGAAAACAAATACAACGACTGAAAATTATAAAATGTAAAAAGGTAGCAGTAGCAGCAGCAGCAACAACAACAACAACTACTACTACAACTAATAGTAGTAGTAATAATAATAATAATAATAATAATAATAATAGTAATACTAGTACTACTGATAATAATAATAATAATAATAATAATAATAGTACTACTACTACTATTGATAATATTAATAATAAAAACTATAACAACAATAATAATAATAATAATAATAATCTAATAAATTACAGAAAATAACTGTTTAAAAATATTTCTATATAAAAGTATTTTTTATGACTTTTCTGTTTTTCTTGTTTTGTTTTTTTATTTTTATAATTTTTTAATTTATTTTCTAATATTTTTTTTAACTGCACAGAAAAATAAACATTATCTCCATTTTGGAATTTAAAAAACTCTAAACATAAGAATAAAGCTACTTCATAAAGTATTATGCTTTTCTTTCTTTTTTATTTTATTTAAATTATTTTATATTATTTTATTTCTATTTTATTTTATTACTGAAAAGAACTTAACAAAAATATCTTCAGTTACTAATTAAAAATTAGTCAGTTATTAACAACACCTCTTTATTTTATTTTATTTTATTTTTTTATTTTACTAAAATTAAGAATGTAACCACAGCTATTTCACAAAACAAAATTTTACCAGTAATTTTGCTTAAGAGAGAAAAAAAAATATGTAAACACAGTTTTTCAGTAATTTAACTGCAGGGTTCGGATTTATGAATCAGTGACATTTTCTTTACTCATTATAAACAAAAAGATAAAAAAAAAATATATATATACTTGTTTAGAATATTAGAAATCGTTAAAAAATAAAGAATGAAAGAAAAGAAAATGTTCTTAATGGATAAATAATAACCGGCTACTTTTTTAAATTTATTTTAGTTTAGTTTAGTTTAGTTTATTATTATTAATTTTGTTGTTGTTGTTGTTGTTGTTGTTGTTGTGTGAAAATATTTGTTGATCTCAAGATTATGTCATGCGCATGTGAAATAAAAATGTTATTATTATTGTGTGTTTTTTATTATTATAAATATATGTTTATTTTTATTTTAGTGTTTCTTTCTTTTTTCTGGATTTTTGTTTGTTTGTTTTTTTCAGACTGAATACAAAATATTCAAAAAGTAGAATGTAAAGTAATCATAATAATAATAATAATAATAATAATAATAATAATAATAATATTATGAATAATATGAATATGAATAATACAAAATACTTCTACTACTAATAACAGTATAATAATAATAATAATAATCATAATAATAATAATAATAATAATAGTAATAATCATAATAATAATAATAATAATAATAATAATAATAACAATAATAATAAACATAACAGCTCTAATAAACAGAAGAAACCAAATAAACTAACAAATAAACAAATAAACAAATAAATAAGACATTTGTTCAAACAGCCGCTAGCAAATTCAGTTACGTTACGTTACAAAACAATACATTTCCTTGATGCCCTTTGAATAACCTAACACCTCCTTTCATAATTAATATTTTAATTCTGATTTCTCTATGTCCTGACCCCAGAAGAGTTAGGGTCGACTTGTGTGTGTGGTTGTTACAAAGACGAGGTGACATCTGAGAAACCCACAAAGTAATATATTGAAGATAGAATGACAAACTGGATTTACGTGCTAACTTTAATGTACATAAGACGATGTTAGTTGTGTCAGAAAAAGATGAAGAGGTTAAATAAATAAATGTGTAAATAGTAGATAAATAAATAAATGTGTAAATAGTAAATAAATAAATGTGTAAATTGTAAATAAATAAATGTGTAAATTGTAAATAAATAAATGTGTAAATAGTAAATAAATAAATAAATAAATGTAAATTTTGTCTTGTTTACTAGCGAGAATGCTATACTAATAATACTTTAAAAAATGTATTTAATAATAATAATAATAATAATAATCATAATAATAATAATAATAATAATAATAATAAAAATAATAATAAGAATAATAATATTGTTCTTGTTTTGTCATAACATTGTTTTTTTACAAAATGTTGTTTTTGTGTTTATTTGTTTGTGTTTTTTTATTATTATTATTATTATTATTATTATTATTATTATTATTATTATTATTATTATTATTATTATTGTATTTAATTATTTTAGTAGCAAATATTTAAGATGATTTTTTCATGAATAATAATACTGAATAATGTAATTAAAGTAAACTTTTTAAACTGATTTGTATTGTTTTTTGTTCTTGCTGCTATTATTATATTATTATCATAATTATTATTATTATAATTATTATAATTATATTATCATCATCATCATCATCATTATCATGATTATCATTATTACTGCTGCTCACTTAGGATAACAATTTGTTTTGTATTATTATTTCTGTTTTTATTATTATTATTACTAAAAATAAATTACAAAAACAAAAAGTATAAATCAAAATATATATTATTAAAATAGAAGTTAACATCAACAAGGCCATACATAACCGATCGACTATAATCTACATAAAAACCTAACAATTAATAATTCATACTGAATATAAGCTAACACATCCCATAATCAATGTTAATTCAGAGATAATTAATACTAATGTATGTGAAAAACGGTACGGCATCGCTGTCTTTGTTGTGTTCGATTCGCGTTTTTTTTTTCGGCTTAAAAAAATGTAAATAAATTTTACTCAAAAAACACAAAATTTCTCTTCCTTACCTTGCACCGAAGAATCCGATTGTCCGCTGGAACAGTTCAGCTCCCGGGCGTGCAGCGGCAGAGCCCCTGGGGTCATATCGGGGTAGAATCCACCGTTAGGGTAGCTGGGCGGATGGCCCGGGTTGTACATGTCGCTGTAGAGGGAGGAGTAATTCCTCATGGGTAACGAGTTCATACCCCCGAGCTGAGGTATCTGACGGCAGCTGTTCAGATAATCACCACCGAACGTATTGTACGCCGTCTTGCTGTTCATCGAAAACGAAGGACCGAGCTGAAGGTTCGAGTAGGAGCTCATGGCGCACGAATTGTGAGGTACGAGGCTGTCGTTTCCGTAGCCGCCCCACCCGTTCTGTCCCGAGGACAGCGCCGACCTGGCCACGGAATCCTGACCCCCGGGACTCCCGGGGAGTATGCCCGAACTCGTGATGGTGGGGTAGAAAGAAAGCCCTGGGTGAGCCAGGAGATTATTTGCCGACTCCATTATCGTTCATACCACCTAAAAAGAAAGACATTTTTATTTTTTTTTTTTTTTTTTTTTTTTATTTTTTTTTTTTTTTGTTTGTTGTTAGATCTCACCAGCAGCCAAGGGGAGGTAACTATGGAGTTGAATTTAATTAAAACAATATGGAGTCTTGTAAAGATTGTGTATATTTTTGAATAATTTTTTTTGTCTTCTCCCTCTCTCATTTAAAATAAAAACAAAAATTAAAAAAGAAAGAAAGAAAGAAAGAAAAAGAAAAAGAAAAAAGGAAAATAAAAATCATAATAAACCATGATAATAAAATAAACGGTTACGAACGGGTTACCTAACTCGTGTTTACAATGCACAACGCTCTGACTACAACTGACATGTGCATTTCACGTGTTGATTAAACCTGCCAACAACTTGAATATTTATCGCTTCGCTCCTTCCAGTCCTTCTTTTTTTTCTTTCCTCGACTTTATTTTTATACTTACTTATAAACCACAGCCTGCACACGAAACAAAAAACCCCCACTATCACACCATATTTAAACACATAATTCCAGTTTAATAGTCGTATTCACTTGCGCGGACTCAACACTCGGCAGTAACGACGAAAATAAAAGAAAAATAAAAACAACATTTTCGTGTCTGCGTGTCACAAGAGAAAAAAAAAACACCGGCGCACACACACACACACTAGAGGAAAACGTACAAAACACGCAAATCACCTAAAGACGGGGTTTTAAACGTGTAATTTTACGCATGAGTTGGTTTTCCCCCCGTGTAGGAAAAGAAAAAAAAGCGTACAAATTACAGCGTTGTCTTTCTTGCCCGTTATCTATCGGGTCATCTTCTAAAAGTCATGCGAAACGATTGGTCATTTCCCCCCGTACTGTATCCATGAATCGGAAATAAAACGGCAATTTCGCCTTGTCGATCCGAAACTGATATCTCAGTTACTAGCGAGAGACAAAACACACCCACATTCTATCGATATCCGTTTTAAAAAAAATAAAATAAAATAAAATAAATAAATAAATAAAAAAAAATAAAAAATATAAATAACTATAATAATAAATAATAACAATAAATACTAAATAATAAATAATAATAATAATAATAATAATAATAACATATATAATAAAATTAATACTGTAAACACACCGCTGAAATACTTACACCCAGTAGCGATTTTATCGAGCTCCAGCATGACCCGGCATAAATGAACTGGCTTCAAAAAAGAGATGACTAAACCAGTTAAAACCGTCGCTGCAAAAACACACGCACTAAATACGAGCCAGTGAGCCCGCGTTCACACGCAGCTCCAGATCCGTAGCCATCAGCCGCGGTCACGTGACGGGAGCAGCCAATCGCGTCGCGCGCGGTTCGTATCAATTATGAAATGACTTCGCCGAGGCGTCGTTTTCGTCCCGTGTTTCAGTCCTGCTTCGTCCGCCGAGCTGGCGAATGGTTCACGTGTATTTCGCTGCGGAAGTTTCCGTTCGTGTTGTGTTTGTTATGTATTTAATGTGATGTGTCTAAAGAGAGAGAGAGAGATAGAGAGAGAGAGAGCGAGAGAGAAAGAGAGGCAAGGAAACGGGAAGTCCGGCGAAGGTGGAATGAAAATTAATCTTATGCCGATTTGTAATGTGTTTTTTGTTTTATTTTGTTTGTTTGAAAATGATTATTTGGCGTATGTATATTACTTACTATTAGTAGCTTGATGTTTCATTATTTATTTATTTATTTATTTATTTACTTATTATTATTGTTATTATTATTATTATTATTATTATTATTATTATTATTATTATTATTATTTCATGTACTTATATATTCATTTATTTATTTATTTATTTATTCATACATTCATTAATTTATTCACACATTCGTTCGTTCGTTCATTCATACATTTTTATATTTCTGTTTGTTTTTGGGGGTTCTTGTTATTTTGTGCTGTTTTTTTTTTTTTTTTTTTTCTTTCTTTCTTGCTTTTTTTTTTTTTTCTCGCAAATCCCTTCATCCAATGAAATTTTAATATTCGGCTGTCAGTTGAAGTTAGGTGTATTCGCGGTTATTAATAGCACTTGTCAGTGTTATGGACCCGTTGTTTTGAAATATACAAGATACGATATGACAAGCGTTTCTTTGATTTTTTTTTTTTTTTTTTTTTAACAGTAACCACTCATAACGAAATCAACACAGAGTACGTCATTGTCTTTATAACTCGACAAGCGTCTAGGTACATAAAACGGCAATATAATAAGTAGTAAATTTATGTTTAAAAAATGTAAATAAAGAAAAACAAAACAAAACAAGACACCCACTATGTAAAACATCCTTCACACACACGCACACACACGCACAAACATTTCTGTATGTGCTGCCGTAAAATGCAATAAAAAACATGTAAACGCGCGCGCGCATACGAGTAAAAAAAATGTGTGTAATTTTTTTAATGTACTTTTTATAGCTGGCTTTTTATTTGGCTATAATCTAAAACGGTTTGGATTTTTCAGGATATAATGCTACAGATCCAATGGAGAATAAAAATAAAATAAAGAAAAATAAAATAAGAAAAAGAAGAAGAAAAAAATGATAATGATGATGATGATGATGTTAATGAAAATTTTAATGATAATATTTATGATTATAACAAAATAAATCTATAAATTATAGTTTCGTTTTATTATTTTATTTTATTCTATTTCATTTTATTTTATATCATTTTCGTAATGGTACTTATATCGATTTTGTATTATTTAACTATAAGCTTGTTAATTTGCATTTTAAAGAATAAGTAAATAAAATAAATAAATAGAAACAAATTAAAAAAAAAACAAAAAAAAAACTTGTGTAAATATGTCTGTGTGTATATATATTTCTGTTTAGTCAATTTCACTGTCATTCAACAGTTGTAAAATAAAATAATAATAATAATAATAATAATAATAATAATAATAATAATAATAAACAAAACAAAATAAAATAAATAAATAAATAAATAAATAAATAAATAAAATAAAATAAAATAAAATAAAATAAACAAATTTTAACATCTAAAGAAAAAAAAAAAAAAAAAAAAAAAAAAAATAGAAAGAAAGAAAAATGCAGAAAACCCTCAAAATATACCTATTTACAACTTGTGTTTATTGTTCTGTTCTGAATAACGTGGAAACTGGTATTATTAATAAATTATAAATCTGCTGTAATCTGATCTTTGTATTGAAACGGTTAACTTCTTAATAAAACGAATACGGAAATACAACGGGAAGGAATACCGTTATCCATTTCATTTCTTTTTAATTTTATTTATTTATTTGTTTAATTCATTTTGTTTCATATTATTTCATTTCATTTCATTTTATATTATTTTATTTTATTTTTTATTTTATTTTATTTTATTTTATTTTATTTTATTTATTTATTTATTTATTTATTTATTTATTTATTATATATATTTTTTTTGACTCAATCTGTTTTACTTTTAGTAATTTGTTTTATTAATTTTAATAATAACAACAACAACAACAACTATAATAATAATAATAATAATAATAATAATAATAATAATAATAGAGCCACCACTATCACCAACAACAGCATCAATAATAACAATATTATTATTATTATTAATTACTACTACTATTAATGCAGCTATTATTATTATTATTATTATTATTATTATTATTATTATTATTATTATTATTATATTAGTGATATTAGCAGTAACAGCAGGGGAAGTAGCAGTAGAATACAAATTAAACAAAATCAAAAATAATTTTATTTACTTACTTATTTATTTATTTATTTATTTATGTACATATGCATTTATGTATTTACTTAGTTATTATTCATTCATTTTTATTACATATTTTTCTCCTATTGCCATCACCTATTCAGTTTTACTGTTAAAATGACACATAAATACAATAATAAATAGAAACGATTATTTCAGTGCAGCGGCAATACCAGGTCAGCAAAAAAAAAAATCAATTCTCTAAACTTACCACACCGTCCCGTTTCGAAATGGGTTAATTGTTTTCTTTGCGTCTGCCCTGCATCGAAATAATTAAACTTAAATCAAGCCTACTGTTTCTAATAAAAGGAAGACGTAATAACAAATATTCCTTGTCCACCCATAAATCAAATTTGTCTCGGGATTGTCCCATTTTGAAATGGGTCAACCACGGTAACTAAGTGAGATGATGTGATCGTTGTTTGTAAGTACAGCTTCATGCGATTCAGTTTTTTTTTTATTTTCTGGGATTCGAATCGATTTCTGCTTTCCGAGGTTTTTTTACTTAAAAAGTAACCTGGCGAGGATTAATCAAAATATCAAAGTTTTAGCAGAGTCAGGCTGGATAATTTTTCTTCTCGTTACCTACTGGGAATTGATAAAAGTATTCATTCATACGCGTGTGTTTCTGTCTGTGTGTGTCTGTGTGTGTGTGTGTTTGTGTGTCTGTGTGTGTGTCTGTGTGTGTGTCTCTGTGTGTGTGTCTGTGTCTCTGTGTGTGTGTGTGGAATGTGTGGGAGGGAGGGAGGGAGGTAAAGAGAGAGAGAGAGAGAGACTTGCCCTAGTTTTTTTTTTATGCTTATCTTGAGGAATAGTGGGAA
>CM022675.1:11392015-11422015 GCA_012295275.1 Chrysomallon squamiferum
CTTAAATGAAAAATAAAAACTAACTAGATAACTGTAAAAAAAAAAAAAAAAAAAAAAACATTAAAAAAATTAAAAAAATTACACATGTAGACGACATACTTTCAACACTCCTTCATTCATAACGGTACACTTCGGGTGTCGTCGTGAATTCAGCAGGCGGAAACTCCCGAGTGTTTTGCCGCCGGCTTAATGACACGTAATGTCTAGCGCGCGCATCAAGGTCAGTGACTCCTCCTAAAGTTTGTTACAGAGGGCACTTATTTCACCTGTAACGCAATTAACACGTACGTGCAACACAGAGGACTATCTGCTTAAACAGTTTTATATGGCTGAGAGCGTAAAGGTTGAGAATGGAAAAACTTTGAAAAGATTAAATGGTTCGTAGTTGTTGTCGATATCTCTGAACGATATTTTTTTATTTTCGAATTTATATTATTATTTTTTTATTATTATTATTATTATTACTGTTTTTAGTAGTAGTAGTAGTAGTAGTAGAGGTTGTAGTAGTAGTAGTAATAATAGTATTTTAAATTCAATAAAACACAGTATCAGTTTCTCGCACAGACAAGTAAAAATAATATAAAACACCAATAACAATAATATCGCGGTTTTTGTAATCCAGTTTTATTTGTAAATCGCCTTAAAATTGTAATATTAAGTTGTAAAGTGTGGAGCGAAATACTGGGAGAAAATCACTTACATATACATTGTTGTCTGGTTATTCTCTCTCTCTCTCTCTCTCTCTCTCTCTCTCTCTCTCTCTCTCTCTCTCTCTCTCTCTCTCTCTCTCTCTCTCTCTCTCTCTCTCTCTCTCTCTCTCTCTCTCTCTCTCTCTCTCTCTCTCTCTCTCTCTCTCTCGCTTTATTACGTTTTCTCAATGTTTCATTTTCTCCTTATCCATCCATTCATACGTCTGTACATATACAGTAGTAGTAGTAGTAGTAATAGTAGTAGTAGTAGTAGAAGTAGTAGCAGTAGTAGTAGCAGGAGAAGAAGAAGAAGAAGAAAGGAATAGTAATATAATTATGAATAAAAAGGTTTTGAAAATAACATTTAAAAGAAATTTAAAAACAAGAAACTAAGCTCACGAGAGAAAATGATAAATAAATAAAATAAAATAAAATAAATAAGAAACATAAAAGAAAATAACAAAGAAAATAACAACAAAAGTAACAACAGTAATAATAATAATAATAATAATAGTAATAGTAATAATAATAATAATAATAATAATAATAATAATAATAATAATAATAATAATAATAATAAAACAAACAAACAAATAAATAAATAAATAAAAAATAAATAAAGTATAAAAAGAAAAGTAAGGGAAAAAAAAAATTCCCAGGTATAAAAAAAAAAAAAAAAAAAAAAAAAAAAAAAAAAAAAAAAATAAAAAATAAACGTCAGAAAAAAAAAAATTAAAGATGAAATAAAATTTTAATAAAGAAAAAAAAAAAAAAAAAAAAAAAAAAAAAAGAAAAAATCTTTAATTTTTTAACTTGAGAAGTCTCAAACCTAAAACAGTTTCAACTCCCTGTAGACAGTGCACACCAGTGTTACTTTTCAGATTATAAATTAGAAACGTATAAAGAGAAGAGAACTCGCCACCCAAGAAGATAATTCACTAGTAACCCCCGTAGGTGCAAATTCTATTAACATATTAAAAAAAAAAAAAATGATAATAATAAAATAAAATACTGTAGGGAAAATAAAATTCTTTGTGATGAAATTACCTTGTCCAGCCACAGAATTTACAAATCTTAATTTTTTTTTTTTTTTTTTTTTTTTTTTTTTACAGCCGGTGCTCTCACATTGTCGGTCGTTTGATTAGCAAAAGATTTCTCTGGTCACGTGGACGACCATGCTTGTTCCGGACACACGCACGTGCATTAAGCTGGTTATTATGCTTTTGCCGTGACATCAAAGAGTATTAATGACCTAATAAATATTGTGTGTTTTCTCTTCAGTATTTTAATTGTTATAGATGCGAAATGGATATTGAAAACTAAATCAATTTGTCCGAAATATAAGGAGAGAAAAAAAATTAAAACCAAAAACCCCCAAAACATTAGATTATATTATAGTATATTACATTACATTATATTACATTATATTATATTATATTGCACTGTATTACTTTATTTTATTATATTATATGTTATACTACAGAAAAGAAGAAGAAGATTTAGCAGTTTAGAAATTAGAATCTTAAAATACACAAATACACAAGCACCAACACACACACACACACACACACACGCACACACGCACACACGTCAACATCTGTTGGTATGTGAACACAAAGCAATCCTAAAGGCATCTAATATAAATATGATTGATTCACATACCGTGCAATACATGTTGATATTTAACAATAAAATATTAGTCTAAGCAGTAACATGTATATATATATATATATAGTAACATAAATAAAATTGAGAATAAAAATAAAAATAAACAATTATTTCTATTATTATTATTATTATTATTATTATTATTATATATAATAATCATAATAGAAATAATTTACTTTAATACATTAATTCCTCAACAGTCACAAACACAGTTTAATTTATAATCAAAGATATAAACCTTCATCAAAGTTGTAAATGTAGAGAAATACAAATAAATACACACACACACACACACACACAGACACACACACACACACACACACACAGATACTCATATACTCAAACTCTAGTAAAATGCCAACACATTCACATTAACTTGATTATTGCAAAATAATAATAATAATAATAATAATAATAATAATAATAATAATAATCGAAGTAAATCGTCTACATATTAACAAGTATCAGGCTAAAATAAATTTTTTTCTATCAAAACATTACATTTAATTATGTTTTTACAGCTGGCAAAATGCACGTGAAAACACTGAACAAATACGTTTTATATGTATACGTACGGATTCTTTCGTCTTGTGTGTTTTAGTATTGTATTCATGCGTTTAATAACAGGCAACAATATATATATATATATATATATATAATATTAAAAATTACTTACCAAATGTACTTCCAATCAGAAAAATATAATTAACCCGTATTTGAAAATCCGTGAAATTGAAATGAAACTCTTAAACGTATTCTAAGTTTACAACATCCATCCTTGCTGGTGCAGGATTATGTGATAATGTTTTTCTCAGTGCTATTTTTCATTTGCATAATTAACAGATTACTGTGACGAAATGGGAGATACAGAAAGAGAGAGAGAGGAGGTGAGAGAAAGAGAGAAAGGGTGAGAAAGAAAGAAAGAAAGAAAGAAAGACATTGAAGAGCGAAGGAAGACTGAAAGAGAGATATAGTGTTGATAAAGAGATAAAGAAAAAGTAAGAATGTTTATGTGTTTGTCTGTGCTTATGTGTGTGTGTGTTTGTGTGTGCATGTGTGAGTGTGTATGAAATAAAAAGTCGAAAATAGAAAGGAGAAAGTCTGTATGTTTATAATTATTAGCGTTTGTGAGTATGTGTGAAAATAGGGTGTGTGTTAATGTATGAGAATATATATATATATATATATATATATAGATAGATAGATAGATAGATAGATAGATAGATATATTGCTAGCTCACAGAGAGAGAGAGAGAGAGAGAGAGAGAGAGAGAGAGAGAGAGAGAGAGAGAGAGAGAGAGAGAGAGAGAGAGAGAGAGAGAACGATGAGCCTAACAGATTATAATAAACAGATTTACAATATAACAGATACACACACACACACACAAACTCAAACAAGACCTTGAACTTATAAATGGCAGTGGTGAAGTCGTAAAGTAACGCAACATTCAACCCTTCGGTAAAGGCGGCCCCCTTTGATCTGTGAACGAGGCAGTTAGGCAAACCGTTTTCGCCAAGCTCGGCTTTGTGCGCACGTAGAAACGGATTTTGCGAGGTTTACATTATATCAGTTGCCAGCGTAACATTGCCGCAACCAAAGGACTGAAAGGCCATAAGAATCTGGAGCATTAATCTACAGAGTTTCAAATCCTTCCTGTTCATTTAGTTGTTTATGTTGTGCAGTTCCCCCTTTGCTTCTTTTTTTTTTTCTTCTTCTTGCTTTTAATAGTGCAAAGAGAATTTCTTGGAATGGGTCTGAATTGGTTTCTGGGTATTAGTACCTCTCTTTGAAGGTTTGGAAATGAAGACTAGTCTATTCACGCCCAGGGAAAGTTTAATACCAACTGTGAAGAAATTAAAGTAACTAATAGTCGAGTTAAAGGTACTAAATTTATATCATTTAAATTCTTAACGGCCACATTGGTAAACCCCGGGAGTTATCATTTTCTTTGAAAATGGAAATTTAGAACAGTGGCGATTGATATGTGGGGAAAAAGTAACTAAAACGAAAAAAAAAAAAAAAGTAAAGAAAAACTGCTTGGTAAATGGAATTTTATAAAGAAAAAAATATATATAGAAGGAAAGAATGAAAAGAAGGGAAAGAAGGAAAGAAGAGAAAAATCGAAAAAAAGAAATAAGATGAAATGAAAAAGAAATATATGTATTTGCAATTTCTTCAGTTACACACACACACACGCACACTCAATGTAATAGAGACACACACACACACACACATATATATATATATATAATCTATATCTATATATATATATATATACACACACACACACACACATATATATATATATATAGATAAACATACATATGTATACATACATACATACATACATACATACACACTCATATTACTATTCGTTTCGCTTTATTTTAATTTTTATTTTATTCTGTTATGTAACTTTTTTTTAATTTTTAAATTATAAAGGGGCGGTTTAAATGGGAAGAAAGCAATAATGTAAATTTAAAATGTTGTCAGGTTACATATGTATAAATTGTCGAGTTAAATGAAACGAAATTACACGAGAAACAGTCTAATTTTCTGCTATGTTTTTTAAAACTTTATTTTAAAAAAAAGGAGAATATAAAAGGTTTGATCTTCGTTTTTTTTTATGAAGATGAAAGAAAACGGTAAATTTAAATGGTTGTCCTTTCTCGTTTCCAAAACATGTTGACTGCAAATGTAAGCAGATTAAAATTGAATTGAATTTAAAATTTAAAAAAAAAATTTAAAACATTTTTTTATTATTATTATTATTTTTTTTTTAGTAATTATTTGTTTTTCTAAATAGGTTAAGGTTTAAAAATATATTAATGTTTAAAAACAGAATAAAAAAATCTTAAAGAGAAGATATATATATATATATTTGTTTTCTTTTTAAACTTGATATATATGTACTTATATATAATTATAAAAAAGAAAAGAAACATATCGAAGAAAATGAAAGCAAAACAAAACAAAAAAATAAAAATTAATAAGAATAATAATAATAACTGAAATGAACTTGAAATTAGTAATTCATTAAGAAACCGGTTAAAAAAAAATATATATTAATTTAAATTGATATGGACGATTATAAGAAACCTCCGTTCTGTTATCTGATATTTAATAAAAAGCGAAAAAAAAAATAATAAAAAATAAAAACTTCAGGAAATATCGAATTTTAATTTACCTAAAACGTTATTGGATAGCTTTGCGGAGAAACAAGCATATTTTAAGATGAGCTTAACTGAAAAAAAAATAAAAATAAAAAGTTGCGCGGTAGTTCTTCAATGCTTGTCTATTAGAGTTTAAGAAGAAAGAAAAATAATATTAAAGTAAAAAAAAAATATTATTTCGTTTCAGGTGAAAATTAATATCTAATTTCGATGTCATTGTTTCGTTTTCATTAAATTAGTTACCCTGAAGCTACGAGAAATTATTCATCTCTCTTTTCTGTTGTTCTTTGTTTCATTTCAAGCATATTATTAATTTCTTTATTTTTTTGACCAAGGTGGAGATTAAGCGATGAATTTTTGTTTTAAAAAAGTCCAAGAAGGTATTGTTTTTTTTAATTTATATATAAAATAAAAATTGGTACGTAAGGGAATACAAAGCGAATAGATTAAGCAAAATAAATATATATATAAAACCAAATAAACAACAACAAACAAACGAAAAAACCCATAAAAACAAACAAACAAACAAACAAATAAATAAATATGCAAATAAATAAATAAATAAATAAATAAATAAATAACAAATATAAAAGTAGAAAACTTAAACTGAATACATGCATTCGTTTAATTATGAGATGTAAAAGAGAGAGAGACAGACAGACAGACAGACAGATAGATAGAGAAAGGATTTTATTATTTCAGTGTGCAAATATATTTTTCTTTTTAATTTTTTTTTCTAATATGACACTGTTCATATAAACTTTTAAAATATCTATTGATCAAACTCTTGAAAATATGTAAACCAGTCTCAAAATAAAGATAAAGATAATATTATATGTAAAAATAAATATATTTTGAAAATAAGAAAAAGAAATCGAAACAAATAAATAATTGGATTGAAATAAAAAGGATCAAATAAAGCAGACTATTAATCGAATAAATAAATAAATAAGTAAATAAATAAATAAATAAATAAATAAATAAATAAATAAATAATTTAAATTGCTTTGCACAGATCGAAATATCTTTGTATTAAGGAACGGTCGACACAATTCGTTTTTATAATTATTTAACTTTAGTTCAATATTATTATTATTATTATTATTATTATTATTATTATTATTTTACTTAATCATTTTAATTATCATGTAGTTTTTTTTTAATTTGATTTACAATGATAATATTAATCAATATGTCTATTATCACATCATCATCATCATCATTTTCCTCTTCACTTTCATAACCTTCGTCAACATCGTCATTAAAATCATCATCATCATCGTTCACCATTATAATTTGTACAGTTTTAATTACTTTGACACTCATTATCCAGAACAATAGCATAAACAACAATATTCCCCTCATTAACTGTTCTCACCACCACCATCATCATCATCATCGCCATCATCATTACAACTACAATTAACGTCGACAACGGCGTCAGCAGCACTGTCACCATCGTTATCCAATCCATCCATTCCATTCATTGTCATCTCGCTCTACGACAAACCCTGCCATTAAAACGGAATAAATCTGACGTCTAAATCTTTCGTCCCAAATACACACCTTTTTTACTACCACCTCGTAATAACATCTACCTGTACATACCGAGACGCAGCAGAATTTATTTCCGTGAAATCTACCGTCGTTAAATCCCTATCATTGACAAATGGGGTAAAAAAAAAAAAAAAAAAAAACACTTTTTTTTTTTTTTTTTTTTTTTTTGTTCCCCTTCATTGTCTTCACAATAAAAAAAAATAAAATAAAACCCGCCTATCAGTGTTAATGCTGTAAACAATGTATAAAATGTGTTATAAAGTTGTGACGGAACTGAAGTTTCTGCTGGATATATGGTTTTTTTATCACCGCTGTGATGCTGTATACCCTAAGTATACATCTGAGCTTACCGACTGCTATAAACGTGGTTAAAGCTAGTGTGAGAGTGTTGTAAATTAACTTTGATTTATATTAATTACAATTATACGTGTGTACCTACAGGATAGATTATATAGATAGATAAATAGGTATTTAGATAGATAGATAAATGCATAGTTAGACAGATAGATAGACAGAGAGAGAGAGGTAGAGAAATAGAGAGACAGATATACAGATATACAGATAGATAGATAGATAGATAGATAGATAGATAGATAGATAGATAGATATACAGATATATAGATAGATAGATAGATAGATAGATAGATAGATAGATAGATAGATAGATAGATAGATAGATAGATAGATAGATAGATAGATAGATAGATAGATAGATAGATAGATAGATAGATAGATAGATAGATAGATAGATAGAGAGATAGATCTATTAAAGAACAATCTATGTAAATGAAATATATTATTTATTTATTTGTTTGTTTGTTTGTTTGTTTGTTTGTTTGTTTGTTTGTTTGTTTGTTTGTTTGTTTGTGTTAACATCTATAAACTTTTATGTTAACATCTATAAACTATTCCGTACGTTACTTAAGTAAACACAATTATTTACGTACACTTTCTCTCACTTTCTCGTGCAAAATGTCATTCTGAAAGAACACAACAACAACAACGCATTACCAAAGTAACGTTAATGACCAACCACCCCCACCTCACCTCACCACACCTTACTCCACCCACCCCGCCCACCCCAACCCCACCCAAGTGAAGCAAAAACAAACTTCGGTTTCTCCTTCATAGAAACCATTCGAAAAGTAGATAGCACTCAATTCTCCGTCGGTGAATTACGCACAATTAAGACGGAACGCGGTACGGCTCCGAATTATATTTCCCACCCAAACCTTCAACTTTTTTCTAATGTCCGAAGCGGATTTTAAACCTTTTGTCAAGCGCTAATAACGGGTATTACCACACACTCGGACCAGGAGAGCGCGGAATAACAACAACGGATTCGGATCGCCGGTCGGGTTGGTGGGGGATGGGGGGCGTTGTCGCGTGGACCGTTGAACAATACTCAGGTGTTCACAGACAATAGAACAAGACGTAGACTATAAAATAATTTCGTTTAAAACGACCGGTTCGTCTTCAAAGAGACCGGGGCCAAAAATTAGAGACGTTTGGTATTTTTATTATTATTATTATTATTATTATTATTATTCTCTGCCCACCTTTTTTTTTTTTTTTTTTTTTTCTCGTTTAAGTCGAATCTGTGAGATATGACGTTGTTATCTGATATGTTGTGGGTGTCTTGTTTTTTGTGGATGTCTTGTTTTTGTTTCTTTTGTTTGTTTCATTTTCTTTCCGCATCATATATCAAAGTAGCAAATATCTGTTTGTGTGTTAAGAAAGTAAGTGTGTTAATAATTAAAAATAAAGTGAAATAAATTGTAATAATTTTTTTTTTTTTTTATCCTTCGTTCAGATGTGAATCGATTTCTGTTTTATCTTTGTGTGTGTGGGTGTGTGTGTGTGCGTGTGTGTCGTTTATTATTAAATCTTGATGTCTTTCTTTTTATTTTTCGACTTTTTGTGTGTATTTATTTCTTTCTCTGAATTTGCGTATCTATCATATATAAGAATCGTACACTTACTATTTCTGTGTCACTTTATTTGTAACAATATTTAATTTTAATTTTAATTTAATTTTAATTTTAATTTTAATTTTTATTTTAATTTTAACTTTTTATTGTTTATTTATGCATTCATTCATTTGTTTATTTATTTATCTACCTTTTTATTTCTAATTTATCTGTCTATCTTTCTTCCTTTTATTTATTTATTTATTTATTTATTATTCATTTATTCATACATTTCTTTTGACATTTTCGTATTTTAATTCCCACGTTGTATTTTTATATTATATTATTTTTTTCTTTCTTTCTTTCTTTCTAACACAAATTCTTGGTACATTTACTTTTATTATTTTTCTTATTATAATTTTTCTTCATTCTTCAAACCCTTTAACAAAAAAAAAAAAAAAAAAAATCCTTAAAGTTAAATCTTTATTACGACTACTTCAGAGAGGAAGGTGGACATCAAAGGCATGCAAACGGGCTGTTTTACCACAACCTCACAAAAGATTATTAACATATGGATGAATTCACAACAATACGTCTTGCGATGGAGCTATGCGGTCGTACGCTAGTCGTAAAGGAACGACTTGAGCGTATTTATGTAAATTAACACGCTGACATAAGATTATTGTTGACGACAACGATAATCCTGGATATCGTTTCAGTTAATGGGCAAGCTCGGTGTACCCCTTCATTCTGAAAGAAAAAAAAGACGTGACCATTTTGTAGCCTTGACAATAAGTGCGGCACGGAAAAGTTTACAAATCTGCTTAGATACGAGAGTCGTAACAGGACAACGCAAATGCTCTAATAGTCGTCGTTAAAATAAGATGGAAAAAGTCATTGATTCAGGCCCTCCAATACAAACCAGTACCCTATTTGTATTCTTTTTTTTTTTTTTTTTTGTTCTTCTTTTTTATATATAAAGCACTCTGTTATGGCTTTTTTTTTTTTTTTTTTTTTTCTTTTTCTTTTTCTTTTTCATTTCCTTGAAAGAAAAATCTTTCTTATTTTATTTTTATTTTATTTTTTTTAATTCTATTTCGTCTTCAACAAACGTGATATGTGTAAGAAGGCGGTTCACGGCCCGAGTTTCGTTTGATGTTTTTCGAGTGGTGCATAATTCCTGTAAACGTCTCATTGAAAAAGCGTCAATGGGCAGCGATTATTTGCACGATAGTTCTCCATATAAACCTTTGAAGTGTACAACACATTCTGTTAGCCAACAATGGAACGTTCACTTTATCTCGGAGACCTCATACAGGAAACTTCTTTGCTTCAGTAAAAAAAAAAAAAAAAAAAGGTTTGTTGAATAACTCTGCCGACTCGATTGAGCGAAACCGTGCCTTTTGACACCATGGGAGTCACGAGAAAAAAAAAAAGAAAAGAAAAGAAAAAGAAGTTGATAGCGTGTTCTTTTTTTTTTTTTTTTTCTTTTTCTTCAAATGACACCACGACTCCGTGTCCCTAAAGAGCGACTATTCAGTGAACACGGGGTTTACAGAAATCAAAATCTGATTTCTCTCAATGGAAGGGCAAAACATTGAGCCGGTCTCCCGTGGAGAGCTTTTCAAACCTCTGACAAGCTAAAGACGTTACGGGTGATGCTCGGGTAGGTCCATTGGCCACATCGCGGGTACTCTAACTCGGGAAAGACTTCTTGTTTTCAGCTTCGATGATCTTTCGCGCCTCTAAATGGCCAGCGACCAACAAAAGCAAATGGCTACTTAGGATCCCTCTTATTTTTTTTTTTTTTTTTTTTTTTTTTTTTTTTGGACAACACTAACAACCAAATTAAGAAAATACAACAGAAAAGAAAGAGAAAGAGAAGAAAACAACTAAAGAAATAAACTGGTAGAAGTCTGTTAGAAGGATGCGGGTAATGACTGAAGTGGAACGTGGGTGGCGAAAGATGATGGGGGGAGAGTGTGGGTGTGGCGTGATACGTTGAGAGTAAGAAAGTCTTGGAGTGAATATACCAGCATATATTTCAGATAAGCATATATGTAATATAATATAAATAATATAATGTAATGTAATATAATATAATATAATGTAATGTATTCTAATGTAATACAATATAATGTAATGTAATGTAATGTAATATAAATGTAATGTAAAATAATATAATGTAATGTAATATAATACAATGTAATATAATAAAATATAATACAATGTAATATAATATAATATAATTTAATGTAACTAATATAATGTAATGTAATGCAATGTAATGTAATGTAAAGTAATGTAATGTAATATAATATAATATAATATAAGATAAGATAATATAATATAATATAATATAATATAATATAATATAATATAATATAATATAATATAATATAGTATAGTATAGACCCAGGCACAAGCTATCGTTCATGTTCTAATTCTTAAAGAGCCTGATTTTTGTAATTCATGAATTCTGTTTCTAAAAGACTTAACACGGCAGATTGTTCTGTTTATTCAGTAATTAACAAGCGCTATTGCATGTAGAAATAAACACGAACGTAACCCGAGTTTAAAGCTGTTTTAAAAAATTTCAGATTGAATTTATCAACGGGATCTGTTCTATTTGCTTTTAAAATAAATAAAGTTAATTAACAGTCAAAATACGCAAATACCAGAATAAATGAATATGCTAAAACAAATGTTAAAATCGAGTTGACAGAAAGAATTACGATATATATTATTTTATTATAAACACACTTTACATACATACATACTTACACACATACGTACATAGGTAAATATACTGAAATGAAGAAAGGAAATAAAATTCGAATGAATGAAATAGAAAGGATGAAAAATTGGAAGAAATCAAACAAGCGATACAATCATTGTAGATAGATAACTGATAATAATGTCTATATCATACGGTTAAAAAATTAGATAATTTCTTGTACAAACAACCCAAATCACACAAAGGAGAAAAACAAATTATGCATTAAAAGATTACTTTACAGTGCAAATTCGTTTGATAATTCAGTAATATAAACAATGGAAAGAAGCATATGGGAGATTTTGTAGCAGATGTGGAGAAGAAATGAAGAAATGTTGTTGTTGTTGTTGTTGTTGTTGTGTCGGTATTGCCGTCGTTTTCTGGTTATTGCTATTGTTGTTTTTGTTTGCGATGATGACGATGTTGATGCTCGTATTTTTAATCATCATCATCATCATCATCATCATCTCGTCATTATTATTATAACTGTTGTTATTAGTATTATTATTATTACTGCTAACCGGTATTTTGATGTTGAATATGAATAATAAGAACAAGTACGACGATGATATTAATGATAATGATGATAATAACAATAATAATAATAACAATAAAAAGAAGAAGAAGAAGAAGAAGAAGAAGAAGAAGAAAAACAAGAAAAAAAAGAAAAAAAAAGAGACAAGAACAACAACAACAATTTCGTCAACAACAGCAACAATAACGACACATTTTTTTTTTTTTTACATTTTTTTATTTATTATTATTATTATATATATTTTTTTTTTATAATATATATCATTAATCTCATCACCACAACAAGCCAAATCTACAACAGGGACCGATATTAATTATCACCCAACTCAACAAAACTTTACAAAGCAATATCGGCTTTATGTTAATCACCATGCAAATTTCGAAATCATTTATCATTACTCAGTATCACATTGGTGAAGAATGTGCCGCTATTTTGTTACAATCCCGGCATTTCTAACCCGTGCCGAACAATGCGGTCACGCAAGACTACAACACCGTCAATGTAGTCGCTGAAGTCGGTGTCGCAACTTGTTGTTACAAACAAAAAGAGACGTGCTAAAGAGGAGGTGTCGGATATCTGACACACATCAGTCAGAAATCGTGTAATGATGTATTGGAAACGGGATAGTTTTTATCAAATTGTTCTCGGCTGATAAATTGTTACCGGTTCACCACTGTGTTTATGTTTGTGTTTATGCAAGTGTCTGAGGAGGGAAAGGGGAGGGGGGAGAAAAAAAAAAAAAAAAAAAAAGAAAAGAATAATGTAAAAAAAAAAAAAAAAAAAAAAGACGGGGTAAAATACACAAGACGAAACAAACGAAACGAAAAAAAAAAAAAAAAAGAGAAAAAAAATTTGATTATTTAAATTTAACGTAGCGTGGCAGTTCAGCATCAGTAATTGACAATTATTTACATTTTTTTTTTTTTTTTTTTAAATAAATGTTCTCTCTATTGTATTATAATTGCTATTATTTTTCTTCATCATTCATGTGTGTTTTCTTTCTCCATTTCTTTCTGTCTTCATATTAACACGCCTATCTATCTATTTCTCTCTATATATCCATCTATTTACGCACCTGTCTACCTACCTCTCTATCTATCTATCTATCTATCTATCTATCTATCTATCTATCTATCTATCTGTATGTTTGTCTGTCCCTATTTATTTTTCATTTGTTTGTTTATTATGTACTTACTTATTTGATTATTAATTAATTTATTTATTCATATATTATCTCAATTATTTTATAATTTTTTTTTCTCCTTTCCTTCTTAGAAAATAACATTATAAATTTAGAGACAACAACAATTTTATTATTATTATTATTATTATTATTATTATTTTTATATTTATTATTATTATTACTATTATTATTATTATTATTATTATTATTATTATTTTTATATTATTATATTATTATTATTATTTTTATTTGAGCTTTCCTTCACTTTAATTTAGCCAAAAACGGGTAACAAGATCACCTCAGGCTGGTTTTGTTGCTTGTCAAAAGTTTGTCGTGCAGAAAACATCATCCTACTCGAATGACGAAGGGAAGTCACTCTAAGTTGTAACATATATCCGCCTCTTTGTAAGCGGTTAGCTATAATTGTTTGATTTACTGCAAAACGCCATTTAATCTTGCTCAAATCCGCCAATGATGACACCGTCCTGTAACAGAAGAGCGCACTGTCGACAAACTTGTAACAGATACTCGAGCACAAATCGGATCCGAACAAAACGCGCAGAAGTCAAAAAATGTAATACTATTATACTAATTTTTTTTTTAATTTTTTTTTTTTTTTTTTTTATTTCTCTCTCTCTCTCTCTCTCTCTCTCTCTCTCTCTCTCTCTCTCATCAAACTAAACGTTTAGCTTGTTCGTGCGGTTAACCAGTCGGTCACGTGGGTTTAAACAACGATTTGACCAACACGATTTGTTTTATATTCTCCGACCCCCCGACGAGTTGGGGTAAAAGACTTGGGGGATGGGACAGAGAGTGTGTGTGTGTGTGTGTGTGTGTGTGTGTGTGTGTGTGTGTGTGTGTGTGTGTGTGTGTGTGTGTGTGTGTGTGTGTGTGTGTGTGTGTGTGTGTGTGTGTGTGTGTGTTATGGATGTCCGTGAATCTTGTAGATCTGTGTTGTTCAGGTGTGGCGATTTCAGAGACAAACAGGCATCGCTATTTTTCTTTTTTTCTTTCTTTCTTTCTTTCTTTCTTTTTTTTTTTTTAATATGATTTTTTTATATATTTTTTTGTTATTGTTGCTGTTAAGATACTATCGAGAAGTCAGTGTGGTGTTTCCTATTACAGCTAAATGATAATGCAGACAGCCTTTTTAGATATAATTAATGTATCTGCAGAATAAAATAGTAAGAAACAATTCTAAAAAAGAATGACTGAATTGAAAAAAACAAAAAACATTTTTTTGCTTTGTCCTCAGATATTGTTTAAGCCGTTTGCAAGCATACTGAATTAATATCTATCTATCTATCTATCTATCTATCTATTATTTTATAAAATAAAATAATAATAATAATAAGAAGAAGAAGAAGAAGAAGAAGAAGAAGAAGAAGAAGAAGAAGAAGAAGAATAAAAACAAAAAAATAAACATATAAATGAAATAAAATGACAAAATGATATTAATAATAATAATAATAGAAGTAATATATAGCTCGGTTTAAAATAAATAAATAATAATAATAATGAATAGAAGAAGTTTAAAATTTGTAACCTACACTTTTTTCTTGTTATTACTATTATTATTATTATTATTATTATTATTATTATTATTATTATTATTATTATTATTATTATTATTATTATTATTATTATTATTATTATTATTATTATTATTATTATTATTATTATCATTATTTTATTATTATTATTATCATTATTATTATTATTATTATTATTAATGTAACAAAGAATAACTTAATAATAATTATAATAATAACACTTAAGTAGCAGCAGCAGCAGCAGCAGCAGTAGTAGTAGCAGTGGTAGTAGCAGCAACAACAGCAGCAGCAGTAGTAGTAGCAGTAGTAGTAGCAGTAATAAACACAAAACAACAAAAACTCCAAAAATATGACTTTCTTGTTCTAGTAATCAATAATTAGATAAATAAATAAATTACTAACCAACCAACTAACTTAACTAAATAAATAAATAACTAAATAAATAAATAAATGTAATTAATTAAATAAATGTGGTCTTTCTCTCTCTTCGTTCCTTTCATTCACAATTTCCAAACCTGGAATCAGTCTCGTTCAACAGAAGAATTTCTTCTCCTCTTCTTCTTTATTAGTGCTCTTCTGAGTAGACAATAAAACGCAATGAAAACTCGGATCTTTTATCTCGAGAGGCAGATAGATCGATGACTGCATCGTTTCCTTTCGTCCAGGCGATGCAGTACCAGAATAAATCAGTGTGCAGTGTTTGCACAATGTTTTAAGGGGCCCTCGTCCAGCTCTAAGTCATTCGGTTATCTCCCTTCCACGTTTATGTTTCTTTTTGAAGTCGGGCATGCGCAGACGAATTACGACGTTATATCGCCCGATTATGCACACTCGCTGATTGCGTAAACTGCATGTTTATGAAGGGTGGGCAAACAGGTCATAAAATTTAGGGCTGCCCGTGGATAAAAAAAAAAAAAAAAAAAAAAAAATGGTTCATTGTCTGTTTGAACTTTGACCCCCCCCAACTTTAGCGAGATCTATTTTTTTTATTATTTTTTTTATTTTTATTTTTTTAAATATTTTTAACCCTTTAATATTTCGTCCATGAAACGGAGAATGATTTAGCGTGAGAAAAGGTTAAGAGCAAAGGCTACTGGTGTAATCTTGACAATGGGATGAACAGAGGTTTGATGACGTCATTGTACAGGATTATAGAGTAGGGATAAAAAAAAAAAAATGAAAAAAAATTGAAAAAAAAAAAAAAAAAAAAAAAAAAAAAAAAATTATTTTTAGCCTTTACCGAATACACTCCAATGGTTAACACTAAACAGGGTTTTTGCAGAAACAACGTACAAGGAACACGCGACAATCCGTTATAAGCTTTATAAGGCTTATGACTTTTCCGCACGAATAATAAAACAGGAAAATTATCGATAAACAATTTTGTTGAAGATTTCTTTATTTATGTTTATTTTCTTCCGATGATTTTTTTTTTTTTTTTTTTTTTTTTTTTTAATGAGAGAGAAGACATATGGAGAGAGGGACGGTTAAAGTGAAAAAGAAAACAAAAAAAAAAAAAAAAAGAAAAGAAAGAAAGAAAGAAGAAAATAAAATTAAAAACAGTCATTGTGTAAAAAAAACAATTTCTGGCTGATGAAATCCATTTTAAATAAATGAGCCAGTGGTGTCCTGAATGTAGAAATTCCATGTAAAAAGTCCATATTCAGCTAAGCATTATTGCTTGAAGAAGATTTTGTGCTATTATTCTTGCATTTTGGCAATATTCCTATGCTACTGATCAAAGGATAAATGAATTAATAATTTAAGAACGAAAAAAAGGTAATAATATAAATGCAAACAAAGATATATTTCAGATAGAGTGTGCTATTAAATGTGTATGTGTATGTATGTATATATGTATGTATGTATAAATTTATTTATGTATGTGTGAGTGTATTTAATATATATATATATATATGTATTTATTTTTCATTTGTGTTAATTATGTACTTACACATATATAAGTACATAATTAACACAAATGAAAAATAAATACAGAAAACAAATACATATATATATATTATATTAAATTAACATAAAGCAGTATAATTAAGAAAGAAAAAATGGTAAACCCTTCAAATCAAAGAACATCATGTTTACACACATATAATTAAACATAATTATTTTTTTTTTTTTTTTTTTTTTTTTTAAATTCTGAAAATGAGTCAAACTGTTACTGTATATATATATGTCTGCAGATAAATAGTAGTGTTGAAAAGACAGGTATATAGGTAGATAGATATACCCCCATGTAAGCAGATTATACTGTGAGAGTTTGTGCTTGCATTGCGATCATTCTCACAGTCTCCATCATCACCAAACTTTTTATTTGATTTATATTTTCACATCGCGTTACCCTATTCCGAATAAATGCAACGGGATATTCACAATTTAATACATGGAGCTGAATTTCATATAAATTATTTTAAATTAAAAGAAAACAAACGCTTCGCGTCAAGCGGCTTGCGTTTAAGCTTCAAACCAGGAACGAATCGAAAGCTGACATATGTTCCTGGTTGCACATTATCGAAATCTCGTAATTAATTAATTAATTAAACAGCCTCCTCGAGAGTTCAACAGCGTCTCTTTTCCTGGAAAAAAAAATTGTCGCTCGCTTTTCGATTAAATAACGTTATAATCCAGTAATATTTCGATAAATGCACAAATAAAATATAATAATTAATACCCAGTGTCGTTTCTAGGTTCACGATAACCTTATCGTTGTGTTGGGTTATTTACTGGCGACATTTTTTTTTTTTTTTTTTTTTTTTTTTTTTTCAATTCATTATTTGCATAGAATTAATAACTGAAAAGATCAGATTACCACAGGGCGTTAAATTCCTTCATTTGAAACGAAATGGAGGAGAGAGAGAAAAAAAAAAAAAATAAAAAAAAAAGAATTAGCCACCCTACTTGACAGCATTATTAAATTATAATGAATTTATTCTGTTTTAAGTATGTTAATTAACATACATGTATATGGTAATCATTTTTCTTTTTTTCGTTTTTATATATATTTTTTTTATTTGTTTCTTTTAGTTCCTGTCTATATACTGTTTAGTGTGTGTGTGTTTTTTTACTGTGAATTTACATATACATTTAGTTATATGTAGGAGTTTATACCTGTGTTAATTATCTATGTATGTATGTGTATATTACGTGTATATATATACATAAATATCTTTAATTAAATTTAAAAATATATAAGGAATACAAGGCATTTTTTTACAATATTTACATACATGCATACATACATACATGCATACATACATACATACATACATACATAAATGCATGCATACATACATACATACATACATACATATATATATATATATATATATATATACATATATATACATGCATACATACATACATACATACATACATATATATATATATATATATATATATTCATGTGAAACAAAATCTTGAAATACGTACTGTCAAACCATACAGTTGCAACAAACAGACAGTTACAAAACAAACAACAAAATTTATTTCCAAAGTTCTGCAAATGTTTGTTTACCGTAACAAGATGACGGTAAATTCATTGTATATTTTCTAACAGTAAGTAAAAATAAAAAAGTTAAAAAGATAAAAGGTAAGAAAATCGAAACAGAAACAAAGAAAGAGCTACAGATATGTATTTGTGTCGTGTTTTATGTTTTTGTACTCAACTTTCGATTGCCATATGGTGTTGTAGAAATGAATTATGTATATATAATGCGTGTATATGTTTCACTCGTTCCAACCACTAAATTGAATATTATTATTATTAGTAGTAGTAGTAGTAGTAGTAGTAGTAGTAATAGTAGTAGTAGTAGTAGTAACAGTAATAGTAGTAGTAGTTGTAGTAGTTGTAGTAGTAGTATTCAATAAAAATTAATATTTTAAAATAACATTTATTTTCTTTCTTTTTTTTACTTTTTTATTTTGTCGTTTAATTTTATTTTTATTAGTACTTTTTTATATATATATATATTAAGAAGAATAATGTATTTTATTTTAGTCTAACAAATTTAGAATAACAGAATTAAGTTTTAATTAAAAAAAGAATATTAATAACTGAATATAAAAAAAGCTATTATTTTTCTTTATTTCTTTCTTTTTTCTTTCTTTATTTCTTTCTTTCTTTATTTATTTATTGTATAAAATTAGCAGGTCAGATTTTAAGACAAACGAACGAGCAATAAATAAACAAGAAAGGAATTACAAATAAACAAACAAACAAACAAATGAATTAATTATTTCTCTCTCTCTCTCTCTCTCTCTCTCTCTCTCTCTCTCTCTCTCTCTCTCTCTCTCTCTCTCTCTCTCTCTCTCTCTCTCTCTCTCTCTCTCTCTCTATATATATATATATATATATATATATATATATATATGTAGATAGATAGATAGATAGATAGATAGATATAAATATATAAATATAGATATATATATAGATATATTGATATAGATATAAGGGCATGCTCAAGCAAATATATATGTACACATAGATAGACAATAATAAAAAAATATCCTTTAAATATTAAGAAAAATGTTTAAACGTTATTTTATATATAAATATAAACGGAATTAACTGCTTATCCATTAAGTCATTAAATTTGTTAACCAGTCAGTATTCTAATAGTATTTGGGTGGTTTAACATAGTATATAATTGCTGATAATATCTACATTTAGACCGTTTTCGGATTTTTTTTAAATTTTATTTTAATTTTTAAATTTAAAATTTTTTTTTTATATATTTTAAATCAATAATATGTGCTGTTAAATATTTATATATTACTTATTTTAAAACATTAGGAATTTAATCACGTTTTAGTTATTTTAAAATAATATTTTTCTGGCGTTGACTGTGTCTATTTCAAATAATTTTAAAACCGTATTAAAGAACGAGACAAACATGGTATATTTCAGATAGTTCAAAACATCAACAAAGTAGGTGCTAACTGTAGTGCAATTTCCTATACTTGCATGCATGTTTGTATATATGTATGTATATGTGTATGTATCTATGTTTATATGTTTGTATACGGAGGGTTTTTTGGTGCGTGATTTTGTATTATTTATTTTTCTTTTGGTGATAAATTGTGCTGTTTAATTAATAAAGTTTCTACTGTAACAAAATAATAATAATAACAAACTACACACATACAAAGACGAAACACGAGCAAACCGATTTAAATCAGTACCATCAAACGCTCAGAGACAAAACTAAAAATGTTGACATAGTCTCGTAAACACAAAACTTTGGAACTCAGAAACACACTAAGCAATCAAAAAACGAAATCAAACATCTTACAGATATACAGAAGAGTACGATACAGAAATACAAAACTTATACTAGCTGTATTATTATAAAGAGAAAAAAATGCATACCCTAGAAACACACTGTAGCAGTACAAAAATTTACAATGGAACCATTTTGTAAACACAAAAACAGCGATCAGGTTACTCCTTATTCCCAAAAGACTGAATCATCTTGTAAACAAACAAAACAAAACAAAACAAATCCACAAACAGAAATAATTCTACCTTACAACTGAACCATACTGTAACTACAATAATCAGCCATACTCAAACTACAGTCTCCGCAAACACAAGAATACAATTTGTCGATCTTATAAACACACAAAAGACTGCGACCAACATGTGTGTGTGTGTGTATATATATATATATATATATATATATTTATACACAGTCACCAACTTAAACCATTATAAAAACACAAATATCGGGAAACGCAAACAGACAAACAAACAAACACACACACACACACACACACACACACACACACACACACACACACACACACACACACACACACACACACACACCGCAAAGCAAAATTACAAAACTAATTAAGACGATTTGTCCTAAACCCAATTCTTCATCAACAACATATCATTCCCCACACGCTATTTTTCTTTCTCTTCTTTTTTTCTTTCTTTCTTTCTTTCTTTCTTTCTTTCTTCAGGAAGATTTATGGAATGACCAAAGAATTGCTGGTTGGACATCTCTGGAGAGGAGAGGTTTGCAGTATAATTACAAAGTCATACAAACTAACAATGGTTGCTTGCTTGGTTGCCGGACCTGGCAACTTTGTCCGATTTAATTAAATGATTCGAGTTCGCTATCAAACCGAGCTGATCTTTTGAAGAACTGGGCAATGGCAAACGAAAATAAAAATAAAAAGAATGATACAGATCTGGCACTTTCCGAGCAATAAAAAGAGAAGTAGCTGTAATAAAGTGTAAAGCAAATGTAGAAATGATATTTTGTGGTTAGTTTGGTGATGTCCTTTTCCACATAAACGTATCAGGGAGAAACAGGAAAAGAAAAAAAAAAAAAAGAAGGAAAGAACGGAGAAAAAATGTCCGTTTTACGGAAATTGACAAATTAATATAACTGTTATTATTATTATTATTATTATTATTATTATTATTATTATTATTATTATTATTATTATTATTATTATTTATTTATTTATTTATTTATTTATTTATATTATTTATTTATTTATTTATTTTTTATTATTTTTTATATTATTTTATTTTTTTTTTTTTTGTTTGTTTTTGTATTAAGGTAATTTGCAACACAAGTATTTGCTCTTAAAACGAAACGTTTCCGTAACAAATGTCAAGTGAGGAATTTTGTGTAGACAAGATTGACAAAAAATAAAAGTAAAAAAAAAAATAAATGTAGCAATATGATTTCCTTGAAAAATGGAATAAAGAAATTTTGTAAGGCTAACTATGAACTGGAACACTAAATTAAATATGATACATTAACATGTATATAAATATTTAAGCTGTTACTAACTATGAATTTATAAAAAAACTAAATACATACACGCTTATATATGCCTGTCAAGAAACACAATAGTCTGAAGGTTTATATATAATATTATTAAAACCTTTGTAATATAATTCGTGAAATATATTTATACAGAAAGACAAGAATATATACAAGTACATACTTGCGTATATACATACATAAATACATACATACATACACACATACATACATCACATATATACATACACACATGCATACATACAAATATACACAAACACGGATACACGTACATGCACATGCACCAGATTCACATACATGCACTCTGTAGTATACAGTGCATATTGAAATGAAATAACAGGCGCCTTGTTGTGTTTTTAAAACTAGAACTTATAATTAAAACACAACAACTACAAAATTACAATAATAATAACTGTAAAGAAAAGAAAATAATAAATATATATATGTATATATATATATTAAACTAATAAATATTCAAAATAAAATTATGCGATAATTAATATAAATATATATAGTGTAATTATTTTTCTTACGAAATATATTTATACAGCATTCAAAATTTTGTGACATTAAATTATTCATTAACAGTTAAAATCAATACCTCGGTGTTATCTTAGTAAACAGATTATTAAGACTCAACATATTAATTTTTTTCAAATAACATTTTTATGCTGTTTTGGTCGTGTTTGCTTAAAATTTAAATAATTTGTTTTCAGTTTCCATGAAATACCAATAAAATGCATTTCAAAATTTTCTCTTTTTCTTTTTTTTTTTTCATTTTATTATTATTATTTTTTAATCTTCTTATGCCTGAAGGAAATTTAAATGGATATTTCCCCGTAGTAATTTAATTTTTCAATATGATGACAAATAACTGCAGAGACATGAAAAAGAAGAATTGAAAAAAAAATATCTAATAAATTTTCGTGTTTCTCCCAGTTTGGCAAAATGATGATGGTAATAACAGCAACAACAACAGCAATAATAATAATAATAATAATAATAATAATAATAATAATAATAATAATAATAATAATAATAATTAAATAAACAAACCAACAGACAAATACATAAATAAATAAGTAAATAAACAAACAAATAAATAAATGAATAAAACAAGAAAAAGAAGAAAAAAAAGAATAAGAAAACGAAGATATTTTGGGAAAATAATTAAAGGAATTTCTGTATATTACTCGAGATATCCCGATTAAAAACGATCCTATATTTTTCTAGACTAAACAGTTATAATCAGTTAGAAAAACCAGCAATGATTTAAACTTACATACATACACAAATACAAACACTTCGACATACATGCATACATACATACATATTAACAGATCCCTTATGTACGTACATATTAATGTCAAATATAAATTATATCTGACAGCATAATAATATATTTATAGACAATAACTGCACCGTAATTCATAATTTTAGAACAGTATAATATATGAGAGATCGTACATTCTCTTATATAAATAAACCAATATAGTGAATTAATTATGTGGCTTACAGTGATAAGTAAAGGCTAACAGACATACTGACTGGATGTTTCATTTAATATTTATTTTATTAACATACTAAGAAAACTACAGCTTACTTCAGATATGAAAAATATTTCAGATAAATTTGATATAAACTGAAAGAATTTTAACGCTAGCGTAAGATATAAAACCGTATTATTTTACAAAAGAAAAGAAAAAAACTAATAATAATTTTGGATAGATATTTATAATTACAGTAACTACTGCTGCTACTACTACGACGACTATTATTATTGTTATTATTGTTGTTGTTGTTGTCGTCGTTGTTACTGTCATCATCATTATTAAATATCATTTACTCCATTTTAGTTATCTGGAGTTTCAGATGAAAACATTTAATGTTCTAGATCAATAAATATTTCCGTCATTCTTTTTATTTTTTTTTTCCACTTGTTGTTTTGTAAAATAAGACATGAAATATAAGGAATAAATATTATTGTATATGTGTGTATGTTTCTGTATGTATATATATATATATTGGTATTGGTTTTATTATTATTATATTATTATATTGTCATTATTTTATAAATATAAAACGAAAATTGAGAAAGTATAATAAAGATCACTTAAGTTTTATTATCTCTGTTGTCGTTGGTGTTGTTGTTGCAGTAATATTAATACAATAAATATAATCAAGAAAGTTATCTGTTGTAGCAATGGAATACACTCTTTTTCATTTCACTTCATTTTATTGACTTAGTTATTTTATTTTAATAATTTTTTTATTTTATTATATTTTATTTTATTTTATTTTATTTTATTTCATTTTATTTAATTTCATTTTATTTATATTTATTTATTTATTTTTCAATTAACTTATTATTTAAGCTTAAGGAAAATTTAAAACAGATATAATTTTATCGCTTTAAATCGTATGTTTATTTATATTTTACGTATCAATATTCTGTCATGTGTCCGCCCAAGAAGAAATAAAAAATTAAAAACAGAAATAATTAAAAAATATATACATTTTTCAGAATAAATAGTAATAGTAATAATAATAATAATAATAATAATAATAATAATAATAATAATAATAATAATAATAACAATAATAGTAGTAGTAGTAGTAGTAGTTGTTGTTGTTTTTGTTGTGACAGTGGTACTAATAATAGTTATGATGATGATGATATTAATAATAATAACATTATTATACGCAGTTCATGAAATGATTTATTTAAGTACATAAAACGGTAATTTTAGCGTTGTTTTAAAAATTATTTCTTTTTCATTAATCATTAATAAATGGTTTCTATTTATTTTCTAAAATCAATATTTATAATTATGCTAAATATATATGCACGCCTTCAGAATATTTCACCTTGCCAAAATGCATCTATTATTAATTCAAATATAGTTAAAATGATATATGAAAATTTATTGATAACATATTTAACGATGTTCGTAAATAAAATATATATCAAATTTACTTATTTTTTATTCATTTAGTTTTGTTCATTCATTTGTAGTTAGAACCGTCTAGTTTCATTTTTTTAATAACAAAAATAACAAGACAAATAATAATGATGATGATAATGATGATAATGATGATAATAGTAGTAGTAGTAGTAGTAGTAGTAGTAGTAGTAATAATAATAATAATAATAATAATAATAATAATAATAATAATAAAATGCAATGATTTCTGTTTTTGCAAAAAGAAATTAATAATATAAACAGACAGGCCTAATGTTTATGAAATAAATTAATCCTATTAACTATTTTTATTTTGAGTATTTTATTATTATTAATATATATATATATATATATATATATATATATATTATTATTATTATTATTATTATTATTATTATTATTATTATTATTACTGTATTAGTTTATTTCTGTTTTAAATGTGTCTATGTAATTTCAGCCACTAAGATGTAATTTAATAAACCTGAACTGGAATACGACATATGAAACAAACAAAACCCGCTTTGAAGCTTTAACTGTAAAAACAATACTGACAAAAAAAGAAAGAATAGGTGAATAAATAAATAAACAAATGAATGAACTGAATGAATGAATAACCAAGCAAATGAATAAACAAATGAATGAATAAATAACCAAATAACTAAATGAATAAAATAAAAACTACGTTTTACTGCATTAAAGAACACGAAATAAAAACTCTCGCGCGCACAATAATAACCACACACGCAAGCATACATGAACAATCCACACACACATAATCCACAGAGATGCATTTTATATTTGTGTAATATATTTGTTATTTACATACACACATGACACCGATGACACAAGAGGTATGTCGCAGTTCGCAATAACAGCGCGAACGACAACATTCGTTCACGAGTTGTCAATCAGTCACGTTTATGACTAAATTTTATTTGATATTTCTTGCCCATTTATCGGAAAATAAAAGATACCCGGTCGTTAGAGTATGTGGCATTAAAATAAAAAAATAAAACAACCGCTACAACATCCTCAGCTTCAGTGTCATTTAATACGCCGACGAGGACGAAGGCAACATAAAAGTTAGAAAAGAACAGTATAACTTACTCGTAAAACCGTGGCAATAAGATTCGAGGTAAACCAGAAACTCACACAAAACTCGCCACGATGCGAGTAATTAAATTTACAAAAAAAAATAAAAACCTTCATAATTTTTAGCAATAATATAGCGTTTTAATATATAAAGAGGCGGTCGTACAATCTGCATCTCTCTCTCTCTCTCGGTTTCCTTTTTTTTATTATTATTTTTTATTTTTTTTAAAGACTGTTATTATTGATTGTAATATAAAAAAAAAAAAGGTATATCTTCCTTGGCGAAGTTAAAACGGGGAGGATTAAGTAAAATAAAATAAAATAATAAAATTTATATCTGTATGTGTGTATATATATATAATATATATATATATATACTAAAGAAACCTTATCAGCGTCTTCAGTTTCCTACACATTTGAAATTGCTACTAATTTGCCAAAAATACTGACATAAAGAAAACATAAAAAATCTCCATAAAAGGCCATATTGGATTATGGCTGTCAAAAATAGGCATAAAAAATCCACGCACACATCTTGAAGCATGAAACCAAACTGAAACGGAAGAAAGAACGAACAAAATATCCTCTCTCTCTCTCTCTCTGTCTCTCTGTCTCTCTCTCTCTCTCTGAGTCTGTCTCTCGCTCTCTCTCTCTCTCTCCGAAAATTAATAAAATAAAATATTAACAAGCAGCGGAGCAAATTATTCGAAATGCACTTAAAAACTACTTACCCGCTTTTGAAATGCGCTGCAATTCTCCCTCGCTACCTTTAGGCTACGTTTTGCAATTCTGGATGTGTTTAAATCTTTACGTTGGTTTAACGTGCAGATCAAACAATCTCGAATAATACTGCCTTGTCGGCTAGGCCGAAACATTGCGGGTCACGAGGGGCGTGGTCTCGGGAAAGCTCCGCCCACTTGTCTCTTTTTTTTTTTTTTTTTTTTTTTTTTTTTATTTGTTGAGTAGGGGGGGCGATAATGATTTCGAACTGACTGATGCCCGCCTCGGTCTCGATATCAGCGTATTCGGATCGAGCGACGGATGGAAATATATGGACGCAGAGGATTTTTTTTTTCTCTCCTAGGTGGTCAAACGCGGTGACTTCCTTTTTCAATTGTGTTCGCTCGGACTTAGGCGCGCCAAAAGAATCTTTCTTTTCTTCTCCATCGCCCTGATTTATTGGCGGAGACGCTGTGAGAAACAACGTAGGGAAAACGTGGATGCTGGGGAACGTTAAACTTATTGAATGCGCTCTTCGATTGACAAGGATTATAACAACTTTGACCTAAGATGCAGATAGGAATTAATCGGCCTGGTTTTTAATTTTTTTTTTTTTTTTTTTTTTTTTTTTTTTTTTTTTTTTTTTTTTCCGATCAGAAGTGAACACCACGGAAATGAACGATATGTCTTAAGAAAAGACAAGAGAGAGAAGGGGAGAGAGACTGGAACTTCCGATTAAAGAAGCGATGTGTTTATGGCGTGTGCAGTTTTTGGTTAGGGTTTATCTAGTTTAATGGAGTTTGCTGCTGCTAACTGTTAGTTTGGTTGTTTTTTCTCTCGATTTCACTGATGTCGAGTCTCGTTGTCAGTTTTAATTCTTGAATTTTTGTTGTTGTCAGTGTCGTGATTGATGTTATTATAATGTGTTTAATATTTACTGGTATAATTTATTTATTTGTTTATTTGCTTATGTTTCTAATTATTGCTGCTTGTATTATTATTATTATTATTGTTATTATTATTATTATTATTATTATTATTATTATTATTATTATTATTATTATTATTATTATTGTTATTGTTATTATTATTATTATTGTTATTGCTGTTGTTATTATTATTATTATTATTATTATTATTATTATTGCTATTATTATTATCATCATCAATATTATTATTATTATTATTATTATTATTGCTATTATAATTATTGCTATTATTATTTTTATTATTATTATTATTATTATTATTATTATTATTATTATTATCATTATCATTATTATGATTATTATTCAGACTGAAAATAACTGTCTGACAATCACTAATATTTTACTATGTGGATGTCCGTGCGTGCGTGCGTGCGTGCGTACTTCGGTTTGTTAAAAATTTTTAAATTATATTTTTATCTAAGCTTGATTAAATTATATTTACATTTAAGACAGTACTATTATTGTTACTTCTACTATCACAACTACCACAGCAACAACCCTACTACTACTGCAACCACTACTAACTCTATTAATACTAACACTACTGTACCTACAACTACTACTACTACTACTACTACTACCACAATTATTTTTACTAATATTATTGTTGTTATTATTGCTATTATTATTGCTATTTTTATGTTATTTTGTTGAATGGTCATTTTTATTATTATTATTAATACTACTACTACTACTACTACTACTACTACTACTACTACTACTACTATTACTACTGCTATTGAACATTTCTATTATTATTATAATTATCAGTTCAATAATTTGTTATGGACAATTTATTAGTATATTTATTCTGATTTTTCTCAGTATCTAGTTAAACCTGATAATGGATAAAATATCAAAATTATAGTTCCGATTAAAATAAATAGAGAGAAAAATGAATGAATGAATATAAATTTATTTCATTTTATGTTATATTATTTTATTTTATTTTAATTTCATTATTATTATTATTACTAATACTACTATTACTATTACTACTACTACTATTATTAATTTTATTAATATTATTATTATTATTATTATTATTATTATTATTATTATTATTATTATTATTATTATTATTATATTACTTTATTTTACTTTATTTTATTTCATTTTATTAATATTTCGTTTGTATTTATTAATTGAAACAATATTATTTCTAAATAACAAATTTAAAAGTTATTCGTTTCAGGAACCCCCCCCCCCCAAAAAAAAAAAAACAACAACAAATAAATAGTAATATTTAAACTTCAAAGAGACATTCAAATATTTCTTTGAAACCTTACCCGATTCTTTTCCTGTAATTCAGCGCTGCAAACAAAACAGTACACGGCACTAAATAATACCTCTTATAATAATAACGTATTTTGCCGAGTTTTACCGATTGTAGTCGTTTCCGAAGTATGCTTCGCGTAAAACCGTAATTAAAGACAAGGTTGTCAAACATTACATTTAGCCCGAGTTATTTTCTTTCTTTCTTTCGTATTTTTTCGTCTACGTTTTTTTTTTTTTTTTTTTTTTTTTTTTTTTTTTTTTCTTTCCTTTTTGTTGTTAATGCGAGATGAATATTATCTTCATAAGTATTCATTAAGAACAGTTTGTTAAATGGGTTGGAAAACATCTAGGCAACTTGTAATACAAGAGATTTTCGTTCGTTCTAAATGCATAGATGTTAACTTTATGCGACAAACCACGCCCTCTTCAACGAGGGGTCCCGCGGTCTTCAAAGATGCGACTTTCATTTAATTGGGGGTTTGGATTTCAGCAAATGACAGTGTTAGGGTTGAGGATATGAGGGTGTGTGTGTGTGTGTGTGTATTTTTTTTTTTTTTTTTTTTTTTTTTCTGTAGAAAATACGGATGGAAAGATAGCCTAGTATGTTTCTTTTATTACTATCGCAGTTGTCTCTATCAGTGAAATCTTTAAAACGAGTTAATTCCTTCCCAGATAAACATACCCTGTCGAAATGTTTAATTCTTCTGCTAAATATCAGAACAACATCTGCATAACATTATTATTATTTTGTTTTTTTTTTAAAAGAAAATCTCCTTCTTATTTAAAACTTTTAATCTTTTTATCCATTGTTATACGTAACACTAATCTCTCTCCATCTGTATGTCCGATTTTTTTATTATTTCTTATTTTCTTTCTCTTTTCTAGGTCACTTTTCCCCATACCTAGCTCTCTCTCTCTCTCTCTCTCTCTCTCTCTCTCTCTCTCTCTCTCTCTCTCTCTCTCTCTCTCTCTCTCTCTCTCTCTCTCTCTCTCTCTTCGCCCTCTTACTATCCCTCTCTAATTGTACCTCTACCTCGTTTTCTCTCTTCCACATCCATCCTCCTTTCTCTCTCTCTTTCCTTTTCTTTCAGT
>CM022675.1:11427015-11437015 GCA_012295275.1 Chrysomallon squamiferum
ACAGAAAGAGAAAGACAGACAGACAGAGAGAGAGAGAGAGAGAGAGAGAGAGAGAGAGAGAGAGAGAGAGAGAGAGAGAGAGAGAGAGAGAGAGAGAGAGAGAGAAAGAGAAAGAGAGAGAGAGAGAGAGAGAGAGAGAGAGAGAGAGAGAGAGAGAGAGAGAGAGAGAGAGAGAGAGAGAGAGAGAGAGAGAGAGAGAGAGAGAGAGAGAGAGAGAGAGAGAGAGAGAGAGAGAGAGAGAGAGTGACATACACACAGAGGGAGACGGAGAGAGAGAAAGTAACAGAAAGAAAAAGACAGAGAGAGCGAGAGAGGGAGAGAGAGAGAGAGAGAGAGACTGAACGAGAAAGAGAGACAGAATGAGAGAGAGAGACAGACAGACAGACAGACAGACAGACAGGCAGACAAAAATCGCTGACGGAGATTTTTTTTTTCTTTAATAATTGAAGACGATGACGCTACTAACTAATAAACTCTAATATACTTAAACTGAGAAAGTTTTAAAATTACATCTTAACGAGTTCACACCAAAAACGGTAAACGTTGTCTGGGAATACAACGGTTCTTAATAGAATTCCACGACTGCACCATGCAGATAACAGTTTTAAGGACTTATATTTTATTTTCGCCCTTTCATCTAGCTTAATTGGTAGGATACCATGACTGAATTAAAAATAAATTATCTGTCTTCCCGAAAGACGGTTAAAGATACCACTTTCTATTTCACTTCTGTGCGCCAGTTACCAAAGCCACACTTTGCAGTTCAGAAAGCCACTGCAGCTATGCAAAATTAATCTTTTGAAATGGAATAATCACTGACGTTGTAAATGTTATGGACTGTATGTTCGACACACTTGGATGTCAGCTGTCAGAAAATCTGACTATATGATTGCTACAAATGTATTTCAACTTATATATATAAATATAGTCTTCATACATATGGTTTCTCCGTATATATTTTTATCTGTTTGTCCAATTCAGATTTATCTTCATTTCTCTATTTCTTTTCTTTCTTTGTTCCCTTCTTTATAAAATGTTCGTCAAGAACCTTTTTAATTTCTAAATTTTTTTTTTAACTGTCTCTTTGTGAGTTTCTTAATCTCTCTCTCTCTCTCTCTCTCTCTCTCTCTCTCTCTCTCTCTCTCTCTCTCTCTCTCTCTCTCTCTCTCTCTCTCTCTCTCTCTCTCTCTCTCTCTCTCTCTCTCTCTCTCTCTCTCTCTCTCTCTCTCTATCTATCTATCTATCTATCTATTCCCCCTCACTCTTTCGTTTCTCTTTTTCCTAAATCCTTTGTATAAACTAAACACTGAAGTATAATCATTTTTACGCATAAAATAGTCGACGTAACTATCATTATCACGCACTGTGGAAAATAACAAACGCATAAACATGAAAGTGAAATATTAGATTTTTTCTTTCTGATCGATTAAAGTTTCGTACACCTGTCACTCCCTCTGTACTTTAAATGTAGCACGATTATTCTGTCGTAGCACCTTCGCAACACACACACACACACACAAACACACACACACACACATACACACACAGACACATATAAATATATTTCTGTGATCATTTGTTTTTTTTTACAATGAAATGGTATCCTCTATGCAGATATTGTTAACGAATAACTAGAAAAAAAATAATATTCATTTCATACATACATAGATATACAACTGTACTTCAGAAATATCGATGTAACCTTCTGTTATCATTCTAGATAATATCCCACTGCTTATCAACTACATCACTGTTGTAACAACTGCTGTTACCTTCCTCCTCCTACGACGACTACCAAACATAACTATACGATACTTCCTGATACGTGTACTGCTAATACGTCAACCACAACTACAACGGTTATCATTAGTAGTATGATTTCTTTTTCTTTTTCTTCTTCTAATACTGTTACTATTACTATTACTACTACTACTATTACTATTACTACTACTACTACTACTACTACTACTACTACTACTACTACTAATAATAATAATAATAATAATAATAATATGACCATTACAATGTTTCGTTACATCTACAGAAACAATAGCTACAAACCTTCTGAATAAAATTAGTTTACTATATATTTCAGTTTTATATATTATCATAACTGTAATGACAATCACAATAATTATAACAATAATAATAATAATAATAATAATAACAATAAAATAATAATAATAATAGTAAATAATAATAATAATAATAACAATAAAATAATAATAATAATAACAATAATAATAATAATAATAATAAAATAATAATAATAATAACAACAACAACAACAATAAAAAAAAAAAATAAAAATAATAATAATAACAACAACAACAACAACAACAACAACAACAACAACAACAACAACAACGACAACAATAAGGTCTCAATGGTAAGAGGTGACTTGAACCACGTAACGTAACCGGATCAATACGAGGACCCAAGTCGTCCACACACTACATCCACGCTCTGCTTTTGAAATCTAATCCCAGGCAGGCTACGATGGGAGCCCGCTGACTGTTGGATTATAAAAATAGCGGTATGAAAATATGTTCCCAGCCATATCGCAATAAAAATCCCAAACTGTTTAGAAATCAAATAACTTTAGTGTCACGTAGCCTTCTATTGTATTAGTGAATTAATTCTCTCTGATTGCCTCCCTTGAAGCACCATTGTTTAATGCGTTTTTCCGAGTTACGCTGATGGATTTGTAGAAAGGAAAAAAAAAAAAAAAAAAAAAAAAAAAAAAACAACAGAAATTGGGGAAGAAGATTCATCTATTAGAGAAATTATTATTTTTCAGCTGGTGATTCACAGTTGATAGGGGAAAAAGGATTATTTTTGTACGTTTGTATGTGTGTGTGTATGTGTGTATGTGTGTGTATATGTGTGTGTATGTATGTATGTATGTATGTGTGTGTATGTATGTGTGTGTATGTATGTATGGATGTATGTGTGTATGTATGTATGTGTGTAAGTATGTATGTATGTATGTATATATGTGTGTGTATGTATATACGTATGTATGTATCTATTTCTCTGTAGATCTGTCTGACTTTCTACCGACTACCTAAGTCTCTATCTATCTGAATGCCGGTTTATCTATCTATCTATCTCTCTATCTCTCTCTCTATCTATCTATCTATCTCTCTATCTCTCTCTCTATCTATCTATCTCTCTATCTATCTATCTACGTATAACGTACAACAATAACAACAAATAAACATAAAAGTGGAAACGGACTGGGTTAGGCAACTGTTCTCGTCTCAAACGCATTATTTGTTTTTAACTCATAACACTTCAATTAAAAACAAAAACCGTCTCCGTTACGTCTTTGAATTCGTACTTTAAAACGAAGTCACGCGAGATTTCGTGAGATCGCACGAGACTCCTCGAACTCAACACATAAACGGCAGGTCCCGTGGACTCACGTTAAACAAACACTAAACACGCAATAAAAATAAGTATACTTTTCGTACTGCACACCTTTTAGAGCTTAATAAAGATAGCTTTCAGCGGCTAAATTAATTTTATACCAAGCTCATGCGCTTAAAACCTATTGAATCGGAGGAGTAATGATTTCTTTATTTCGTGCTTATGTATGGGGCAGAAAGATAACCATGGCGAATAAAATACAGTCTATTCATCGCTCAGAACGAGCGTGAACGAAACACTGTTTCGAGTTGGGTTTTAAGTTGTTAAATACGGTTTTTCGTGCCAGATGAAACAAGATGAAGAGAGTACAGTATATGACAGGCACAGTTTTGTCTTATATACTGATATGATTTTTGGGGTTTTTCTTTTTTCAGTTTGATTGTTTTGTTTGCGATGCTGTTTGTGTGTTTCTTTATTGTTTATTTTATCTGACTGATTGTCCCTCTACCTATCTATTTATCTCTCTATCTATCTATCTATCTATCTATCTATCTATCTATCTCTCTATATATATCTGCCTATCTACCTATCTAGCTGTCTGTCTAGCTATCTATCTTTGTATCTATATCTATCTATCTATCAAGTCTGGCTGATTATGTGTCTTTATCTATCTATCTATATATCTATCTATCTATCTATCTTTCCATGTCTTACTGATTCTGTATTTCTGAATATCTGTCTGTCTTTCTATGTATGCATCTGTCTACATGTGTGTGTGTGTTTCTCTCTTTGTTCGTTCGTTTTGTTTATTTGTTTGTTTGTTTGTTTGTTTATTTTATTTCATTTTATTTTATTTTATTTTATTTTATTTTATATATTTATTTATTTATTTTATTTTTTGTACTACTGATAAGCGTGAGAGATGACAGGGGCTGAAATGGGTGGAAGGGTGAGTGAGTGAGTGAGTGAGTGAATGAATGAATGAGTGAGTGAGTGAGTGAATGAATGAGTGAGTGAGTGAATCAGTGAGTGAGTGAATGAGTGAATATTTTAGTGACAGTATTATCAGCATATATTTAACATTCTAACAGTAGTGGAAAGTTAAATTCATGTAAAAATAAATGAATTATGACGTCTGTTATTAATATTTAAATATCGAATAATATATATATATATATTTTTTTTTTTTTTTTTTTTTTTGAAACACATATACTCTTTATTGTTTTATTTCTAATTTATTTTATTCCATTCTATTTTTTTCATTTTATTCATTTATTCGTCGTTGTCCACCTTTCTGCATCATCATAAATCTTCATCCCCAGAATAAATTTGAAAAAAAAAAAATCTTAAAACGCACACAAACAGCCCCAAAAGAAAAGAAAAGAAACCAGCAAAAATAACCTATACCTGAACACTGAACGATATAAATTTCAGTGAGATACAGGTGACGTGCTTATAACGACGTCCTCCACAAAACTACGACAGCAATGTCCTTCTTTGATTTACTGTCGCCGTCTGATTGAAAACCAACAGACAGCTACGGCAACGCGGGGGGTTCCCGGCGAAGCAAGAAGTACGTCGTCAAAATCACCAAGGGAGACGTCGATATTAAGCGTTGAACGTGGCAGGGACAGGCTCTTTACGCTCCACGTATTCACCGAATAGACAAAAGGTAGATTTTAAAGAGGTAGACTAATAAAAAATAGAAAATAAAAACATTTCTCCAAGGTGCGCCGTTAACGGTTGATAAGAAATAGAGAGAAAAAGAAAAAAGAGAGAAAGAAAGAGAGAGAGAGAAAGAGAGAGAGAGAGAGAGAGAGAGAGAGAGAGAGAGAGAGAGAGAGAGAGAGAGAGAGAGAGAGAGAGAGAGAGAGAGAGAGAATAAGAAAGGTAGAGGCAGAGAAAGTGAAAATGATGGACAGACAGACAGACAGACAGATAGATAGATAGATACATACATACATAGATAGATAGACAGACAGATATACAGATAGATAGATAGATAGATAGATAGATAGAAAACTAAAGAGAGAAACAGAAAAGAGAAAAAAAAGGAAAATAAAAAATAATAACAGAAATAAAACAAATTAATTAAAAAAATAACAATACAAAAAAACAAAAACTAAAAAAACCAAACATAAAATCGTGCTGTTCAGAGAGATACGCAGAAACGTGTTGAAAATCGCTGCAGACAAAAAGAAAAACAACAAACAAAAATACCCAGGTAAAAATGTCATTTGCGCAGACGTATAACTTTACCGCCATATTTCAGAGTCAGCGGGACTCGAGACAGGGTAACAAAGGGACATGAGTGCTTTACTGGAATCGACTGCTTTGAAAACCGTTTGACCGTTCAGCGGAACGGAGGCGAACGCTTTGAAATGCGGCCTCTAATCGAGTTTTATAGCTTTTAATTTGGTGGTGTGCTGCACTTCCAGACTAATGTCCGACAGTCGAGGGCTGGCTTCGCTTCTGTGAGGTCTTCGGGTCTTTTTTTTTAATTTTTATTTTTTTTATTTTTTTTATTTTTTTTATTTTTTTTTTTTTTTTTTTTGTTGCTAGACAACGTCAACTGATGCTTTCTGCACTTTGGGAAACGAATCCTTATCTATTTTATTTTTATTTTTATTTTTTTTTTTTTTTTTTTTTTTTTTTTTTTTTTTTTTGGTTAAATTTATTTAACATCTTCGACTCTCAAGTTTCCTTCTCAGTTATCAGTTTCTCTCTACGACTTATACCTGTAGGTGGCAAAACTGTTTTGTAGACTTTAATTTTATGTCTCCCACCCACCCACCCGTACTACCCGAAAATTCCCATCTTGTCTTCTCAGCTTTACCTTTCTTTTTTTTTTTTTTTTTTCTTTCAGATTCAGTCCGAGGTGGTATCTGCTACCTTATTGCAGTATATTTATTTCGCAGTCTTAAACTTCTCTGTGTCGGTTTATACAGGATGGAGTAAGTTAATAGATGAATGTATTGGGTTTTTTTAATAATTTTTTATTATTGTTTAACGTCTGAAAAATCTCGCTAGTATCAGCGCCTTGTTTTTTTAAATGGTTTACACAACTAATAGGTGTCGGTATATTTTACTGAATGTCTCAAACTTTTCACGTTCAGCTTAAAAGAATTGTAATTGAGCCTGTTTGACCTAATACGTGAAATGGAATGTTTTATGTAATTGATGTTGTGGATTTTTTGTGTGTCTGAAAGTTATGGGTCACACCAAGAACCTCGTTTTGAAAACGCCGTACCCTAATACCTTTATATATATATATATATATTTAATATTTGATAAGCCTCATTTATATTGTATAGATGATTTAAGATGGTATACATTGAGTGATAGCAACATTTCATAGAACCCTCTAAATATTTGTATATACAGTATGTAGACTGTACTAAAGAAGGTGACTGCTAATATGTGATAGCATATCTAAGTGAATTTCTGAAACTTCACGCCAAATGGTACCCGTTAAAAGCTGATACTTTAATGTAATCTTTCCGCTTGTAAAAGTGTTTCACTAATCATTTGACGTAAAATAAAACACGGTAGAACAGTTTATTAACAGGTAAAATGTATTGCTTACAATTTGTACAATGGTTCTGTATGTAAGAGGGCTTTTCACTAATAGTACATTTTATATATTTTTTATATACCCGCGCTTTTTTGTACTATGTCTATGCTATTCATTCCGAAGTCTTTATCACAAAAAATTTCATTCACCCGCGAATATAATTGTGATTTTTTATTTTTATTTTTTTTTTTTTTTTTATTTTATATATATGTATGCGTGAATGAAATGTTTTTTTTTTTTTTTTGGTCAGACGGTCTTGTTTGCCTTTATTCCATGTCGTTTATTTAAGCTATTAAACATTAATAAATACCACAAAGATGGTTTTATTTATATATTATTACTTTATTTTTATTTTTTATTTTTATTTTTTTTTTTATTATTATTTTATTTTTTTACTTAACACCTCTGTATTCTAAAACACGTTGTATATTTATTTTGATGCCTCTTATACAGCTTTCACAATTGCCGTTTTATAGGTTAATTTAATATCGAGTACTTAAATTAATAACACGTTTTTTTGTGTGTGCACATCGGAGTTTACAGTCATCACGTGAAAGCTTCAGAAACACGTTGTACAATTGTTTAATAGCTTTCCTTTTGCCTCTGTCTTGCAGTTTATGACGTTAAGTCAGTTTAATTTGCTCTGCTTAAATTAGCCACGTCACGATATTTTCTAGCCTTAGAGTTTATATCCCTCGCCTTGGTGAATTGTAATACGTTATTGAATTACTTGATAACCTTCGTTTTGTCCTGCTTGAGTTCACGTGATGATGTCTACTTAAATTAACAAGAAGATATTCTGTTGTATTTTTTTTTTCGTTTGAATTCGAAATCTTTTGTGTGTTAAAATCTTATTTGCTTAATAGTTCTCGTTTTGTCTAAATGTTGTCTATGGTTATATTTAATTAATTTGATTTTGTTTACTTATGTTATAAAAATGATACTATTTTGTAGATTTTATAGTTAAAGGTATACCTTTTATTATTTAAAATTGCTTTTGGTTTGCCGCTAATTACATGATATTTGATTTTGATTTTGATTTATTTTATTTTATTTTGTTTTGTTTTATTTTATTTATTTATTTATTTATTGGTTTATTTTTATTATTGCTAATTTAAAAAAAAAAAAAATTATAATCTGATATTAATTTAATAAACTGAATCAAAAATATTGTATTTACTGTTATTATTATTAGTAGTAGTAGTAGTAGTAGTATTGTTATTATTATTATTATTATTATTTGTGTGTGTATGTGTGCATGTATTTGTAAAAATTATTAAATGTATTTTGAATTGATTTGTTATCCATGATATATTTACTAAATTATTAGTTTTTAAAACTTTTGCTTTAACTTTCTACTTAATGTGGAATAAAATTAATCTGTCTTTAAACATATATGCGTGTATTATTCGGCTTGTTTCATACTGTTTTTAAAAAAAATATTCAATCGTTACAAAAGAAAGGAATTGTGGAATTAAAATAAAAAGAGAATAGAAAGTCAGTTAAACAAAGCTGTATGGTTGAAGTAAAATAACATATTAACTAATGGTAAACAAATTCTGCCTAAATTCTGATATTTCTCAAATTTGGTGTAAGTTTTTGCAGATTTAAATAAATTTGAATAAGCTGAAATGCCTTCTACTTTCATGTTAAAAAATAAAGAATTTGTTCTTTCTATTGCTCATATGTTTGTGTCTTTGAGTAATAAGGTTTCTAAAAAGATACATTAGTTTAATTCGTTGTTTTATATATATATATATTAAAAAGTAGCTCAGCTAGTTAAAGGGTCTCTCTCTCTCTCTCTCTCTCTCTCTCTCTCTCTCTCTCTCTCTCTCTCTCTCTCTCTCTCTCTCTCTCTCTCTCTCTCTCTCTCTCTCTCTCTCTATATATATATATATATATATATATATATGTGAATGTGTGTGTATGTATGTGTGTACACGTACATACACGTACACATATGTATATATATATATATATATAGATGAATAAGTATATGTAGATGTTGCGTATTCGTATGTGAAAGTAAATATGCATATATTATTATGGAACAATGAAATCTAAATTTGTCACTATCTATGCATATATTCATCTTATTTCTATATGAATGTAAATGGGTTTGTTTCGGGTTGTCTCTTTTTTTTTTTTTTTTTTTTTTGGTGTGATGGTTGTATTTGTTGATGATTATGCATGTATGTGTTTGCGCTACAAAAAGGTAAAGAATTATTTAGCAAGTCAGACAAATACGTCATAAAACAACAAAGAAGACAAGTATCTAGACAGGGAAAGGAAAAAAAAAACAAGCACACCTTACAGACAAACATACTGACTGACACACACGTAGACGTTCGGACGTAGTCACAGTCCATAATAACAACAACACTTTCTGACTACATCCGTGTCTAAATGACCAGATATATGAAACCTGCCTTTGAGAACTGTAAGACATTCTTCTCCTGTTTTTAGCAAAGATCTGGTTTCTTCTTCGCTTCAGCGGTCGCACGTAGCTGTAGCTGTGTGTGTGTGTGTAGTCGAAGTGTGTCGAAGTGACGATGGACACCGCGTGGGAGTCGAGGTGACAGAGAAACATTTCTCACACGTCAGCTGTCTGTCTCGCCGTATCCGGCAATAAACAGAATCAGAAACTGTGGACTGGAAGCGAGGGTTGCTAGACCAAAACTGTGTTAGGATCGAGAAAGAGGACAGAGAGAGCGAGAGGGGGAGAGAGAGAGAGAGAGAGAGAGAGAGAGAGAGAGAGAGAGAGAGAGAGAGAGAGAGAGAGAGAGAGAGAGAGAGAGAGAGAGAGAGAGAGAGAGAGAGAGAGAGAGAGAGAGAAACACAGAGGCAGAGAGAAAGGAAGAGAGAGAAAGCGGACAAGTAGTTCAGGATAGGATTTTCTTATAGTTTTAAATTACTTAATACTTAATATCCACTCAACGTGAACACACGTACACACGTACAGACACGCACACACATACACACATGCACACACTGGTCACACAGAAACAGGTGGAACACTGAAAGATCAGGACAGTTTTTAGAAACTAGTTCAGA
>CM022675.1:11442015-11492015 GCA_012295275.1 Chrysomallon squamiferum
TTGAAATACTGACTGAACTTTTTGGATTTTTTTAAATGATATTTTTTAATGTAGTTAAGTGCTGTTGACACACCCACACACACACACAGAGAGAGAGAGAGAGAGAGAGAGAGAGAGAGAGAGAGAGAGAGAGAGAGAGAGAGAGAGAGAGAGAGAGAGAGAGAGAGAGAGAGAGAGAGAGAGATGGAACAACATTAAACGCAGAGTTCACTAAAACAGAAACAAGAAGTGAAAATGATTAAGAAACAAAATATTACAGAACTTGAAAGGAGGAACGTTACAGCCACATTCTTTTACCCCCTTTTCTTTTTTCTTTCTTTTTTTCCATTCATTTAATTCACATACACATCGCTATAATCTACAAATTATATGTTTTCTTCATTCTTTTCTTTTAATCTTTTTTTTTTTTTTTTTTTTTTTTTTTTTTTATATATATATATTTTTTTTTCTCTCTCTCTTTTCCTCCTCCAAAAAGTCTTTCATCTACTTATCTCTTTCCCCCATCGCAGAAAGGAAAAGTGGGTATTTCTGAATCGGGGCAAAGGCTCAACCAAACGATAACTGATTAAAAGATAAATAGAGCCGCTGTCGTAATGATCATGCCGCTTCTTGTGTTAACAGTTTTAGTGGCACTGCCAGATGGGAAATCCTGCCCCACCGTGTGTCACTGAAGAATATACGACTCTGTTGCCAGCGAAGCGTACAGAGATCTAACAGAAAATATAGGCATGGAAATTATAGTAAATGTTTCACCAAACATCCACCGCTACTTGCTAAGATGGCGAATCCGTCTTCTTTCTGTAATCAAAGAGTTCTTTGAAGACTGTTCTTTTTCACGGTGGAAAAAAAAAAAAAAAAAAAAAAAAATAAAAAAAAATAAAACGTGCGTGTATATCAAAGATGCAAAATATAAATTGAATTTTCAGCACAAATCGGAGATGTTTTCCTTCAGCAATTTTTTTTTTTTTTTTTTTTTTTTTTTTTTTCTTCACGGTAATTTTAGAATATTCTGGAATTTCCTGATTGCTGTGGCTACAAGGCTGATTCAAACGAGGAATGCTAGATTCCATTCACTCACCCATTCCACAGTCATCATAGCAACGCCTCTGTTGATGTACTTTTATACAATCATGGATTCCTTAATCTTATTTAAATATATATATATATATACAGATGCACATTACAGTATATACCTTAATTAAAAATAGAGATAGTTACAATACGCCCTGAACAATACCTCCGCGACCACCAATACCAGCAATAAACTTAATATGTTCAAATTTTTTACATGCTCTAAACATTCAAATATATCATGGGTGAAGGAACCAAGTCTTTTAAGCAATAGTTAAAGAGAAGAGAATATCGGTTTGTCTTGTATTTCGACATTTAGATTAGTAGAAGGAACCGGCTCAAGGATTCCAGGTTGAAGAAAATTTATCTAGCATGAATACTGAGCTTCACTTTTGAGATAGGATGTATGGGTGCATTAGTTTTGGTCGATTGAAAGAGTTGAAGGGAAAAGAGACGACAAAAATAGGAGAGACGATGTGTGTGTGAAAGAGAAAGAGATAGAGAGAGAGAGAGAGAGAGAGAGAGAGAGAGAGAGAGAGAGAGAGAGAGAGAGAGAGAGAGAGAGAGAGAGACAGACAGACAGACAGACAGATAGCATACACAGAGTATACCCAGACAGCCAGACATTCAGATACACACACAGACAGAGAGAGGGTGATCAAACAGAAGCACCTACGTCCTCACAAGACAACACATCTTTCACATTATAAACACAACGATTTGTAAACCATCACATCAGAGAAGATCTTACGTTCAATAATTCACCAAAGACAAAGGGTCGGAATTAGCAGGACAAAGGCGTACGACGAACGATCCCGTGATTTACAACCTTTTGAAAGACAGAGATGAAACCATCTCTCCTCGGCCGTCTCTTGGTCCAAGTATTTACAGCGGATCAATGGAGCATGTAAACACAACTGCATTCACTAAACTGTGAAAGTTCATCAGCGACAACCAGGTAGAGATCTATGACTAACAGATATTTATATTCTAAACTAGACGAGTGCAACTGTTCCGTACTGTAAATATCTGGTCGTCTTGTGCCTTTAACATGTCTACGAAGATTCCACAGCATGGAAGAAGACAAAGTACTGGCCTGGGTGGTAATATAACGGGAATAGGAACGAGAGTGATAATTAAATAGGGAAGAAACTGAAGAAGAAAAGTTAGTTTGAGATATTTAGTTCTCTCTCTCTCTCTCTCTCTCTCTCTCTCTCTCTCTCTCTCTCTCTCTCTCTCTCTCTCTCTCTCTCTCTCTCTCTCTCTCTCTCTCTCTCTCTCTCTCTCTGCCTGTCTCTCTCGCCCTCGATATGTACACACACATACACAAACATACATATATATATTTCTCTATCACTGTCTGTTTCTATTTTTCATTTTTTTCTCTATGTTCGTTTACGTTGGTGGACTTATTTATTATTTTTTTTTTTTGTCAAACTGAATAACTTATTATCAAACTACAAATATTATTATATAATTATGTTTGTAGTCTGATATATATTGAACGTATCCATAACTCATATTTCCTTAGTGATTCGATTTTAATATTTAAGGAACATTTTCTGCGTATCGCTTTAAAACTGTTTCAGACAAAAAAAAAAAAGGATTGCCTTTAAATCTAAATTTCATTAAATCATTAAGAAAAAAAAATAGACATTTTACTTCATTGCCAACTGTACAAGCCACCAGTCACTACAAAGCTGAAAATATATCATTAATGAATTTTGAAAAAAGTAAAAAAGAAATGTTTTTCACTCAAATTGTCATGCATTAGCAAGAACTAGTCTTAATAATGCAATAAATGTACCTTTCTCTTCAAATTCGGATAACGTTCTGTATAATCAGCAAGTATCGAACGAACTTGGTAACTTTTTATATTAATTTTATGAGAGAGAGAGAGAGAGAGAGAGAGAGAGAGAGAGAGAGAGAGAGAGAGAGAGAGAGAGAGAGAGAGAGAGAGAGAGAGAGAGAGAGAGAGAGAGAGAGAGTTCACATAACAAAAAAACAGCTTTAGTGCAATGTATAATATTTGCAAGCGTTTGAAAGGATTATCTGATAATACAATTCTATGATGATTTAATCATATCCTTAATAAAAGGTTTTACTTTTGTTGAATAAAAAAAGATAATAATAACAACAATAATAATAATGATGATAATAATAATAATAATAATAATAATAATAATAATAATAATAATAACAATAATAATAATAAATATAATAAAAGTGTGTGTGTGTGTAAAATGTATTACATTATTTTAATTTGTCGATTTAGTACGCTTTTGCACATAACGTACATTAAAAATTATTTTAGGCAAAGACAAATTTGCTAGACTAAATGAAATTTTAGAACCTGTAACATGAATTCGTTTTAACGTGTATGTGTATGTGTATGAACAATATTTTGCGACAAAGTAATACGTGGAAGGAAAAGAAGACAGTTTCATGATTTTGAGCATATCAAGATGTATACAATACTTTACGGTATGTTATGATGTTTAGTGTATTTTGCGTCATTTTAAGAAGTGTACAAAACTTTGCGGCATATTAATACATGTACAATATTTTGCGGCATATTAATACATGTACAATATTTTGCGGCATATTAATACATGTACAATATTTTGCGGCATATTAACACGTATACAATATTTTTCGGCATATTAAGACGTGTACAATATTTTGCGGCATATTAACACGTATACAATATTTTTCGGCATATTAATACATGTACAATATTTTGCGGCATATTAACACGTATACAATATTTTTCGGCATATTAATACATGTACAATATGTTGCGTCATTTTAAGAAGAGTACAAAATTTTTCGGCATATTAACATGTGTACAACATTTTGCGGCATATTAACACGTGTATAAAAGTTCGTGGCATGCTAAAAACGTGTAGAAACATTTCGCAGCATGTAAAAACACGGACATTTTTGATTTTTTGCGGAACTGGATTCTCTTTTCGTTTTAAAAGGAAAACGATTTGGAACTAAGATTCACGTTTTTAAAAAAACTAAGATTCACTTTTGAAAAAAAAAAAAAAAAATGACGACATGCCGCAAAACATTTTACACCCATTTCAGACTTCTTGACCGCCATTGTTTTCTTGTAAAAACGAACGTTTACATTTGTACAAATACTGTCAAAAGTTTTATTGGCTTTTTTTTTTTTTTTGTGTTTCGGCGGAGGTTTTTTTTTTTTTTTTTTTTTTAGGGTTTTTTTTTGCCTCGTCATTGTGTTTTTTTTTTTTTTTTGTGTGTGTGTCAGAAACATGCGTGTTTCACAATGGTTTTATTTCAATTATTTTCCTGTTGGAAAGGTAGTTATCGCTTTCAGCGAAATCGGTGGGGTTTTTTTTATACGTAATTTTCTTTTATTGTAATTTTTATAATTTTATTTTATTTTTTTTATTTTTTTTTATTTTTTTTGTCAGTTTAATTTGTTGCATTTTCTCTCTTTATGTATTTTATCTAATAACTCATACGGTTGTAAGAATAATAATAATAATAATAATAATAATAATAATAGTAATAGTAATAGTAGTAGTAGTAGTGGTAATAGTAGTAATAAAAAAAATAATAATAATAGTAGTAATAATAATAATTATTATTATTATTATTGTCGTTGTTATGTTCATGTTGTTATTATTAATTTATTAATTAATTAATTAATTTAGTATCGTTATCATTATTTTTGTTATTATGCTTTTGTTAAAGAAAAAAATACCCCCCACACACAAATAATATAAACATAAAAATATAAAAATGCGAAAAAGGACATTTATGAAAAAAAAATACGAAAGCAGAAATGGAGAAAAAAGGGAAACGCGACAATATAAATTGTTTTCTTTGCTAACTGCGAGCAGTGGCAAAGACAAAACAACGCCAATATAAATTAAAAAACAAAAGAAAAGAAAATGTAAATAAAGTTATAAAATGCATCAACCTTGCAAATAACTATGCTCAACACTTCTCGGAGAAAAAAAAAAAAACACAACAAAAAAATTAATTTCCTGCTTCTGAAAGATCAAACGACTATGCGCAGAATAAAAAAGGATTATAGAGTCAATGAAGAAATGGTAAAATATAAATTCGGAGTACAAACAAACGATAAAGAAAACAACGGGAAAAAAAAAAAAAAAGGATAAAAAAACAGAAGAAAGAAAACCAAATATACAAACGTAGATTGTTTTTTATTTATCTTTGTTTCTTTTTTTTTTTTTTTTTTTTTTTTTTTTTTTTTTTTTCTTTCACAAACTCTTAGCATCTGGTAAGAATGACAAAAACACGCAAGTTCGTCTTGTAAAACAGTAAACTCTGTCGGCTTTTTACAAGAAAACAATGGCGGTCAAGAAGTTTCTGAATGGCTTACAAGATGTCATCATCGGCGAAAGATTTTTTTTTTTTTTTTTTTTTTCTCCAAATCGCTTTTCCTTGGAACATCGGGTGATAGCATCATCCCCCTTGTCACACGATTTGCAAAGAATTCGACTTTGGAAAGAAAAACAACTTTATGAAGTGCGGACAAAATGATTCAACAACTCCGTTATTGCCCCGCGACGCGGTTGAATTCCGCACATCCAAGGGCAACCTGGAGAAGCGATTTGCCACACAGCGTGATCGGGTCTCAGTTTGTTTTCGGGCTTTCAAACCGATAAAAGAACCGTGTTTTCTTTTCCGCGAACTTGTTGGGGGTGTTTTTGTTGTTGTTGTTGGCCTTCTTTTCATATATATAAAAAAAAAAAATCAAAAAAAAAAAAAATCAAAAATGAAAAAAAAAGAAGAGTTGCTATATATACACACACACACCCCGTTGTTTCGTTTTGTATAACTAATACGGAACTCGGACGAGATCGTATATGATAATGAAGTAGAAAGACAACTCGTCACACAAAACAGACGAAGAAGAAGACGACTAAGACGAAGACGAAGACGAAGAAGAAGAAGAAGAAGAAGGAAAAAAGATAATATGAATCGTTTTCGCGAAACATTTTGGTTTTTTTTTTCTTTTCTTTTCTTTTTTTTTTTTTTTTTTTTCACCTGGGTATGGCCACCGTTAAGAAAAACACTCGGTGAGTCCTTCGCTCACAAAGAAGCGCAGATGATAAATGACTCTTGATAGCGATCGTGGTATTATTGAAACACGAAACCACTTATACTTCTCTCTATTTCAGCCCTTCTCAGAGAATGCTTTTATTTCGCTCGATTTATCATAATTTTCTTGCCGATATCGATCCATCTAGTGTTTTCGCTCGCTGTGCAAGCAGAATCGTCCATATATATATATTTCTTTCGTCTCCATTATTTTTCTTTTTTTTTTTTTTTTTTTTCTTTTTAGTGACTTGGGACATTTGTAACAAAAGAGAAATTGTGAATATTCACCTTATATATATGTGTATATATATATATATCGGTTAAAGTAATGTGAGACTGAATTTGGTTTTATATTATTACAACTATTACTACAACAACAACTACAACAGCTGAATCAGTTGTAGTACAGTTCTTACTCTGTTACTGCAACTTCTCTATCTTGTTTACTGCTACTACTACTGTTACTTTTTACACAAACTACAACAACAACTACTACTATTAGTTCTGTTTTTATAATGTCCCTCTACTACAACTAGTACTACAACAACTACAACGACAGCTAAATCAGTCACCGCAAACTATTACCACTCCAAAATCTATTACAAAGCAACTTCCCTGTCTTCTTTACTACTATTGCAACTACTATTACTACTTTATACATGAACTACAACAACAACTGCTACTGGTATTAATGCTTTTACTTTACTACAACCACTACTACAGTTACCACTGTTATAAGGGGAAAAAGTTTAAAAATAACAGCACTATGCAAAAAGAACAACAGTTACTACTACTTTTAAATCCACGAAAACATATTGTGACTGTTTCATTACTTGAATTGATAGATCTTTGGCTGTATATACACTTGTAATTTACTATACTACTACTACTTATTACTACTACTACTACTACTATTATTATTATTAGTACTACTATTATTATTATTATTATTATTATTATTATTATTAGTATTATTATTAGTACTAGTATTAGTACCAGATTAGTACCAGACTACTACCAGTAGACGTAGTAGTAGTTGTAGTAAATATAACAACAGCAACAACATTAGTACAAATATTAGTGTTAACATTAGTATTACATTAAAACCAGCATTAATATTAATATTAGTATCATAAGTAATGATCCTATTCATTCGTAGAGAGCGGACACTTTAATTTTAGATAACAAAAAAAAAAATCTATATTTCTTTTTAAAATATATACATATTTAAAATATCTTTATTCATGAAATAAAATAAAAAATTAGCCCTTTTTACATATTTAAAAATAATATGAATTTTTTTTCTTTTTAAATTAATACGTTATGTTCGTTTGAACTAATTATAAACCATAAGTTATGTCAATTTCTCTTCCAACCAATCAAAATTCAGACAGCTGTGTTATCTGACTCTGCTCTTTAAATATTGTATATTTCGCCTATGGTGGTCAACAGCTTGGTATCTTGCCGTTATTAACATTTTTAGGATTTTTCTTAAAACATAATGGTCAGTTTAAAATTGCCAAAGTTGATGAATCTCGAAACCTTCAGCAATATATTTCAGATAAAAATCATCTAGAAATATACGAATCATAAGAATGTCTTTAAAATATACAGTCATATTTAGATACAGGCACATACATACATATATACTTACATACATACATACATACACACACACATACATACATATATACTTACATACATACATACATATATACACACATACATAGATACATACATAAATATAGACATACGTACATATACACACACACACACATATATATATATACACACACAGACACAGATACATACATACATACATACATATACATACATACATACATACATACATACATACATACATACATACATAAATACATACATACATACATACATACATATTTATATACAAATGTTGATTCATATAATACAAAATACTTGCATACATACAAACATATTTTCGAACACATACATACACATATACACACTACACACGTTTATACACGTACATACGTGCACACATTAAAATATAAAAATAACAAATATCTCCGTCTGTCTATCGGTGCGTGCATTCTTTCGTTACTTCACATTCTATACAATAAAACAAACACTCATAATTACTTAAATTCGAAATTATTAAACTATATTTAAAAAAAAAAAAAAAAAAAAACCTTAACCCTTGTCTGCATATTCCACTCCTTCACTCCTTCACTCCTTCCTTCCTTTTACCACAAAACTGTAGCTTTTCTTTTCTTTTTTTTTTTTTTTTTTTTTTTTTTTGTGTGTGTATCAAGCGTGAGAGATTTTGAAAATTTACAACAAACCAATTAACAAACATCTACTAAAAATAGACGCTGCCGATTCATGCAGGGCTATTATATATTATTTATATGCGAGTTTTTCTGTCCCTGATAAACATCGACAGACTGTTTTTAATTGGAACGACGCGTCGGTAGGGGACAAAGTGAAAGGAGAATGTTGATTTATGGAGAAAGTTTCGGCAACTATTTCAATGCCTACCGCATTTGCTCCGGTTTTTATTTTGTTGTTTTTTTTTCTGTTAAAGGACAACCCAGAACCCTCCTTCCACCGTTGTGTGGTTCTTGTCTTCTTGCTGCATGGAACGAGGAGTCGTAGGACAAGAGTTCGAGTCCTGGTAAATCATATTTTTTTTTTATTTTTTTATTTTTTTCCCCCTTGTTGTCGTAGTTATTGTGTGTGTGTGTGTGTTGTTTTATATATATATATAACATTATTGTTTACTGTAATCTGCATTTATTTGTTTACTTATTTACTTATTTATTTATTTATTTATTTATTTATTTATTTATTTATTTATTTATTTATTTATTTATTTATTTCTAACTCCGAGAATTCAACGTCTTTTTTTTTTTTTAACATAATTCTGTTTCTGTTGAACGAAGCTTTATTTCCTCTTTTCAATTTCACTTAACACTTTATTTATTCTGTCTTTATTTTTTGTTATTATTATTATTTTTGATCATCTCAAAATGCAAAAACACGAGTGTAACAGTCAACCCTTCCATTCTGAGCTCTTTTTTCTCTCTTTCAAGCAACACCACTACACGTACGTTCCCGCGCCGAAATATTTCCAAGATTATCAGCTCCTTTGATCGGGTCATAACGAAATGGAAAATACTGTAGTTTTGACATAAATAATATTCCACCGACGAAGGTATTTTGTGGCGGTGACATATCATTTAGGATAGTTTTCATCCATGTCTTAAATCACTTCTGAAACGTGCAGTTTCCTTTAGACACAGCCTAAGCGAGAACGCAAACAGTTCCAGTGTAATTTATATTTTGTTTTTATGCTTCAATAAGCGTTGTCCCGCTAGCTTGATCTGTGTTTTATTCTTCGTTATCATTCCGTGCGTAATTAAAAATAGCTAGCAAACACCAGCCTGTCAGATTTCGAAACAGATTAAAATCCGTATTTAGCGAAACAGAACGATAACGACTCGTTTGTTTATGTTATTTATTTATTTATTTATTTATTTATTTATTTATTTAGCTATTTTTAGTAATAATAATAATAATAATAATAATTTTTAATATTATTATTATTATTATTATTATTATTATTTATTATTATTATTATTATTATTATTATTATTATTGTTATTATTATTGTCATTATTATTATTATTATTATTATTATTTATTATTATTATTATTATTGTTATTATTATTATTATTATTATTATTATTTTATTTATTTATTTTATTTATTTATTTTTGCGGTTCTTTGTTATGTTTATTGCTACTAATAATGATGGTCGTTATCGATTTGTTGGTGCTGATTGTAGTAGTAATAGTAGTTTGTTTATTTCTAACTGTAACTTTTAAAATTATTATTCATGCTTACTATTACCAATAATAACAATAGTAAAAACACTGGTTGTAGTAGTAGTAGTAGTTGTTGTTGTTGTTGTTGTTGTTGTAGTAGTATTAACATAAAGGTGGTGGTAGTAGTAGTACGAACAGCTGTAGTAGCAGAAGCAATAATAGTAGCAGGAAAGGAAGTAGTAATAATAGTTGTAGTAGTACCGTAGTAATAGTTATAGGCAGTACAAATAGAAGTAGTAGTAATAGCTGTTGCAGTGATTGAAGATGACGTAACAGTAAAACCATCTGCAATAATAGTAGTAGTAGTAGTAGTAGTAAAGGTAGTAGTAGTAGTAGTAGTAGTAGTAGTAGTAGTAGTAGTAGTAGTAGTAGTAGTAATAATAATAATGATGGTAATACTGGTAATATAAGTTTTTTGTACTTTCGTTTTTATCTTTTATTATACTACTTTCTGTAGGAATGTAAAATATATATATATATATTCATATATATTCATAATTCCAACAGCCGATAATTCAGAAGAAAAATTATCTTCAGTTCTGTTCTCCGTCTGTGACCTTCTATTGATATGCAATATTTATTATATTGGGAAGTGATAATCGTCGACCAATTAGAAGGTGGTTTGCGTAAGCTGAGCTTTAAACGTGCAAAGGTGTCGAGGCGTATCACTGTGCAGGTGATCAGTTAGCCTGGCCAAGGGTTTCAGAAGTGACCTTTCGACAAAAAGCCGTCTTTTCTTTCTCATTAAGATTTTGGCTTTTGTCTTCTTGTTAATGCTAAAAGGTTACTAGGTTCAGATGGTGCATATGTTCCTTGTTTTATCACTGAAAGGTTTGTTGTTTTTTTGAAGATAACGGAAAAGTCTGAATGGGCGAAATCTGTTCGCAGAGAAAGAAAGAGAAACTGAATTTAAGACCTAACTCAGTTCTGGTTTTTAAACGTAATAATTCGTTCCCGGTTGGTAACTACATGATCATTGCTGTGGTTTCGATGATAATCAGTAGAAAATTGGTGTGATTAAAATGATTATGATGATGATTATGATGATGGTGATGGTGATGGTGATGAGAAATGGTTGGTGCTGATGTTGATGCATATGGTGGTGGTTGCAGTGATTATAATGATGATGATGACTTTAACTTTTTTTTTTTTTTTCTTAATTTAAATTTTTAAATTTTATTTTAAGGTTGTTGCTTTTTTTTTAATTTTTTTTTTGCTCGTCTTCTTCTTCATCTTTTATATTTTTTATATTTTGTTTTTCTTTCTTTAAGGGTGCATGCACATTACTGCATTTGTATTATGTTTAAATCATAACACTGGCAAATCAAATTACAACTCTAACAACTGCAACATTTTACGCTTCACAAGATTCTCAACAGCGGGACAAATACGCTATTCCACTCAAACTCATTTTATCTCTTTCTTTTAATACTTTTGTTATTATCATCATTACTTTTATTATTATTTTTATTTTAATGTTATTTAATACCGAAAATTTTCCTATCCGCTCGAAACATCTCTCACCGGCCCGAATTTGTGGTAATTTTTTTCCCCAAAGTGATTCCTCAGCGAGCGCGAAGCTATACATTTTAATTACGGATGGAAAAGCGAAACTCGGACAAATCCCGGATCTGTCGCTGGCGACTTCATCAATTCCGATTAGCGGATCCTGCTCATCTCTATTCCGACCAACATTCCTCGGTGTAAAATGGATCACTTGACATTTTCGTCTTTCCCCTCTCGTCTCGGGTCCGGCAAAAACAAAGCGATGTTCGACGTAATTTCGTGAATTCCCCATCAGTTACTCGCGGGGCGCGTTAATTGATAGATTTATTCCGCGCGCGCACGCGCTTAACCGTAGCGTGTCCGCATATGATTAATGCATTATTTCTGACTTCAGTCCCTTCCATTAGTACTGCAGGAAATAGCTATAAATGACGCCGCCACCCAGGGAATTAAGTGGGTAGTGGCGTGAAGGGTGGTCCCTCGGATTAATGATGTATGAGTGTGCAGTAACTCAGCTATGTATGATGTACAAGCACCGCGCAGGATATACGAATAATAATAATGATACAAAATGCTGATTGCTTCTTGATTTTTTGACCTTTTTATGGAAGGAAATTATTGTACAGTGTCTGCATGAACCTTTTAAGGAAAGGGAAAGATTTTTTTTTTTGCTTTTTGTTTTGTTTCCCAGTGTTGTAATAGACCGAATAAAATAACACTATGATAATAGGTGTACGTGCGTGATGCATGTATGTATGTATGTATGTATGAATGTTTGAATGTATGTATGTTTGTATGTATGTATATGTGTGTTTGTATGTATATATGTATCTGTATATGTATGTATGTATTTATCTATGTATATGCATATGGGGATGGATGGATGGATGGATGAATGTATGGATGTATGTATGGATGGATGGATGTATGGATGTATGTATATGCATGTTTGTCTCTATTTATATATGCATATGGGTTTTACATATGGTAATTTATTTGTGTATATGCTCTGTGTGTATATATATATATATATTTTTCAGTATATATTTGTCCGTACATATGTCTCTAATTCCTCTCTCTCTCTCTCTCTCTCTCTCTCTCTCTCTCTCTCTCTCTCTCTCTCTCTGTGTTTATCTTGCTAATTCACATTCTCTTAGGCTGGCGGTTACGCTTGTCTTTCAACGACGTAATGACACGAGTCTGTCTTCGCGATTTCTTCTGCTCCTTCAGTCCGGGCCCACACGCGTTTCTGGAATTCGCGTTTTACCTTCCGCCATGATGTAACAATTAACGTAATTGACGTCACGTGACACTGCCTGGTATTTTGCACATTCGTGTCTGAACAGACGAGCAAAACGAAAAAAACCCAGAACGAAACCGATTAGTGCAAGCTATGACGTAAGTTAACTATTTCGTAATTTACGTGTTTACGTGTTGTATTTATAATTGCATTATTAAATCAGTTTTATTTATGGCGATTTCCATGGTTATGTTAAGGTCAATGGGATTTTTTTCAATTTTTTCTCTCTCTCTCTCTCTTTTCTATTTCTTTTTTTTTTTCTTCTTCTGTTTGCTTCTTTATTTATTTATTTATTTATTTATTTATTTATTTATGTATTAAAGTTGCTATTCATATTATTACTACAATTACTACTACTATTACAATTTCTATTATCACTATTACTAACGATACAATTACTACTGCTACAACTACCATTACCACTACTATTGTTATTATTATTATTATTATTATTATTATTATTATTATTATTATTATTATTATTATTGTTGTTGTTGTTGTTGTTGTCATTGTTGTTGTCATATATCCGATGCACTTTGTAGTACTTTGTACACTCGAAATATATTTCATTTACATAAGTTTAAGGAGAATAAATAAACAAACAAACAAATATAAATAAATAAATAAATAAATAAATAGAAATAAATAAATAAATTAAATAAATAAATAACCTAATTTGAAAATTATTCACTTTCATTCCACTTTCAATTCATTTCGCTTTCATTTAGTCCAATTCCGCATTTGCATTTAACCTCGTTATCCTTTAACGTAATTTCCACTTTGTTTTTCCACTTACTTTGTTAAAAAAAAAAAAAAAGAAAGCTTTTTAATAATAAATACATTCTCTCATTTACCCATTACTCCACTCTAAACCAAAACCATCTCGGCTCTTTGTTAAAAACCTTGTCTCTCCTCTCGTAAATTCTCGCGTGACCTGCGCCAGTAAAAAAAAAAAAAAAAAAAAAAAAAATTGTTTAAGCGGCGTTAAGAAAGGAAAGTGCTAATACCTCAGAGTCAATCCCGTCATCAGTGCTCGGCACCTCTTCAACATCATCGCGCGACGTCTGAGGGTCAACCACGCAGCGACGGCGTCAAAAGAACCCGCCTCGCATCTCGATTTTGATTTACTTCCTGCAGTCGCGAGAAACAGCGAGTGATTTACTTCCTGTAGGCGCGGGATTCGCTTTTGATTTACTTCCTGTTCTAACAATCCCGCAGTCAGAGAGGATCTTAGGTCGAGGGTCTTAGGTCATTTTTTTTTTTTTTCCTTGTCAAGTGGAGGGAATCGATTACAAGCTCGGTTTCGAAGTCAGAGGCGAGTGTTGATGAATATTATTACTGAACCGAAACGGACCATAAATATTATTATTATTGAAGGAAGAGTAAATTTTTGATTGGGAAAGAGGTCGTGTATGTGAAAACGAGGTCTTCTGTGAGTTCTAGAGTCAGTCCACACAAATAAAAAAGTGTTTTAATTATTATTATTTTTTTTTTTTTTTTTAATATAAACACAGTTTTTAAGCATTTTTCGGTAAAGTTATGTAATGCAGAAAACATGGGTTGTCTGCCCTTTACTGTGTTATTATGTTAGTATTTTAGATGGATTCGTTAAAGAAAAGAAAACTTCGCATATCTGAACAAGTAGATATAAGGTTGGAACGGGCAAAAACGGACCGAGACTGATAACCAATGAATAATGGATGAATGGATGGATGGATGAATGAATGGATGGATGGATGGATGGATGGATGGATAAATGAATGAATGGATGAATGGATAAATGAATGAATGGATGAATGGATAGATGGATAGAATGAATGGATGGATGGAGGGATGAATGAATGGATGGATGAATGGATGAATGGATGAATGAATGGATGAATGGATGGATAGATGAATGAGCGGATGTATGGATGGATAGATGGATGGATGGATAAATCTGAAAATAATAATCATCAAAACTATTTCTCACTTAACAACCCTTTACAAAAAGTATGGCATCTTCTCCATCGTCTAATCTACTTCTTTTTCTTTCTTCTTCTTCTTCTTCTTCTTTATTTTTTTTTTTTTTTTTTTTTATTTCCCTCCTTTAGATTTCCCCGACTGTGTAAATCTGATACCTCGTGGGCAGATATCAGAAGATTCACGCTTATCACCTCATTAGCAAGGTAGATTTATCTGACGCGAATTGGAAACAAACAGTTTCAGTAAAACGATACAGAGCTATCTAATAAATAAAATTTAGAAAAAAAAAAAAAAAATTTTTTTACTAAGCAGACCACCCGCGAAAAATAGCAGAAGATAAGTTGAGTACGTCATGTATCCAGTTACAATATATGGCGGGATCGATGTTCTAACAATATTCCATTAGAGTTACCTCCCTCCATTTCCGGAATGATTGATACCCCATCTCGGTGAATTATTTTTCAGTAAACAACTAGTGGCAACGGTTTTGAATTTAGTGTTATATATCGATACATTATAAACGGTGCTCGAATAACATAGTCTCTGTTTAAGACAGGATTACATATTCGATTTTGATCTCGTAACATTAATAACGTTTTCTTTTAAACACGTTCGCGCGAAGGGAGGTAACTGGAGTCCGTTGAGTGTTAATTGCTATAAATATTGCTCGTTGTTTTTGGAATGGATTAGATAAAATAAATTACAACACGTTTTACCTCGGGTGTTTCAGAGGTCACAATTTATGATCAGGGTTTCTTAAGTTTGAAAAAGTTCTCAGAAAAATTGTCCTTCTTTTTCTTTTTCTTTTTCTTTTTTTGATTTTTTCTTTAGGGAAAAAAAAAAAAAGAGAGAGATTTTCCTAAAACCCGAACTGGCTCTTATTCAGGTTTTCATTTTTTATTTTTTATATTTTATTTTTTATTCATTTTTTTTTGTAATTCTTTTAATTTCTTGGGGTCTTTTTTTTTAGGTGTTTTTTTTTTATAAATAATAATACAGTTAATATTACTAAGGTACTCTATTTTATTCTATTATTATTATTTTTATTATTATTATTATTATTATTATTATTATTATTATTATTATTATTATTATTTACCATCCATGACGTCAAAGAATAATTCTGTATATTCCTTTTTCTTTTATTCATCGCATTCTTTTATCATTCATCTCCCTATTTGTTCTTCGTTAAATCCTTATTCTTTCCATCCAATCATCAACAAATGAACTCATCCATTCGCCATTCCTTCATCAGTCCTTAATTCCTTCCTTCTCTCCATCCATACCTTCTTTCTTAATTTTTTTCATTAATCTCATTCATATGTCTATCCTTTCATCTGTCTGTTTGTACATTCATCAAACTTCTTTCGTATTCATCTATTTATCAGTCTGAAAGCATTTGTCAATTTATCATCCATTTCAGTTCAGTATTTCACATAATAAAATCTTATTAAAGCTTTCGAAATTTAAAATGTAATACAGCAGTTGATAAATACAAAAGAAGATAGTAAATGATAAATGTTAAAGAATGAAATATATATATATATATATATATATATATATATATATATATATATTTGACAGTGAAAAATACCAATTAATTAAATTCAACATTTCGATAATAAAACTAAATTTATTATTACCATTCCTTCATCATCATCATTCTTTTGGGTGTTTTTTTTTTTGTTGTTTTTTGTTTTTATTTTGTAATCGTCGTCAATATTAATAATACCAGTATTAGAAAAGTATTATTTGCTATCTCTCTCTCTCTCTCTCTCTCTCTCTCTCTCTCTCTCTCTCTCTCTCTCTCTCTCTCTCTCTCTCTCTCTCTCTCTCTCTCTCTCTCTCTCTCTCTCTCTCTCTCTCTCTCGCTCTCAATTATTAAGAAATTTTTCCACGATAAGTATACTTGTGTACGATTGCATCCGGTGCGGGTGCAGAAAAATGACCCTGTTGCACACTAACGCTCCAGCACTGAAACAAATGTCGCAAAATTTTAAAATTTATTGTACGTTATTTTCTTTTTCCTCTTTCGGCCATAAATCTAATTGACACACGAAACACAGCTTTTCCTGGCATCTAATTGAAACCGAAGGGGTTTCTCAGTTAAACAATTAAAGCTTTCCCACAAAAGCGACTTGGGCAAAAATCCTAGTGGGGAAGGAGCACCGGCCCTAAAAAAGTGAAATGAATGCCAAAAGCTGCGGCCATAAAACGTATGACGTCACGGGGTGATGGCCGTGCAGAAAGACGTAAAAATGTTAATTACGGCTGCCGGCTGCATAGCGACTCCCAGGACCCACCGCGAGAGTGCAAGAGCTTAAGCCCGCTGTCGTTTTTCTTTAGCCCGAGCATTGCGATAAAATGGACATAAAAACCCATTTTTAAAGCTTACATGTGGAATCAAGTCCGCTTATCAAAGTCAAGACGGTAGAGTGTCTCTCGTTTTCGTTACCAAGCATCTGAAGTGACTAGGCGGTCTATACGCGTTGGCTGTGAACTTTTTAAGCGCGTTTTAATCGGACCGGGCCGAACAGTTTTTACGGCCTTCTAAAAATTTTTTTTTTTTTTTTCAATTTATACCGCCCCTTTCTCCACAGATGCGGCCAAATTGTTGGTTTTATTTGAAAATACTCGGGCTTTTCATACTTTTATATCGCGATTCTTCCATTTTTACGAATCGCTCGCGTTTGTTCGGTTATAATATTCGCATAAAATGACTTTTAATACCCCGACGAAGTACAATAGGCTTCCCCACTACCAGAATGAATTAGTTTTCGCTTTGTTTTCAAAGAACCATCTCAGAAATATAAGGGGGAAAAAATCTTTGCTTTTGCCCATTGGATTTGTACGAAAATTACTTATAATCATTTTAAAAAATATATATATATATATATATATACGTATATAACGAGCACGTTTCTGTTCTTAAGGATAAGCTTTAACGTGTATGTTTATTATATTAAAAAAAAAAAAGAGAGAGAGAGAAAAATATGTTGTTTCGTCCTGGCTTGTGATCAGTCTATTTTTTCGTGTCTGGAATTTTAAAACGGAAGGGAAAATACTCAACAGGTAAGATTCGCTTTGATGTTACCGACGTTTGATTTACCTGTACAAAGTGAGTCTTAGAAAAAGCCATTGCCAATTGTTCGACTCTGAGAGAGACGTTTTTTTTTGTTTTTTTTCTCTCTCATTTAAATCTTGAAGCATTATTTTTTCGTGTTTGTTACAGATACTATCGGATTTTCACTTTAAACCGAAAAATTATAGAACGACATCTGTCACCATCGGGTTATTTATTCATTTATTCATTTATTCATTTGTTTATTCATTCAATTATTTATTCGTTTATTCATTCATTTATTTATTTGTTTATTCATTCAATTATTTATTTATGTAATTGTTTGTTTGTTTGTTGTATGTAAACGTATTTATTTACCTGCCTATCTCCATCTGTTTATGCACAAAATATGTACTACTACAAATACTATTATTAACATTCTTGCAAGTGTCACTATTTCTACTATTACTACCAACTTTACTACTGCTTATACTACTACTACTACTACTACTAATAATAATAATAATAATAATAATAATAACAACAACAACAACAATTATTATTATTATTATTATTATTATTATTATTATTATTATTATTATTATTATTATTATCGTCATTGTTTATTTGTTTCTCTATTTATTTCATTCTTTTCTTATTTCCTTCATTATTTCCTTGTGGCACCAGTAAATTCTATTAACATCAATTCTGTGTATGTGATCTGAATACAGCTAAACTCCAACAATTCAAAGACGACTGATGAATTTTATTCTATTGTACTACTCTATAAGTATTTAAAATATATATATATTTCTAACACTGTTTAAAGATTATCTTAAGTGTATGTATATATATATATATCAAAATAATAATAATAATAATAACAGCAATAATAATAATAATAATAATAATAACAGCAATAATAATAACAACAACAATAATAATAATAATAAAACAAGAATTATAGTCAAATCAAATTTCAGTCGAATATCTCACAAATATATAAGAATCTATGACATGACCAGCTATTTGCTGGCAAACTGCACACATCTAACCTATCGACTGATATCTATTGATCGATTTCCTGAAAATTTTCATTACTGTTGATAGTCGCTGAACCCATTGATCTGTTACTTAATGAATGTGATTACGAATGGAGCGTGGAAGTATATTTGTGTCTGGATTAACATTTTCCGGATAACTGTTATGGGTCACACAGACAGACAGACAGACAGACAGATAATTAATAAAAAATTAATTGATATTTGCTGATCCAAAGATAATTTGTTAGCAGACGACCGAGGTGTCAGTTTTCACTGTTTGTCTGTCTGTATATATGTAATGTTTATGTATTTGTTTGTGTGTGTATATGTGTATATAAATACATTTATATAAATTTATATGTATGTATGTATGCATGTACATATGTATGTATTTATGTATGAATATATATATATGAATTTATACATATTTTATGCTTGTATGTACGTACGCATATATATATATATATATATATATATATATATACACACACACACACAATTAGATATATATATGTATGTATTAAAGTAAATATGTATATTCATAAGTATACACACACACACACACACACACACACACACACACATATTCACACACCCAATTAGACATATATATATTTGTATGTATTAAAGCAAATATGTATATATCTAAATATGTATATATCTAACGTGTTTGTGCATGCGTGTACCTATCTATTTCATTTCACATACCACGTTGTATCAAAATATCAGTCATATATATTCACGTAGATAGTTAGGAGTGTAACAAAATAGCTCGCTGTCTGATATCCCAGATATACCATATACACACATATGGACACAAACATACACTTAATAGTTCAGATACGGGAGAGAGAGAGAAAAAAATCGCTTAGTTATTTCTGCTGTTCTAACAAGCCTAACAAGCCCGTGTGAAATGAAACTTTGATCATAATCGTTTAAAATCAGATCCATGTGTCTGTGAGAAGTATTGATCGATGAATGTTTGTATAACCCAGGGAGACACTGTCAGATTTGATATGTTTATATGTGATCAACAGATACAGAGATTTCCAGAAATATTTTAAGAAAATAGCTGAATGTATTAAATTCGTGCACGTTAAATATTACGTTGAAAGTCTTGTCAGTTTTTGTAATTAAGTAATGACGATAATAATAATAATAATAATAATAATAATAATAATAATAATAATAATAATAATAATAATAATAAATAATAATAATAATGATAATGATAATAACAACAACGACAACAACAATAACAATAATAGTAGTAGTAATAATAATAATAATAATAATAATAACAACGACAATAAGAACAATAACAATAACAATTATAAGAATAGTAGTAATAATAATAATAATAATAATGATAATAATAATAATAATAATAATAGTAATAATGATAATAATGATAATGATAATAATAATAAAAGATTAATAATATTTAAAATATTATATTAATTATGACATGTAACGGGCAAACTAGTAATTTCATTTAGTTTAATTTATCTGTTTCTGTACATTTAAAATATAATAATAACAAAATGTTTTATATTTAAATTATAATTTATTTTACATAGTGTTGTTTATTTCATACAATATCTGATTATTAATTCTTTACACGGTTTTATTTTTATTTTTATTCATTTATTATATTTAAATGTATGCTTTCTTATTTTGAGGTTGTTTTTTTTATATTATTATTATTTTTTATTTTATTTTATTTCCTTTGTTATTATTCATTTTCATTTCATTTTTATTGCTGCTATTATTATTTTTTTACGGAATTTATATTATTTTATTTTGCTTAAATATTATTTCATCATAATTTTTGTTTATATTAACTCTGCTTTTCATTTCCATAACAATAGCCAAGAAAACAAACTGAAAGTAAAATAAAAATAATTTAATTCATTTTAGTTCTCTAGAACTAAGAAGATTATTTAAACATAAAATGAAATGTTTACTGATTATTATTATTATTATTATTATTATTATTATTATTATTATTATTATTATTATTATTATTATTATTTTAATTTCTTATTAATAATACAAAAATGATACATCACGTATTATATTCTATATTTTAGTGAAATAAGAAACATAAATCGGAAACACAATAGAACTAGAAATAATATAACACTGAAAATATATAAAATGTAGATTTCAAATAAAATATATATTATTTTGGATTGTTTTTTTGTAAGTAAAGTATGTGATGAAATTTCACATATGTAATTAAAAATATATAATATAATATAATATAATATAATATAATATAATATAATATAATATAATATAATGTATTGTAATGTAATGTAATATAATATAATGTAATAAAACAATATAATACAACATAAAATAGTATAATGTAATATAATATAACAATATAATATGATATGATTTAACATAATATAATGTAATGTAATGTAATGTAATAAAACAATATAATACAACATAAAATAGTGTAATATAATATAATATGATATGATATGTTATGATATGATGTGATATAATATAATATAATATAATTATAATATAATATAACATAATATAATATAAAATAATGTAATATAATATAATATAATATGACCTGAAAATGTCAAACAGAAAATATGATTTTCGAGAAGAAAAAAAAATACAGAAATCGCACTCATTATAGCTAGCAGCAGATTTTACAAAATATTCTTGCATACTCCATTTTTATTCTTTAATTTACGTCAATGGTCTATTATCTAGCTAGAATGATGACTTCACACAAACAGATATTTGTTTCAGCGTATATTTTTCGTACTTGTAAGATACATACAAACGTGAAAGTTGTACAAAAATATTCTGTGATTACAATTTATCCCGAAAACTCAAAACGTTAAATCAAAGGCACCAAATGAAAAGTACAGTACATATATTGTTACATAATTGTTTACAGATAATTTATTACCATTTTTTTTTTTTTTTTTTTTTATTTATTTAATTGTTTATTTACTTATATATTTATTTATTTATTTATTTATTTATTTATTAGCAGTATACAAACGGAACATTTAAAAAACAAAATATAGTCAAATGCGTCTACTAAAATCTAAAATAGTTTTATATTACTTATTGTTTCATAACTCAGTAATAATAATAATAATGGTAACAACAACAACAACAACAACAATAATAATAAACAACAACAACAATAATAATAAAGGAAGAATTAACTGCGGTAAATCAATCGCAATGTTTCTTTTCTTCTTGTTTTTACTTTTTTTTTTTTTTTTTTTTTTTTTTTTTTTTGTTTCTTTTTAAAGAGTAATATAAATTATATTTGTATTATTATTATTATTAATAATATTTCATTGTGACTGCAGCAGGAAAAGTAAATGTTTATTTATTTATTTATTCTAGTAGGTTTTCGTTTTCTTTACTTTTCTTTTCTTATTATTATTATTACTTTTACTTTTTTTTATTTTTATTTTTTATTTTTATTATTACTATTATTATTAGTAGTAGTAGTAGTAGTAGTAGTATTACTATTATAACTACTACTACTACTACTACTACTACTACTGCTCCTATTACTATCAGTATTACTATTATTATTATTACAGTAAATATTGTTAATTCAAAAAACAATATCATTACATTCCGTTTTCCTTTCAAAATAATGTTGTGGTTGTTTGTTTTGTGTTTTTCCTTATTTATTTATTTAATCATTATTCCATCAATCCTTTTTATTTTTATTTATTTTATATTTTTTCCCTATATTTGACATTAAACTCTTAATGGTTCTCAGTTTTGAACAAGATAAACAAAATTAGATATTTTTATTTCCTGTAAGCATTAGACACTTATGCATATGCATATATACATATCGATACATACATACATACATACATACATACATACATACACACACAAAATACAATACTGTGATACACATAATAACAAAACAAAGAAATAAAATTAAATTAATTGTCTAACTTAATTATGATTATAATTATAATTATAATTATTATTATTATTATTATTATTATTATTATTATTATTATTATTATTATTATTATTATTATTTTAATTTTTATTTGTATTATTATTATCATTATTACTTATTGTTGTTCAACAGCATTATAAAAATACAAACAGCTTTCTTGCTATTGTTTAATAACAGGTATTACTCGCATTATTAAACACAATATTTACGAATACAACTTTCTTGCTATTGTTTAATAACAGGTATAACTCGCATTATTAAACACAATATTTACGAATACAACTTTCTTGCTATTGTTTAATAACAGGTATAACTCGCATTATTAAACACAACATTTAGGAATACAACTTTCTCCGACGGACGCGTCCAAACCGCATTCGAGAACAAAGTAAAAATATCACGAAGTGAAATTCGTATCAAATTACATCACAAGACTGGCATTTACGATTCTCAAACCTGGATTGAGTTTCTCCTACCTTCTGCTTTCTCTCATTACACTCCTCATTTTTAAACACAGCAAAAAAAAAAAAAATATATGAAGTCGCGTACCTTGTTTCTGCAGTTTACCTGGTATAATTTCGTTCACTTTTCTCTCTGATATGGTAATGCACAACTTCACATCAAAGGTAAATAATACTCCGTATTAATATTAATTTTGACGTCATGGTGGCTTTCTGCATGAATTTTACATAATTGAAAAAAAACAAATTTTTTTTTAAAAAAAACAACACACACACATTTTTTTAGTTACAATATTATTATGTGTGCGTTTATTTCTTTATATTTCTTTTTTATGTATTTGGTTGTTTGTTTTTATGTTATTTTTATTTATTTATTTATTTATTTATTTTTCGTTATTTTTTAACGTAAATATGCACGCATACATATATGTGTGCATACATGCATATATGCACGAATCAATACACATATACAAATGTAAACTATTCTGACATTCATACATGATTACGTGTTTATTGGAATATACGTACATACAGATATAGACTGTGTAATTTTATTACTCGCGCATACAAATATTCATAATACAAGAGCATGGGAGTGTACCAGTCTACAATTCAATAGTTACGCCTCATATATTTGTCATTGTCTATCATAAAATAAAATGTAACAAAACAAAACGATATGAAACGAAATAAAATGAAATAAAATAAAATAAAATAAAATAAAATAAAATAAAATAAAATTTAATGATATAAAATGAAATAAAATAAAATTAAATTAAATTAATTACAGTTCAAATATTTTACAGATTAATATATATTAATTAAGGGAAAATGAAAGAAAAACAAAATTAAAAATAAAAAGTAATAAAACAAAGTTAAATTCATAATATATAGTCTTGAAACAACGAAAACAAAAAAATTAAATAAAAAGAAAATTAAAAATAGGATAAATTAAAAGAAAAGAAAGTAAAATAAAATATGAAAAATTAAATAATAATTTAAAAAAAAAGATTAAAAATACAGAAATTATAAAAATGAATATAAAACAAAAAAAAAGTAAATAATATAAAATAAAGCAAAACAAAATTAATTAATTATCTAAAATTATCGAACATAACGAAACAAAAAAAAATAAAACAAGTCAATAATATTAAATATTCTTTATAAAATTTTAAATGATCATAACATAAATATACACACACACACACTCACACGCACGCACACACTCAAACTCACGAAATATACAAAATATATATATATATATTCTCGAAAATCCTAAAGACTACGCACATACTTTATTGATCACCGGAAAGACGAAAGAATTTAAATATTTATAGATAAACGCAAGTCTCTCTTGCCGATAGACACGTGACCCTGAGATTTCCGCGTTAATTGTTTATTAATTATTTACGACATTTTCTTCGACTTTGTTAGCAGAAATCCTCCCAGGCTGCACAGCTGACTGTAACTAAATAATCCTCGTTTATTGCCACGTAAAGTACAATAGATGAACGCGGAATTAAAAAGCGATAAACTCATTTCATGCAAATTCAGCGCGTACGGGGGACCAAGGAACGCATAAGCAGATATTCCGGAGGATAATCTTTCTGGATTTCAAACGGGTTCTAAAATTTTGCTGCCGTTTATTGTGAGATCGGGTTTTGATTTATTTAGTTTAAAAACTGTGGAGTGTTCTCTTTTTTTTTTTTTTTTTTTTTTTTTTTTAGTCGGTTTGAAGATTTATGGGTTTGTTTGAATTTTGTACTTTCAGTGTGGTCTACTAGCAAAAGTGTCCCGATTCATAATTATTCTGTTTGTTGTTGTTGTTTTTTTTTTGAACAAATAGGCTGAGTTTTGTTCGGATATTTTCGAACTGTATTTCGTTTGGGTTTGTATTTTACTTTTTTTTTTATTTTTTTTTTTTTTTTTTACGTTATTTATTTATTTATTTATTTGGAGGTTTATTTGTGTAATTGCTTGTTTTGTTTGTTTATTTATTTATGTATGTATTTATTATTAATTGTTATTATTATTATTATTTATTATTATTATTATTATTATTACTATTATTATTATTATTATTATCATGTTGTTTTTATTGTTACGCTGCATTACATTACGTTATACTAATTCACTATATTATAATATTATATTATATTACAATATATATATATATATAGATAGATAGATAGACAGATAGATAGATAGATATATCAATAAAATGATTTTTCCAGTAATACAGATAAATGCTAGCTCATGTGAACTTAGACAGAAATTTAAATGTATTAGTCTTTTCTAATTACGTAGTTCGTAACTAAAATCATTTTACGCATAAACGCACACACACACACAGATACACAATCACAATCACACACACACACACACACATATGCAAATATATGTGCACATACGCATGCACGCATGTAATGTACAAAATCATAATAATAACACACGCACACACACACACACGAATAAGTACAACGAAAAAAAAATAGAAGGAAGTAATAATCCTTATCACATTCGATAACAATTGTTTTATTACCTAAAGCGTCAATAATGTACTCATTATTTAGCGTATACTGTAACTGTCAAAAGAGAATTAAAATCGTGCATATACTTCACTTGCGTCCACGTAATTACAAACAACAATACATGCAAGAAGAAAACAAAACCTGATACTTCACTGGAACGTTTTATACATTAATTATTATTTATTTTTCATTTTCATTTCGTTCAGTAAAATATTGATTAATTTAGCAATCTTTTTTACTTTCTAAACCTTGAAGATATTTTTTTATAATTTTAATTTTTTTTGTTTTGTTTAGTATATTTAAAAAATTATTTTTATTTAATTTGTTAATTATTTGTTCTTATTTTTTTTTTTTTTTTTTTTTTTTTTTTTTGTTATTAATTAACTAGTGATTAATCGGGAATTTTTTAATTTTTATGTGAGTGGTTTGTAAATATATCTGTAACAAAAGGAAAGATAAAAGGAAAAGGAACACACCAAATTTTTTTAAAAATAATAATTAAAATGAAATAAACAAATAAGGAAAACAAAGTAAGAAAATTAAGAAGGAAAGAAAATAAAACGAACAAATAATACTAGCAAATATATAAAATAAAATAAAATAAGTAAAACAAAATCAAATCAAATCAGATACAAAAATACAAAAATTAAATAAACAAAAAAAACAAACAAACCCCCCCCCCGAAAAAACAACAACAATCAAATAAACGAACTGAAAACAAACTTAAATTCGAAATACCTAACAAGCAGAGATAAACCATATTTCTCTATCAACTCAGACTAACGTGTACAAACACAGATACCTTACCAAACTTCCCCAGCTGTTGTATTAGTCAATTTATATTTTCTCAGCGAGTTTTAACAATCTTTGTAACAGGAAAAAGAGCCACATGCAATGTAAACAGCGTGAAAGCTTTCCACCCAATCACTTCACCGTTTGATTTCTGATATTTTATACAGTTAGCAGCATCACTGCTTTGTATCATAATAACTACACTACTACTACTACTACTACTGTTAGTACAACATCTACTACTACTACAACTATTACAGAATTACTATTACTGCTAGTACAACAACAACTATTACTACTACTACTACTACTACTTCCAAAAATGTAATTACTACACTACTACTACTACTACTTCCAAAAATGTAATTACTAGATTACTACTACTGTTATTACTGCTATTTTTGTTAGTACAACATCACACAACAATTACTACTACTATTCTGAATAACGTAATTACTTCTACTATTTTTGTTAGTACTAGTACAGCTACTACTGCCTCTACTAGTTCTTGCAACACGCTACTGCTACTACTACATCTGCTTCAACTACCACTACTGCTACCATTTCTGCTAATACTAAAATAAATACTAATATTATTTTCAACAGTTTTACTACCACTAGTCCTATTAATGCTACTACTACTTCTATTACTACTGCTGTTACATTCATTCTTATTTCAATTAATGGTATGAATTCTAGAAATAATACAATTGTAACTGCTATTATTGCATCTTAGATAAAAACAACAACAACAACACTAATAATAATAATAATAATAATAGTGGTCATGTTTGTAGTACTAACAGTAACCAGTAATAATATCAATAACAATAATAATAATAATAATAACAACAAAAGCAGTAGCAGTAATAGCAGTAGTAATAATAACAGTAATAGTAATAACAACAGCAGTAATAATAATAATAATAATAATAATAATAATAATAATAACAGAAGTAATTTCTGCAGAAATACCAGTGGTAGTTGTAGAAATCATTTCAGCAGTAAAAATACTGCTACTAAAATTAACAGGTGCACAGTACAAGATACTTAACAGTGAGTAATACTTGCAGCTGCGTATACACTATTCACAGTTTACTTGTAAAAACGAACAATAAAAACTGGTCCCACGCAGATTCAAGCAGACTGAACTTGTACACTACTTTATGCATTATACCGTGTACGAATAAAATGCACTAATACCGACAATAACAAGCATACAAACAAAAAAAAAAAAAAAAAAATTCCAGAATCCACACACTGTACCAAATCACCCAGATTTATTTTTACATCGGTTTTTATGAAATTAATACCATAAAATATCACCGCTGGAATGAGTGATGACAATCAGATTTGATTAATTTTCACTCATTTTATTAGCGAAAAATTATACTCGGACCTCGCCCTGTTTCAACAGTGGCGTGGTTCCGCAGTTCGAGTCGAGTTTGGCGTCGAGCCCACAGCGGATGAAGGAATAAACGTGAATAAATTAATTTGATCAACAAACGTTGGATGTATTTTTAATACGAGGGCAATTAAATAACACAGTGGATTGGATTTAATAAACATAAACGCCTGGGAAAGTTGGAGTTTGTAATGAAAAAAAAAAAAAAAAAAAAAAAATAACGGATAAAAAAAAAAATCGTTCGGCCCGGATTTCACTGTTTTCGCGTGTTCATTAAAAACGCACGTTTTTCACGCTTCACTGCAAGCGTACAGCGACAGAATGGATTGTGATGAGAGGAGCATTGTGTGCCGCGTTCACGAGAGAGCGTGCAAAACATGACAATAATAGCTGTAATAACAGTAATAGTAGTAATAATAATGGTAATAGTAATAATAATAATAATAATGGGAGAAGATTTTGTTTATGTTCAGTGAGAACTCTGGATATGTAATACTTACTCTTCTCTCTCTCTCTCTCTCTCTCTCTCTCTCTCTCTCTCTCTTCACACACACACACACACATTCTCTATTTGTCTCAAAACAACCTTTAATTAAAAGAGAATGTTTTCATGTACTGTAAAACAATTTTTGTTTTCTTCTTTCATCCATGTGTTTTGTTTATGTATGTATGTATGTGTGTGTGTGTGTATATATATATATATATATATATGAATATGGTGCAGAAGTAGTAACAGTAACGACAGTACTAGTAGTAGTAGTAGTAGTAATAGTAATTGTTGTTTTCTCTTTTTATTTTTCTTGTTCTAGCAGAAACAGTAAAATTATTTTTAAAAACCCACAACAAACACATCATACTATCAAAGAAGCATGCAGCTTTGATTCGCCCGCTTCCTTCAGTCACGTGACAACAACATGGCCGCCTCAGTCAACACGTGTACTCAAAAAAATACCACCTTTTTTCGTAACGCAAAAAAAAAAAAAAAAAAAAAAAAATCTACTTCTCCAAAGTCCCCGAACCCTCTGACTCCTCTCAACCCACCTTGGACTCTCCAACCCTCCCCCAACACACCCACACACCCCCACACTCACTCCTAGGAAGAAGAGAGAGAGAGAGAGAGAGCGCGCACAGACAAACAGCTTAAAAACTCGCCCAAACGGAACGAATGATTGCTAGTTGGTTGCGCGCGTAAAAGGAAGCGGGTTTTAACACGGCCGAAATGAAGCCAGCGAACCCAAGCGGGGACTCACGCTACCGTTGTAGACCGTCATCTGCGAAAAAAAAAAAACGACGTCAACGTCGCGAACTCGTACGGAACTCGCGGAAAAAAAAAAATTTTTTAGATGAAATTTCAGTCTCCGTTATCGCGCGAACGTGGTTCGGCTATTTTCGGCGACGAATCCGTCATCGGAAGCGAGGCTTCGCGCGCGATAATGGACGTTTCTCACTCGCTTTCGCAATCGCTCGACGCTGACTGATGTACGGCTTTCGGACGCGGTAATGTTCGCGTCTGCCGCAGCCCGGCTCGTTTGATCCTGCTTGAAAGAATAACTCTTCAGCGATATCGTTTTGCAAGAATAAAAAAAAAAAAAAAAAAAAAAGAAGAAGAAGAAGAAGGTGTGGATTTTAGGGGAGCTGGGGTCTGGGAGAGGGGGATATCTAGTGGAAAGAAGGATCTTGTTTTTTTTTTTTTTTTTTTTGGAGGAAAAAGATAAAATCTTGTATTTAAGGGTGTTGTAAATTGTTGTTGATTACAAATCGTGAATTTAAAGGGAGATAATTGAGAACCAAAAGAGAAAAGAAATCTTTAATTTAAGATACATGTGAATCATGAAAGAGATAATATTATAAGTATGTGGGCAATAAGATTTATATATAGATATAGATAGATATACTTATATGAGTATATGAGAGAAACACTAAGAATATTATTAACTTTAAATATTATTTCATATAAAAATATTGACTTTTTTGTACCGTTAATCTACAATTTTATTTATCTAAATATACACATATCATAAATTTCAGAGCTATAAGTAAAACATCATGAATATAAGGAAAGGCTTTGTGTTAGTTACAAGAAAAACACTTTGAGAAATGGTTTGGAAAGTTCATATTGATTTTAAGAAAGGAAAAAAACCATAACATATATTATGAGATGACTTCGATGAAGTACTGGAAGTCGACTGTGAGACAGAATTTTTACAAGCTGTGACCAATGAGCTAAGAACAGAGTTTAAGAACTCAAGTGAGGTCAAAGGTCAGCGGAGGGAAGCAACGAATTTTAAAAGGGAGGGTGAAGTAACGATAACAAGGAAGGATCAAGAGGCTGGGGGTGGGGCAATGTTCTGAATTTTAAGGGAGAGGGTTTTTTTACAGAAGAATTTTCCTTTATGAATATCAGTAAAAAGTGTGTGGTCGCAGTTTATATTTTAAAAAAAAAAAAAAAAAAAAAAAGAAGAATAAGATTTATAAAAGGTGTAAATTTACAAAGAGGAAAGAGTTTTCGATTTACGAGGAATGGCTTGTGGGTTAGGCGGGACGGGAAAAACGTTCAGAAATGAAGGGAAGGGATTTGTAAATTGTGGGTCGTAAATGTAAAAGAAAAAAACAAAAAAAAAAGATTTGTGAGATCTCGACGGAAGAATTATGAAGACATACCGGAGGAAAGGGGGAGTGAATTATGAGAGAGAAATGATATGATTACGGAATCGTTATTTATATATATATATATATATATATATTTTTTTTTTAAAAAAGAAAGTAAAAATGGTTTATTTATTTTGAAAAGAAGTAAAAATAGAGCGTACAATAAAGATTAAAAAAAAATAACAACGTCTCAACGTCTAAGAGATAAATTTTATCTTTAGCAGTTTAAGTTTAATAATAAATTATCCGAAGGACCACCAGCGTAAAGGAATAGTAAATGAGTGTGTGTGTGTGTGTGTGTGTGTGTGTGTGTGTGTGTGTGTGTGTGTGTGTGTGTGTGAGAGAGAGAGAGAGAGAGAGAGAGAGAGAGAGAGAGAGAGAGAGAGAGAGAGAGAGAGAGAGGCGAGACAGCAAGAAAGAATGAGAGAAAGATAGATAGGTATATAGAAAGACAGACAGACAGACAGACAGACAGATAGAGAGACAGACATATAGATATATAGAGAGATAGAAAGAGGAAAAGTAAGAAGGATGGTTAGACATACACATTGGAAGATGATGGACTTACAATGAAACAACAAGAATGAGAGAGAGAGAGAGAGAGAGAGAGAGAGAGAGAGAGAGAGAGAGAGAGAGAGAGAGAGAGAGAGAGAGAGAGAGAGAGAGAACCTCGATATTTACGTTGTTTTGTGTCTTAAATGAATATCACTGATAAGTCACAGTGAATATAAAGAACTTAAAAAGCAGTTTGAAAATCACCCAGTGTACACAAACATACACACGCTGTACATCTTTGTATATAAGAAACATTTTAATTTTGTTTGCTGTTTTCTTCACTCTTACTCCATCTTTAGAACTCGATTCACGGAATTTGTCAACTTTCATTTAATTGTTTTTATTGTCTGCGTTAAGTAACTTATATTGATTGTGATAATAAGTAAATGTTCACTATTTTGAATAATTTCGTGTGTACATAATTATTAATATTATATGTATTCAAAATAAATCATAGAATAATATTTGTAAAACTGTTCAATCATTATGATAAATACCATTATTGCTCTTTTAATGTATTTTCTGTCATATATGATTAATAGCACATATATTATTATTCACACGCACACACACACACATATATATATGCATACACGCATAAACACATAAACACATATTTCGTATTTTAATTTGATTTTAAAAAATAATTGGTAAATTATAATTTTATATCAATTTCACATTATTTATTATTCTAATAGCACAATTTTGCATCACAGATGTACTAATGCAAATAAATCTTTGAATATAAAAAAATAAATAAATAAAGTTCATGATAATTGATGTCAAAACATATTTTATGGTTTTGCATCGAGAATTGAGTTCCATGTTTAGAAAATATCATAATATCGTTAAAAAAAAAAAAAAAAAAACGTATATCAATAAAATAAAATAAAATTAGTTTGATTAATATCTTTTGCATAATGGTAAAGCTAAATATAAATTCAAAAACGTTGTGTATTGTTATCTTGGTTCTTGTGTACTGGATAATATTATGTCAGGTCAAAGTTCGAATGATCTGTGAGCAGTAAATATTGCTCCATTTCTGATTGGTTGTTACTGTAGTTATTATAGAACAATTAATAACAGTCACATTTCGTTATGTTTCTGATTGTTTGAATAAGGTGAACGTGGATGTTTCAAACTTTTTCTCTCAAGTATATAGTGTACATCTATCTATCTATCTATCTATCTATCTATCTATCTATCTATATGTCTGTCTGTCTAAATATATATATATATATATATATATATATATATATAATAGTATAATAGTAAACATACAAACACACTCCTTATATATATAATAGCTAAAATATAATAGTATAATAGTACACGTACAAACGCACCCCTTATATATATATATATATATGTTGATAGATGGATAGATAGATAGATGTGGATTTAGAAATAGATATATATATATAAGAGTGTGTGTGTGTACTATTATACTATTACACTTTTACTATTATATATTAACACAGATATAGGCACATACACACCCACACAACTGTTTTTGCATTTTCAGATAGGTAAACATTCACACACAAATTCAAACACACACCGCCCCAACAACATTCGCAAAAATACACCAACGAAAAAACAAACAAAACAAATAAATAATAAGCCTACACAATACGCACACAAAAACGCATATGCACGATTACTTCTTCAAAGAAACACACATCTGCACACGCTAAGATACAGATAAAAGAAAATTTCACACACACACACACACACACACACACACATACATATATATATATACTTTTGTACCTATGTACGTACGTATCACATTTCGAGTATGGTTAACAAGATCTCTCCACATACGGTCTGCTTAATTTTATTTAAGATAATAATTTAGGTTGTTTTTTTTTTTTTTTTTTTTTTTTTCTATTTCTTTCAGTATGTATGTTTATGTGTGTTTACGTATGTAGTATATAAATGTGCATATGTGTCTGAGTGACAGCCTGTACGTATGTAGCTTTTGTGCATCGATGAATACTTTAGCAGTAAATGTAAAATAAAATAAACCAGACTCTGTGTTGATGATAAGTTTCGAGTCAAGGCTAAGATAATAATTATTATTCAACTGATAATAAGATAATAGTTGTATTTCTTTCAAATAATAGGATTTTTTATCCTGATGTTTTCATAATTAGGAATATATATATATATATATATATATATATATATAACTTGGTAAACTCCTCGAGTGCTGGTTGGAAAGAGAATTAACTTAATGGGGCTATCGAAAAAGACTGATACTTGAACCTGTCAGTTCTGATTATTATTTTTTATTATTATTTTTTTTTTTCTCTCCTTGGGGAAGCACGGATATTGCAAACTATAAATGTTTATTTATTTATTTATTTATTTATTTACAAAATCATGAAACTACTGTAGATGAATAAAACAGCAAAAATGTAATGAAACCAAAAGGAAGAAACAGGACAGACTTAAAGCAACACAAAGGAATAAAATCAAATGAACTGGTCAAAAAAAAAAAAAAAAAAAACAAGAGAATATAAAATAAACAATTAAAATCAAAGAAATAAAACCAAATAAAATGCGCTCACCTGTATTTCCGACTTTCGTAAGAATGTTTCAGTAAACGACCTCCCAACGCAATTTCTGTTTTAAATAACAATCGAGTGACGTCATTAACTATCTACGATTATGACGTCATAAGTTGTTAATGCTCAAGCTTATTAACATTTATTCTTATTTTAATGTTCCATTTGAGACACCAGTAATAAATCAAAGGAAAGAAAAACAAATTACGTTTGCATGAGCCACAGACTAATATATAATGGTGAGATAGGAAAAGAAACATACCTTTGTATATTATGCTCTAAATGAAACTAAATTCCACTCAGATTCATTTAACTCAGAAGCACAGGGAATAAGTAACAATGAAAATGACAGACAGGTGAGTGAGAATCAAAAAAGTAAAAAAAAAAAAAAAAAAAGTAAATTTAATTTTCTTTCGTGTATATTATTCTTAATTTTTCGCTTTTTATTTAGGAAACAGTTACAAGAATGAATTTCATATTCTCTTAAGCCTTGCACTTAATTAGGGAAGCCTTGCAAATTATTATTAGGGTTTACTATTAGATTATTATTTATTATTATTATTATTATTATTATTATTACTACTACTACTACTACTACTACTACTACTACTACTACTACTACTATTATTATTTATTAGGATTATTAAATTTATTTATTTATTTAATTTGTTTGTGGCGCCTCTTTTTGAAACACAGTGAATGTGTCTTTATAAATGCATAAAATAAATCTTCCTTGTGATTAAAATAAGGTTTGAACACAGTGACTGAATGATTTTATATTACATGAATATTATGTGTGATTTATTTGTCTGTCTAAATGGTTGTTATATATATATATTTTTATTATATATATATATGTATGTATGTATCTATGTATTCATTTATGTATATATATGTACATAATGTGTGTGTATATTCATTTAATAATATATGCACATATTTTCTTTCTATTTTTTTTTATTTTAATAACTCGTGTGTATTCATTATAAGAACATGCTTATTCGCGGATGCGTATGTTTATTCATGTCATGCATTCATGTTTATTCATAAAATAATATAACAGCTGCCTCGAAGTGAAAGGCACGTGCACGAAGGGGTTTGGGGGTGTGTGTGCGTTTCCGCATGTACGCACATTTTTCCTTCTTTCCGTCCCTTTGATGAAAACTAGAACGTCTTTTTTTTTTTTTTTTTTTTTTTTTTTATTATTAATTCCTTTTAACACACTATCAAGTTTATTTCACGGTTGTATGTACTTGTAGTATGTGTGATATACTACCACTGCATAATGTATTCTAAACATCACTTGAAAAGCAAAAACACAAATCCAGCGCCCTTTCGGTAACATTATTTTTAAAGGACTTAACTCTGGAAGATATTTATCAAGCAAAAGGAAGGACGGGTCAGAAAAAAATGGTAACGATTTTACAACCCAAACGCGACTTGTCTTACTTCGCGTCTACTATGTAGCACATCCTTGTAAATTGAACTTTTATGTGTTTGCGAGGTTCGCTCGAGATCTTGGGGGGGGAGGGGGAGGGGATGGGGGTTGTTTGTCTGTGAAGGTACGTACGTAGAAATTTTCGGTCCAATATCGAGGGCAGTTGTTGACATTGAGGGTATAAAATTGTGCTTACGATTTGGCGCCAAACGAAACGAAATGGCTTTATTGCCCGAAATGGACCGCCATAAACTGGCCCTCGGATCAACTTCATCGTAGAGGTTTATGACGAATTTCTGAAGCGTAAAAGAACATCAAAGACGAGAGACCGAGCTTGATTTATCTCGTATCTCGATTCGTTTGCTGTTGGCGTCGTTGTTGTTGATGTCGTTGTTGTTGTTGTAATTGTTATTGTTATTATTTATTATTATTATGAATTATTATTATTACTGTTATTAATTTATCACTACTACCACAATTATTATTATTCTTTTTTGTTATTATTATGACTATTATTATTATTATTATTATTATTATTATTATTATTATTATCATCATTAATTTATTACTACTACTACAATTATTATTATTATTGTTGTTGTTAGTTATAAAATAACAACTGAAAATAAAACTTTTAAATATCGAATATTTTAATGAAAAAAAGAGGTTATATTATACTAAGTATAAGTCTCTCATATATATATATATATACGAATATTCACACACATACACTTGCATATACACATACACACACACATACATACACATATACATTAGAATATACATACAAATATAGATACACACATAAAAGAAATATTGGATATATGAAAAAGCTTCAATCAAATCGTTCAATATAAGCTTCATTATTTTAAATATACTTTTATAATTAACAAAAATGCGGGCAAAACAATCTTTAAATTTCACAAACTGAAAAAAAATAAAAAGTAAATCAACAAAAGAAATATGAGTTTTGATAAATACAATTATTCATTGGCTTGCGATCGTTATTTCGAAAATAAGTTTACAATTTTAATTATAGTAAATTCGTTTTTTTTTTGTTTTTTTTTAATGACTATTGATATATCTGACAGGCATAGCATAATTTTATATTTGTAGAAATAAGGCTAATTTATTTTAAAACAACATCCATCAACATTAATATATATATATATATATATATATTAATATATAGATAGATAGATAGATAGATAGATAGATAGATAGATACAAAATAACTATAATAGTACAGTTATAATTATCTATTAAAAAAGTGGTTTTAAAATTTGTAAACTATCTAAGATACTTTATGCTGATGTAATAACGAGTTGGTAAAAATAACTGCGTTTTGCAGATTATTTAAAGTTGAAATTGTAGCGTCATTTTATTATTAATAACATTTTCATAAATATATTTTTTTTTTATTATTATTTTTTTTTTAATAATTTATTAAATATTTTGTTAATCATTTGCTGTTCCCTTTCTTAAAACAAGTTTTATTTAATAACTAATAGTGAAATATTTTAATAAGTTAAATCAGTATTAAATAATAACTCCATAATTATAATTATATATCTCTAATATTACATTTTGAAACTGTAATAAACATATTGATAAATGATTGGTAAAAATTTCATTATTGGAGACAATAGTTTCATCTTTGCCTTTATTTTAAATCTATGGTATTAATTTAATCAAGTTTATTAAGAAATTAATTAAATTCATTACCTATTTTTGTCAGAACAGAACTACAAATGTACAATTTAAAAACAAAAATCAGTACAGTTTAACAATGACACTATTTATGTTTATCTATAATTAAAGATTATTAAACTGAAAATATATTATACTTCAGTTTTAAAATTCGTAACAATAATTATTTTTATACAAAAGGTTGTTATACTTAAATTTTAATATAGCTACATAACATTTTTTTTATGAATTGAGCAAAGAAATAACATTGGAAAAGTTTTCATCAAGATTTTATTACAGTAACTTCCTAGATTCAATAATATTTGCAGTAAATATATTACTTTAAATAAACATAAATATTATTATTTTGAAGCATCAGTACTATTATTTTTTTTATTCCCAACATAATGATGACTTACTAAATAGATACAGTGTACTGTGCAGTAACTTGTATTTTTAGTCAAAGTAGCTTTATACATGAATTTAATGAAGGACGTCTCATTTTTAATCTTCCATTTTATGATAGTGTTCATTTTTTAAGTATCAGTATTATTTTGTTAATACCAAGTTAATAAATATTCATGTTTTATAGCATATTTATGCTATCTATCTATGGGCATTTCAGATATGATGTTAATACGTGACTAAAAGTGCACATTCCTACATACATACATATATACATAGATGCATCCATACAAACATTAATAAATTATATATATACATAAATTACATATATGCATACATGAATACATATAGACACACATGAATACATATATACATACATATATATATACATAACATATATAAATACGTAAACACATAAATACATACCTAAACACATACATACATACATACTTACTTATATAAATTACATATATACATACATACATACATACATTTATATATACATACAAACATATATACATACATAAATTATTTTGCATTACAATATCCAAAGTAAGACAACATAACACATACAAATAACATCTTAAAACGCTAAAGGGTACAAATGTAATAACAGAAAAAAACAATCAGAATTTACAATTAATATTAATGAATGTCCTAAGGGTTCTATTTTAATAACCTTTTTTTACTTTAATTAACTGTTTATTACATTAATACTGGTGAATACATTACAACGGTAACCTGAAAAACAATGGGCGAAAAATTCAATAAAAATAAAATAATATTAATGCATATCTTAGAGAGTAATTTCAAAATATAGCCATTTTCATTGATTAAATCGTCGCATGTACAGTTTTGTATTAATAGTTTTATAAAATGCAAAAATTAAATTTTTAAAACCATAGGGAACTCATATAATAAAAGCGATTCTAACCTAAAAAAAAATGAAAATATTATTTCTGTATGTCTTGAATTTGTAATGTTCAAACTATTGCATTGATGTTGTAGCTAAATGTTTAATATATTGATTTTATATTGATACTGTTATAATACTTATCAACGGCATATTCAGAAGCTGCAGTGAACGAATATAATATCAGTAAAACTGATCTAAGGTCTGTGTATTAAACTTCAAACTCATCTTTTAATATTTTAATTAATCATTTAATATACTACTTTTAATATCGATACCATAATAATATCTATCAATAACATCTTCAAAAGCAGCATACAATGTATTAAAAAAAAGAAGAAAAAAAACAACAATAAAATAAAACACATAAACAAAAATGATACCGCTTTGGATAAAATATGTAATTTTCCAACTAATATTCTGATAATTTAATTAACTGTTTAATATATTAGTTTTATATGGATAGTATTATAATTGAGACGAATAAAACACAACAGGTGACAGATATTAATATTAAAAACTAATCTAAGAAATGTAAATACTGTTAAATTTCTGCATAGCTGTCATTTTAATGTGGCCTTTTAATCAACGTTTTAATTTAGTTGTTTTTTTTTTATATATAATATTATAATGATATATCTTTTAACTGACGTAACATATTTCTTAATGTATGGCTAAATATTTGAATTATTCAGTTTGTATGGATAATCACTTAGTTGCATAATAATGGTATTATATAGCTTTATGCATGTACATGTACATAATCACACGCAGAGAGAGAGAGAGACCGACCGATATATACATTTATATACTCACATTTACGTTAATAAGTAAATAAATAATAAGTAATGTGATGAACTGATTAAGATTTTGAAGCTACTCAACAATAGAATTATGACTTGAAAGATAAAAATCTGTATTCCTATCAGTAATTTGTTTATTTGAGGTTATTTGTTTCTTCCCTTCACACTTTTGATAGTATAATAAAGATATCAAATTGAAATTGTTCTGTTTTCATTTATAAGAAACCACGAAATATCGAAATAATTGTAACAAGTTCAAAATATTTCATTATTATTTAAAAAAAAAAAAAAATTGTAAAAGCTTAACGAACTGTTTAGCAATAACTTCTTTAATTTTAATAATAACTTTTTATTACAACTGTAATCAACAGGAGCTTTGTATTTCACAACTCAATGATCACTTCAACTTTGCTATATAGGGATAAGATTTATAAATATTTTAATTTTTATAATTTTAATCAAGGGCTTGGTAACGGTTTTGTGTCAGAATTGAATAGTAGCATCGAAGATGAAAGTGTTTTGCTATTGTTTACGCATTTTTACATTATTCATCAACTGACTTTAGTATTGGATTTATAAATTTAAATAGTTATTAATTTTAGTTTTCAAATTCACCATCATTTAGAGTTCACTATCCGTGATGATGAGCGCTTCAAAACTAAATTCTTACTGTTTTGAAACTTGTGTGTTTTCAAAGCTTTGAATACTTCCAGCAAAATTTTAGTAATTATTTTTTTTTTTTCATTGCAAATAGCTTTAGAATCGTAATCACATATTTATTAAACTCTTCTTAAGTTCATTTTTGTTCTATTATTTATAAAAGGTTATAATAAAGTTGCATCAGAAATTTCGAAATTTTAAAATTAAAAATTGAGTGCAATTTTAAAACTTTTCTTTCTAATAAAAAACTCTATAAGTTCAAATAATAATTTATAACTAAAAATATATTTCTTTTTTTAATTTTAATTATTCTCTTTTTTTAAATTTTTAAATTTTTATTTTGTTTTTTATTTTATATTTTATTTTTATTTTTTAATTTTTTTTTAAGTAATGATAAAATCTTTATAGATAAAGAATAATATTATGTTTAAACTTCTATGCAGTTTTAAACACCATGTTTGAAAGATTTCATGGGTACAAATTTGACATTTAAGCTGTTGCATAATTTAAACACACAATTCCGAAAGGATTTCATGAAAACAATACCTATTATTTATCGAATGATTTTAATAACAATACATATAACATGTTATAAACTTGTTTTAAATAATCCAAGTGTAATTTTTATATTATTTAACTCTTTTATTAAGACTTTAAGCTTTAAAATTTTCCTTTCATTATAAACATGTTTCATTATAAATTACATAGGTTAAAAATAGTCTTATATATATCTGTTAGTTACTGAGTAATACTGACACCAGTTTTAATAATAATAATTACAAACTCAATTGGCAGTTGTTTTTTATTATTATAATATTTCATGAAATGTTGATAATAATAAATTTAATCATTATAAAATTGATAATTCTAACGGGATGGGTGTCTATCCTTTATTTATTTATTTATTTATTACATTTGTACATCATTTAATTGTTTAATCATTACATTACTAAAACACTTTTGTTATTTTAATCTGTTATTTAGTCCAAATTTAAATACATGGTAAAACTTGTATATTTGTATCAACAATGCCCTAATAATTATTGTATTATACAATACTAGTTTGAAACTAGTGAGAAATAATTATTAATTTACAATAATAATTTCTTCTTTTGCATGTTTGTTTAGTTTTAAATAATTATAACAATGTCTAAGATTATTTTTAAAGCAGCTATATTTATGAAGAAAGTATTAATTACTCTGTTGGCACATATATGTATGTATGTATGTATGTATGTATGTATGTATATGTATGTATGCAAGAATGTATGTCTGTATGTATATATATATATATCTATCTATATATGTATCTGTATGTGAGTATATGTGTCTGTGTGTGTGTGTTTTATGTATATAGTTGTCTTTGAATATATATATATATATTAAAATTAAAAGGTTCGTAAAGAATTTCGATACTTTTAAAAGAACAGTACCATTCTATAATACAAATATTTTTAATTAACATATAATAATAAAGTACTTGTTTTTAGCTAAAAATGTTGTGTTCTTTTGCGTTTTCTTTAAACAACTGGACAATTTTGAAAATAATTGTTAATATTTTTGAAGGTTCGATTAACTGTTAACAAGAAATGTTTTGAAACTTTAACAATGACTTGATGAGTATGAAACTATCTTATTTCTGTAATAATTTCAGAGCTGTAATAAACAGGACTGTTATTAATGTTGTTACCTAAATAGTATAGAATTATAATCAACAGTTCCAAAGTAAAAATGTTAGTTATTCAGTTACCAGAGAATACTTAATCAGCATTTTAAAACAAAAATTCTGTTGACAAAAATACTGTTGACAAATTTCAAATAATTAAACATTTTAAAAACACTTTAGAAATAATTTTACAATTACCAATAGTATAATTAATCAACTGTTACTAAATATTTAATAATAATTATAAAATCTTAAAATATCATCATAGTATTCAATTTTGAATCAACAATTAAATAATAATTATTAAATATTTAATCAACATTTTAATAGCAATATTAGATATAATGTTCAACTACTGCAGTTTTAATTAACAATTAAATAATATTTTTTATTAAATATTACATCAGTCCTTATAGAAGTATCAAATCCTTAAATAATAAAATGTTAATGATAATACTCAACTACTGCACAAGTTTTAATCAAGAGTTTAATAGTATTTGTCATTAAATGTTTTATCAACACTTTAATAATAATATTAAAACCACAAAAATATTGCTAATAATATTCAGTTACGATAAAGGTTTTAAGCTGTGGTTTAATCGTAATTCTTAAAGTACAAATTAATACTTTAGATACTAAACCACAAATTGTTAGCCAGCATTTTAATAACATTTTCCCATTAAACTCTTAATCAAGAAGAATAAAATTTTACTGGTAATAATCAGTTACTTCAGAAATATTACTCAACAGTTAATTAACACCTCCCAATTTATAAATTATCACTGTTGATATTAAACTTCATTTTTTTTTTTTTTTTTTTTTTTTTTTTTTTTTTTTAAAAACCAGCGATTTTAATCCAAAATTCATAAACATGCCAGTAATTATTCTCGTTAGTTAACATAGTTCTTTCTATTAGCTGGAAACTTTTTTTTTTCCTTCGTGGCACTGAAACCCAAAGAAAAAAAAAAAAAAAACTAAACTTTTTAGCTAGGTAACATGTGAGAGTGATTATAAAGAAAACATGCGATCTAAAGATGGTTTCAAATTGAATTAAAACGTTTGTGTATCTTGTTTCCTCGCTAGCCCAGCCAGCGTCTGCGAATGCGTGTTGTTAACCCTTCTCTCGTTTACAGAATGCATTCGTTCATCGGAATACTGTGCATGCACGTTCGGTGTTGTATTTTTTTTCAAAACGCTGTTAAGTTATGGATTTGACGCTATCCGCTTTCGCAGACAATTCTAGCAGAAATTCGACCTCCTCGGCCGACAGTCTATAATAATCGGAAATTTTTCCATCAATCAGAAGCAATTTAGGTTAAATATGTGCATATCAGACAGAGAGACAGACAGACAGAAAGAGAGAGAGAGAGAGAGAAGGTGGGAGACACAGACAGAAAAACAGAGAGATAGATAGATAAAAAAGATAGTGAGATAAAAAGATAGATAGATAGATAGATAGATAGATAGATAGATAGATAGATAGATAGATAGATAGACAGACAGATAGATAGAAAAAAGATAGATAGATAGATAGATAGATAGATAGATAGATAGACAGATAGACTAATAGATAGATAGATAGATAAACAGACAGACAGACAGATATATAGACAGAAAGATATAGATAGATAGATAGACAGATAGAGAGATAGATAGATAGATAGATAGATAGACAAAAAGACAGACAGACAGACAGAAAGACAGAAAGACAGTCAGACAGAGAGATCATTTTGTAATAAATGTTTTGTCTTTAATTTTTCTAATAAATATCTCTCTTTCCGTACTACCCTACTTTGTCTGACCGTCTGAATGTCTATTTTTGATCATTATTATATATATATATGTGATCTATTTTAAGTTTGTTCAGTATAAGTCTGCTCTTTAATTAACAGACATGCAGGTACATGCACATGAAAGTGAAAGCAGGCGAAACAACGCTGACTTGAAGCCAAATTTAAATTTCACTAATAAATGTAACTTTGAAACAACTGCCGTGAAGATAAGGCAGTTTACTCCCTAAACTACAATTTAAGACAGATATTAATTAAGTTAAGGATATGTGTATTATACATTGTCAGGATGTGCGCCTGTGTGTGTGTGTGTGTGTGTGTGTGTGTGTGTGTGTGTGTGTGTGTGTGTAGGTGCCAGTCTGTGCGTGGGTGTGTGTGTGTGGGAGTTTATGTGTGTTAATTTGTACGCTTCGAGAACAAATTCTGAAACTTAAAAAAAGAATAACCAAAAAAAAAAAAAAAAAAAAAAAAAAATGCATAAGGATAACAGGTTAATAAATAATGTAGATAATTCGTAACCTTGAAACAACACCAAAAAAAAATAAAAAAATTCTGGAAATAAAGTACGTTTTAAATAACATCCAGGTACAGACTACAAATAGCCGAACAAATTTATACCATAGTGCTTGCATTACGTATAAACATGTTTACATATTACATACGTCTACTCGCATAAATCTACATCAGCATTACATACAGACAGACACGCCAACAAAAATATACTGAAACGCACACACATTTTTTTTTTTTAATTTCGTGTGTTTGTAACATTCTGATAAGAACGTATGTATAAGCATACGTGCTCAAATGAATAGCCTGAGAGAGAAAGAAAGCGAGAGAGTGAGAGAGAGAGAGAGAGAGAGAGAGAGAGAGAGAGAGAGAGAGAGAGAGAGAGAGAGAGAGAGAGAGAGAGAGAGAGAGAGAGAGAGAGAGAGAGAGAGAGAGAGAGAGATACGTAAATAAGTAAGCAGATAGGTAGGTACGTATGTACGTACTTACCTATGGATCAAACAGTTTAAAACATCCAGCCACACACATTATGTATTTTGTCGTTTACAACGAAACCTCGCGCTGGTCAATGCAGAACTTCAAAAAATCGCTTCGATCATAAATTATGTTAATTATCTCACCTCTCTCACAGTTTCGTTTTATTCTGAATACGTAACAAACTCATTATCAACACGCTGGATGTGACTAATGACACAAGAAAATAAAAAGCCAAGAGACGAAATGGATTTACATCTGGCTTACGAATCAACTTTTTTTCTTCTTTTCAAAAATTAAAATTATACTAGAAGCTGCACAACTCATTCTGTAGTATTTTAATTATTTCATTTCATTAGTAATGTTACAATGTTATGAGCTATTCGCATTACTCCTGCTGTAACTACTATTACTACTACTACAACAACAACAACAACCACTATTACTATTACTTGCACTACTACTATTACTCCTACTATAATTATTATTATTATTATTATTATTATTATTATTATTATTATTATTATTATTGCTACCACTATTATTACAGTTAATGCTAATGCGTTACTGCTACAACAACAACGACGAAGACTCCTAGTACTAAACTACTACAACCGTTTGTACAACTGCTACTACAGCTAATTTTGCTGCTGATTACTACTACTACAAGACCTCCTCCGAATACAACACTCACTACAGTTTTCACTATATCTACTGCAAATATTGCTGTGACCGCATGTGCACTACTACTGCTTCAACCACTGCAACTACAACACTTATTACTACTAGTACTACTACTACTAACACTTATTATTACAACCACTAGTACTAATACTTATTATTATCACTACTGCTACCACTACTACTAACTTTATTGCTACTATTAAATAACGATGAACGCCTGGACTACATTCATGACTTGGTTATGCGGCTTCTGTTTCTCATGTCACATTTGTTGTTACCGCTGCTGTTACTGCTGTTGCTGACGTTGCTAACTCTGCTAAAAGCACAACCATTATGATATATACATAAAAAAACAAAATAATAATAATTAGGGCGTTGATAAATATATATATATATATAATTTGTTTTTGTTATATATATATTTATTTATTTATTTATATATTTCTATGTTTTATATATTTCATATTTGTTATTTATCTATAATGTATTTATTATTTATCTATTCTTTCAACTGCTTTTGCATCCATCTACAACATTTTTATCTTATCACGCACACGTACATCCACGTACACACGCACACACACACACACATTATTAGATTTAAACCATCACGCATTTTTCTTTTTTTTAATTAAATATTTTATTTTCAAAATTATCATTCTTCACTTCTGTATTATTTTTATTTATTTATTTATCCTTCCCTTTCTTCTTTTCATTTAAATTCTAAATATTTGTTTTCTTTCTACTTGCGTTAACCAAGCCATCTTGTTATGAAAACTTTTGCGTATCGCAGTGATCACGTACACTTTGTAATTTCCACTCTGTCAAAATCACTTTGAGTCCTGCCGTGATTTATGTGGTCGCCAGAATAAAATACGGCGAAAATTTTCAGTTTTATTAGAGAGAGAGCTTTTGCGTTGATGGTCTAGAAAGCAAAAAAAAGCGGCCACACGCAGATATACTGGTATTCTGAACGTAACTTTTTTATAGTCTTCTCTCCATCAGCCTTTTTTCTTTCTTTCTTTCTTTCTTTCTTTCTTTCTTTCTTTCTTTCTTTCTTTCTTTCTTTTTTGTTTGTTCCTTTGTATTGTTTTATTATATATTTTTTTTCTTAACTTTTTTATTTTTTTATTTTAAATTCGTATGTTGTTTTGTTGTTGTTTTTTTGTTGTTTTTTTAACTTTACTCTTTTTTATTTTATTATTATTATTATTAACATTATTATTATTATTATTATTATTATTATGATTATTAATATTATTATTATTTATTAATTAAATAATTATTTATTTATTTATTTATTTATTTACTTATTTATTATTTTTATTACCAAACCGGTTTTCATTTCGATCTCTCTCTCTCTCTCTCTCTCTCTCTCTCTCTCTCTCTCTCTCTCTCTCTCTCTCTCTCTCTCTCTCTCTCTCTCTCTCTCTCTACATTTCTTCGTAATCTTAACGTTTAAATTCCGGTTTCATTCGTTCTAATCATAAATATTATTATTATTATTATTATTATTATTATACTTATTTATTTAGTTATTTATTTATTCATTCATTTATTCATTCTTTCATTATTTCTTTAAATTATTTGGGGGGCTAAGTGTTTATCTGTTTGGAGATACAAAAAATATTCGAGTAATTAAAACTGTCTATTGCTGTTGTCTGTTTCAGATGAAAAATATAAAGAGACAGGAACAAAAAAAAACAGTTTCCTATCGTACATGCAAAACATCAAGAATTATTTTATTTTATTTAATTTTATTTAAATTTCTGTCTTTAATTACTTGCATACATGTTTGGTTGGTTTGTTTTTATTGTTGTCTGTCTGTTTATTTATTTACTTATTTTGGTTATTTATTTATTTATTTATTTATTTATTTATTTATTTATTATTATTATTATTATTATTATTATTGTTGTTGTTGTTGTTGTTGTTGTTGTAAGAGAGGTTTAATGTGACATTATTTATTTTCAGTGAAAGAAAAGATGAAAACGAAAGAAATACAGAAGAAAAGGAATGAAGTGAAAAACAAAATGATCGTAAGTAACAAAACAAAAAATAACAGCAGAACGAATGAAAAAAGAAATGAAAGATTAAACAAAGAAATTAAGATGAAAATAAGAAAGAAAAACAAAAGAAAGAGACACAAAAGAATGTATAAGAGAGACAGAAGAAATATATGATAGAGAGAAAGAATGAAGAAAATATTTTAAAAATTAAACGAATAAAATTTTTAAAATAAAACAGAATAACAAAATTAAAAGAACAAATATGAAAGAACCAACAAAAGGAATAAAAGAGTGAAAATAATTAAAGAAGATAAAAATAATTAAAGAAGATAAAAAAAAATAATAATTACCCTGAACAAAAAATTAGACGAAATAAAAAAAAAAAAAAAAAAAAAAATAAAAGAAATGAAATAAAAATCGGATGTATTCAAATTTACAAAAAAACAACAACGCCATGATTACCATAGCAAAACTACAACAAAAAAAAAAAAAAAAAAAAAAAAAAAAAAATAACAAAAAAATAATAAAAATCATATCACGAAGAAGAAGCAGTAATTAAATATTTCTTCAAAGTATCATTATTACAAGTAAATAACTTCATTTCCTTTTTTTTTTTTTTTTTTTTTTTTTTCTCCAAATGATCTCCGGGGTTGTAAAAAACGGTCATGATGTCGCGCCAGGCCCCATTGAAAAAAGAGAACGGTCCGTCATTTAGCCCTACCCTTTAGCCTCTCTTAACATACGAAACGGAACCGGCGACCGAAGAAGCGTCGTAATTCCGGGAAGGGTCGTATTAAATGAAACTTTCTCCCACAAAAGAAGGCCCGCCATAAGCGTGAAGTTTGATTTAAGGACGTTCTTCTGCACTGCAACCTCAAAGCCCGTCGCGAAAGTGGATAAAAGATAGCTTGGCCCTTTCTTTGAAGACGGACTTTTGCGATCAAATTTTTCAATTACTCTCCGTATTTATGTGACATTTTTTGCGCGCCGAGTGTCATAAAAGCCGCCATATTCTCTTTTATATGATTAATCAGATTTCTCAATTATGTCCCCTGAATGATGCGCGCCCTCGGTGAGTAATTGCGTCCCTTGAGTCGAAAATGTCTTTGACTGCGTTCCAGGTTTTTCTGACGTCATTCAGTACTATATTCCAGTTAAAGAAACTCTCGTGAGTACGGTTAAAAAAAAAAAAAAAAAAAAAAAAAAAACGAAAAGAAAAAAAAATGATGTCTCTTGCATTCAAGAGAAAAAGATGGGTTGAAAAAAAGAAAAAGAAAAAGAAATGAAAAAATTGAAATTGTGAAAATGATTGTTGCAAAAGTAGAGAGAAAGTTAATGTGTTTCGTTTGTGTCCTGTGATCTTTGTTTTGTGAAGGAATTGAAGGAAGGAGTAGAAAAATAAAAGTAAATAATAAAACAATGCAGTCACTTTTTGGTAGTTGTTGTTTTGTTTTTTTTTCTTATAAAAGTAAGAAATTTCTTTAAAAGTGATGCGGTTAATACAGATGCTGTATCATTATCGTCGTTGTTGTTGTCGTGATTGTCGTTATCCTCAACATAATGCAATAACAATTATTTCTATCAACATACTACGATCATCACCATCATCATCATCATTATAATTGTTGCTGTTGATGTTGTTGTTCTTTTTTATTATTCGTTGTCATTATCGAATGTTTTGATGCTAGCCGTAATCATTATGATGCTGATGATGATGACGATGATGATGAAATTCACTGGGATAAATGACAAAATTAATAAACACGAATGTTGTAAATGTAAATTCTCTCATTATCAAAGAAAGAAATAACTCTAGTAAGAAAGTTCATTAAAACCATCGTTTCGTCAGTTCACAACACGGTGACAATTTTTATTTAATGAACTGACAAAAGAAAGAAAGAAAAACAAAGAAAGAAAGAAAGTGATCCTACCGAACAAGTATTTTTACTCCGCAGACAACAGTTCTGTGCGTTTTATTTCAGTTTTATTATTTTTATGGCGTAGAAACTGAGAAAAATGTAAATCCATGGAAATGAAAGAAAAAAAAAAAACACAAAAAAGTCATCAACGATTTTTTTTTTTTTTTTTTAACTTTAATAAAGGGAAGGGAAAATGAAATAAAAAAATTTGATTTTTAAGTCAACTGCATTATCAGTTACCTTTATACAATATCAACTTGTTTCTTTTTTTTTCTTTTTTTTACCATGATTAATTTCCACTTGTCAACATTGACTATTGAACCTCGTATTTCTTGATATTCGAGCTGTCATTTCATTTTGCTTCTTCGCCTTGTATTCTTTTTTTTCTGCATTTTTTTTTTTTTTTTTATGCGTTTGGTATTTTGTTTCTTTTGAAAGGATTTTAATTTAACCTGTTAAAATTATAACGACTGTTGATATGCCGATCACAAAAGCTTGAACGATTGAACAGAATAAGCGTTGATTTTTAAAAAAAAACTATTTTCAAAGCTCTTAAGTCAAAGCTGCTAACTGAATGAGACAAATTTCCAGGGTTTTTTTTGTGTGTATTTTTTGCTGTATTTCTTGGAAGTGTGGTCACCGATGTTGAACTTCTGGGAAATAGTGTTAATCGTGCTGATTTTTTAGAAAATAACATCACCTTTACTAAATTCAAGAGAAATAATGTCACCCTTGCAGAGTTTTTTATGAAATAACGTCACCCTGGCTGATTTTCTAGGAAATATTTTCTCCACTGCTGATTTTCTAGGAAATATTTTCACGACTGCTAAATTTCTAGGAAATGCTCTCATTTTTGCGGAATTTTGAGGAAATGTTTTTTTGGCAAATTGCTGATTTGTCTCTGTGAAATAAAACGATATGAATGTTTTATGGATCTCCAAACAGCAAATCTTAACCAAACATTATGAACGTCATTAGAAATTTCACGCAACACTCCTTAACCAGTTTTAAGAAGCAGATAGCAGGAGCTATACTTTAGTTTGGAAAAGAAGGTGTGTCCAGTCATTATACGTATAAAATCAGTCTCATTATGAAAACAAAAACTAGAACCATCCACGAAAAATATTTGTTCACATTAGAATGAAATGGAAATTAACGAAAAGATGAATTTTG
>CM022675.1:11494515-11507015 GCA_012295275.1 Chrysomallon squamiferum
TTTCATTTTAGTACATCTGTTTATGTAAAATCGTTAAACTGAACGCAAATATACTGTTATTTAAATAATTTTATGTCAAGCGTAAATATACGTCACACGTAAATGTACGGAGCACCAGTGTGATACTTTTTTATATTTTATATTTCATCGCAAACAGACACATTTTTTTGAAAAAAAAGGTTAATTAAAACGTACAGGGCCTCAGTATTACAATTCGTATATTGGTATTTATTTATTTTTATTTATTTTTTTATTTTTTTTACTGTAAACTTTAAGCTTCATAATCATATAAGATGCAATGATAATTAATATAATAATTTAACATATTTATCAGTATTATAAAACGTACGAAGCACACATAACATTTGTTTATTAGTTTGTCTAACGTCCTGTAATTTAATGTCTATGTAATATATTTTAATAACTTGCCCAACGTTGTAAAATAAAATAAAATATAATAAAATATAATAAACAATAAATAAATAAATAAAAATAAATAAATAAATAAATTTAAATAATATATTTTAAATTATAAAAAATAAATAAATAAATAAATAAATAAAGATTAAAACAAAGTTAAAATTATTATTATTATTATTATTTTTTTTTTAAATTCTATGGAAGGCCAAAACAACATTTTCGTATATTCATTTACAACAACATCCCTAATTTCAATTTCAACGCTATCGTTTTTCGACTCAGATGGTTAAGCGTCAACTATGAAGCTCAGAACATCAAATCCTCTTACTAACAGCACCTGCACGCTTAGTGTGAGGTAATGACTTTCAGTTATCTGTTTAATCACGAACTTTAAAAAGAAGATGAAAAAGAAAAGTAATGTCTGTATTTCTCGTAGAGGGGAAAAAAAAAAAAAAATCCTATAAAAAATCAGTGAACCGTAAACACGAGTAAGTAATATTCGTTCATTTTCCCCAAGCCTGCATTTATTTAAGTTAGACGTAAGCACCGATCGTAAAATGGTTTTGTGTGTTTACGCTTTTTCATGCTCGTACGATTAGCCACGTGATGCGTGTCCAAATTTCGGCACGGTTGAGCTAAAAGTATTTACAGCCACGCCCATAAGCTGTAATAAATATGCAAAAGGGAATTCTTTATTTGATTAAAACTGTTGCTGTTGTTTGTACGTGCGTTTGTTTCTTTTGTCCGTCCGTCTGTTAATTTGTCTGTTCGTTTATTTTTTTTTTTTTTTTTTATTTGCTGTTATTGTTCTTGTTTTAATGTCCATCTGCTGTTGTTGTTGTTGTTATATTATCATCATCATCGTCATCATCATCATCATCATCATCGTCATTATTATTATTATTATTATTATTACTACTACTAGTACTACTACTACTACTACTGCTTCCATTATTAGTAGTAATAGCAGTAGCAGTAGTAGTAGGAACTAAAGTAGTAGTTATATCCCATATCCCATAATGTTTTCCTTGATAATATGTAAACTGTGTTAAAGGTAAATAAATTCTTCTTACAGAAAATGTAAATCAAATACGTGAGTATTCGAAATTGTAAAACATAACGTAATACTTTAGAATCAAATAATAATAATAATATAAATAATAATAATAACAACAACAACCACAACAGCAATAATAGTTGATGATGACGATAATAAGAATTTATCAGTATAATAGTTATGATAATGATGATAAAACGTGATGATATTGGATGATACATGATAATACGTGACAAGAGAATAGCAACTGTAAAACGTAGCTATGTTTGTAAAGGTTTTCGATGATGCTAAATATTCAAATTTTATTTACTTTTTTTATATATAATTTATGCCCTGTTTTTATGTATGTATTTATTTATTTATTTATTTATTTATAATATTTATTTTTCTGTCTTTTTATTTATTTGTTTTTTGTTGTTTTTCTTCTTTATTTTGATGATGTTTACTTCTACTACTACTTCTACTACTACTACTTCTACTACTACTACTTCTACTACTACTACAATTACTACTACTACTACTACTACTATCATTAGTATAAGTATTACTGTTAGCATAGCCATCGTTTTCATTGTAGTATTTGCATGTAAAATTTCAAAATAAAAATAATAATATTTACGTCAAAAACTGTTTATACTAATCATGGTTTTATATAAATTCGTGCATAGTAATAAAAATAAAACATGGCATATAAATTTTTATTGATTATTGATATACGTAAAATATTATCCATAATTACCGGAAAGAATATGATGATTCACGCTTATGTTATAAAACAGAAAAACTAATAAAAAGAAAATTAATAATCGTTATTATATTTAAATTAATAAACCGTAATGACTCCTGTGATTGAATTCATAAAATGAAATAACCATTGTTATTTTTAGACGTTTCAAAATAATAATAATAATAATAATAATAATAATAATAATAATAATAATGACAAAAATTTGAACTCTTAATTACATTAAATATTATACTTGCGTTCGTAAATATATTAAAATATGTATTATTTTAACGTAGGTAAAATTTTAAAATTATCATTTAAAATTTAAACCTAGATATAATATCAAAATAAACATGTTTATATTTAAACGTACGTAAACTATTAAAATAATCATTGTAATATTTAAACATAGGTAAAATATTAATATAATCATTGCTATATTTAAACGTACATAAAATATTAAAATTATCATTGTTATATTTAAACATACGTCAAATATTAAAATAATCATTGCTATATGAAAACGTACGTAAACTATTAAAACAGTCATTGTTATATACAAACGTACATAAAGTATTAAAATAATTATTGTTACATTTAAACGTACGTAACTTTTTAACGTTATCGTTTTTATGTTAATACTCATTTTTCTGTTAAACAATTCTAGATATATCTTAAATGAAAAGAAAAACCTTTGCTATATTTGAATACAAGCTTTACAATTAGTGTTTTAGGTAAAACTATGTCTGGTTATAAAATAATGTAGCTGAATTTAATATTTTATAAATATATTAAAACATTATTATTTTGATATCTAAATTCAAGTTTTGGAATAAAAATTTCACATTTATACACTCGATAAAACCAAATAACTTAATTATTTGAAACTAATTTTATGTTATATTACAATTATTGTCATTATAGTAAAGGTTATAATTTTCAAATTTTGATATTTATAGAAACCTTTTTTAGCAAAATGGAAATAAAATTTAAAAATAAAATACAAAACAGCAACACTAAATAAAGTTGTTAATAAATTTAAACAAAATAATAATAAATAAATTAAAATACTATCAAAACAAATACAGTGATAATAAATAAATAAATAAATAAATAAATAAATAAATAAATAAATAAATAAATAAATAAATAAATAAATTTAGTAAGTTACGAAATAAAGACAGCCAGATAAATATTTGTTTACAGGTTTCAGTCCGTTTTAATTAAATGAAAATGTTTTAAATAATAATAATAAAATATACAAAAATATACAAGCCACATATACGGAGTTATTCTAGAATTTAAATGAATAAATCTGTTCGGAAATAGCTTTATATTATTATATTATTATTATTATTATTATTATTATTATTATTATTATTATTATTATTATTATTATTATTATTATTATTATTATTATTATTATTATTATTATTATTATTATAAACAAAGGTAAATGCCTCTACTACTACAAATGCTACAGCAAAACTACTGTTGCTTCTATTACTACTGCGGCTACAACTAACAACAACAACAACAACAACAACAAAAACAAACACAACAACAATAATAATAATAATAATAATATACAATAAGAAGAAGAAGAAGAAGAAGAAGAAATCCAATTTTAAAAAATTAAACAATAATTATGTACATATTTAAAACGTTCGGTGTAATATTAACGACATTAGAATTACATAAAAAAAAATATTCAGTTTCATTTTTATCTGTACCGAAAAGGTTATAAAAATTTAATACAATGGTCTGTGTCTTATTAAAAAGACTTACTCTAAAATCAGTCATAAAATAGACAACGAACAAGAACATTTTCTCGAGATTCGAAATGATTAAAACATTCGGGGAGGGAAAAAATAAGAAAAGATCTGTCCAGAAGAAAAACTTTTTGTTTTTTTTTAAATTATTTTGTGATCATATTTGCATTATAATACAGACGTACAGACAAGATAATTTATTAATTTCTCGCCTTAGGTACATACGAACTAAGACACATACAAAATAAAACAAGCATAAAAATACATAAGTCATTTCTTTTCGGAATTATGGACGACAGTCCATTTAAATAATACAATTATGTACAATTAAAAGACAATAACACTAGGATAAATGATATTTACTGAATTATGGGTAATAGATATTTTTTAAAAAAAATCGATTTTTTGCCGCAACAATTGAAAAGCAGTAAAAATTTTAATAACCCTTAAGCGTATAGTGAAATCATTTTTTTTTTTTAAAAATATTTGTGATGTGATAAACACGTTTTAAAAAAGTGACACCTTATCTATACAATAATAAAATGTAAATATGTCTAAAGACTAACACGAAGGAAAACACATTATTTTCAGGATCTGATGATTATTTTTTATACAATTGTATTTTATTTTATGAAATTTTAATATTTTAGTTTATTTCATTTTATTTTATGTTTTCAAATTAATGTATTTGTTTGTTTGTTTGTTTTGTTTGTTTGTTTTTTGTTACATTCTATTGTATTTTTATTCACTTTATTGCTCTTTATGTATTAGTTTTATAGTTTTGTTTTATATTACTTTGAGTTATTTTATTTTAATTTTCATTTTATTTCATTTTATTTCATTTTTAATTTAATTTCATGACATTATATTTTTTATTTATTTATTTTTTTTATATTTTTATTTTTATTTATTTATATATGTTTTATACTTTCATTTCATTTCGGTTATATTTTGTTTTATTTCATATTTTATGTTATTTTTTTTTTTTTTATTTTTTTTTTTTTTTTTTTTTTGTTAAATTTATTTCCATTTCTATTATAGTGCTGATATATGAATCACAAACCAAAAATTTTGCTTTCATATTCACTTCACCATTTTTTGACATACCTTACTTAAACTAACTGTGCTTCTGTTTTGTAAGTATTAAACTTTTCAAATCTTCCTTATATAAAACCAACATAATGAGACCATTAAACAGAATGTAAAACACACCATGCAAGAATGATCCCAAAAAAGAAAATTATCATTTAACATTAAAATGAAGTACTGTTTTATAAAAAATGAAACAAAGACTGAGAGAGAGAGAGAGAGAGAGAGAGAGAGAGAGAGAGAGAGAGAGAGAGAGAGAGAGAGAGAGAGAGAGAGAGAGAGAGAGAGAGAGAGAGAATTTTCTCACATACAAACTTAATATCAAAACAGTCCAATTGTACTGCATATATATATATATATATTCCGCACGTGTTTTTCGCCAACAGAAACATTTGCGTGCACGTCTTAACCCTACAGTTTACATACGCCGGGTGTGGTCTCGCTCGCTGGCTATATTATGTTCGTCCTGTATCTTGGAAATGATAAAATTAGCGAGTTTTTATGCTCTTTTTATATCCGACAAAGTACCCAGGCCTACCACGTGGAACGTTGAGACAAGCCCCGGAGAGTCTACAGCGTTTCGTTAGACCGGAGAATGGAAACCATTACAAGAAAATTTACACGACGATCTTTGCTGTCATGATCGGCCATAATAAGAGAATTAAAAAAATAAATAAATAAAACTGTTTCGTTTAGTCAGGTGAGCTGCTGCACGCTGCCCCGATAAAAAAAAAAAAAAAAAAAAAAAAACACTCGAAAACGACGCAGCAGTAATAGAAAAAGAATAATCTCAACATAAACAGGAATGAAAAAATATAAATTGAACGATTTACGATGGGACAAGAAAAGAAATATTTAAAAAATATATATATAAAAAAAAAGAAGAATTGTGAACTTTTGTTGTTGTTGTTGTTTTGTTGTGTGGAGGGGGAGGAGAGGTTTGTTGTGTTGTTGTTTTTTGTTTTTTTTTTCTTACCTTCACAGGAAGAAGAGTTGAAACTTGTACTGATGGTCTGGATTACGTTACGCTTGTCTGCCCTGTTTTCGACAGTCCGGTACACTTTGTGTGGTCGCTTCAAAGACGCTGGAAATCGTGTTCCGTTTTCCCGAGCTGCGATGAAAAAACACATTCCGTTAACAACATCGCTTACGACGATGATGATGATCCATGGGAATAAAAAAATAAAACCGCTAATGTTTTACAATAAAGCCAGCGTCACGAATTTTCATATGACTATGACTATTCTTGGACAGTTTATCCACATTTATCATTCAGTTACTCAACTAATTAATGTCCTTCCACCATTATTTATCATTTCATGACCTGCAAATTTTTCTACAAAAGTTTTGCGGATCTTTACGAACTACTTTTCAGACGCGGAATAAACAATTTTTTTTTTTTTTTTTTTTTTAACGTGTGTATTCTACAACGATGATGCTTCTTCCTGCAAATTAATGCCGTATTGCGCTGTATTACTCCGCATTAAAAATGGCCTACGCTACTGAGAAAATGACCTTCCCTTGTTTGGTTCACAGAGTCAAATGCTTTTGATGTGTTTTCGGGTGCATCCAGTGTTGTAGCGATTTGCCCGATGAACAACAAGCTTTACTGAAACTTTCATTTGATGTTCGTTTTGGAGCAATAGGTGCAATGGATCCTAAACCTTTTTCTTTTTTTTTTTAAAAAAAAAAAAACTTTTTTAAAATAAAAAGATGCAATAAAAGATGCTTAAACAAGCATGGTTAGCTAAGACAGGTCAACAGGGGTATATATATATATATATATATTTAACTGTAACTTCTTTCTGCAAATACTATATAAGCTGTGTGAAATAGATTACTCGTCCTGTTTTCTGTCTGTATAGGAAATAATGCTATTTTTTTTGTTGTTGTTTTGTTTTTTTTCACGTTTGGGATTTAAATTCTAAGATTTTCTTTTTCAAAGTAAGTATACTAGCATCCATTTAAAGACAAAGGATTTTTTTTTTTTTTTTTTTTTTTTTTTTTTTTGCGCTAATATAGGCATGATTACATATTTTAAATCGAGATTTCTATATCTAAAGCTTTGCATTTCAATGCAGAAAATAAAATTATAGTTTTTATAAGAAACAGATTTTGACTTTACGTTTTGATTCACGAATATCTCCGTTTTGGATAATTCTTTGATATAAATTAATAATAATTTGTAACAATATTTTCGGTAATAAGTTTTGTATCTTCAGTTCAGGAATGTACAATCTGTGTTTATGCTGACGTTTATAAAATTTAGATATTTTAACTTTTTTTAATACACAAGGAACACTTTGTTTTCAATTTTATAATCGTTTAATTTTTTAGTGTACATAACGGATCTATCAACATTCAGTTGTTTGTCTATTTTATTATTTTATTTATTTATTTATTTATTTATTTATATATACTTGATTATTTTGCTGTTACAATAAAATAATAATAATAATAATAATAATATAATATAATAGCAATAATAATAATAATAATAATATAATAGTAATAATAACAACAATAATAATAATAATAATATAATAATAATAATAATAATAATAATATAATAGTAATAATAGTAATAACAGTAATAATAATAAAATTATTATTATTGTTATTTTTAGTTTATCGCCATCGTCATCATCATCAGTATTGCTAATGTCACGTCATCATTATGATCTTTTAAATTCATTTTCACACCTATTTTCAAATCCGATATGTTTATTAGATAAAATGATGTAAAATTTAATTACACTATTCTATTCCGCTGTATGTTTGTCAGTTTTGTTTTTACTGAGTTGCTCTTCCACTTTTGACAGTTATTATTACTATTATCAAATTATGAATAAACGTGAAAATAATTTTAGTATAATAAAAACATTTACAACAACAACAACAACAACAGGATTAATATTAGCTATAATAATAGCAAAATAATAACAACAGCAATAATAATAATAATAGTAATGATCATAATAATAATAACAATAATAATAGCAATAATAATAACAACAGCAATAATAATAATGATAATAATAATAATAATAATAATAATAATAATATCAACAAAAAACAACAAAAAAACAACAACAATAATAACAAACACAATAAAACGTAGCAAAGATAACAGCACTAACGTTTAGAATTTAGAATTCGTATTTTGTCTGTTTAATCTATTTTAACTATTTCTTCTTCTTCTAGTCTTTTTTTTTCTGTTTTTTTTTTCTTTTTTGATCTCTTTGAAAAGGTTTCGCCTTCAAGCCTATTTACATCTTATGGTGATAGAAAGCACATTAACGTACAAAAGAAAATTGAATTTCTGACTTTTTTCTGTTTATTATTTTCAAACATTGCTTTTCTGTTAACACACTCCTTTTCAAATCTAGAGTGAAAAAAAAATATATATATTTTCTTTTATTCATGTTTAGTTAATAAATAACAACAACAACAACAAGGCAATAATAAAACGATAATAATAATAAATAATAATAATAGTAATAACAGTAATAGTAATTGTAACAATAGTAGTAGTTGTACAGTAACAACAACAACGACAAAAACAACTGTAATAATAATAATAATAATTAGTAGCAGTAGTAGTAGTATTTTTATTATTATTATCTTCATAATCATAATCATCCATCGTCATCATTATCATCATCATCATCATCATTATTGCACTGCTGTCAATAAAAACAATAAAAATAAACATGACGATAATAACGATAATAATAATAATAATAATAATAATAATAATAATAATAATAATAATAACAGAACTTGTAGTATTTGTTGTATTGTCGTATAGTAGCAGTTAGAATTAAGATATTTTTACTAGCTGTAGCAATGACAGTGCTAGTAATAATATTTATTTTAAGTCGTGCACTCGTAGAGACTTTATTAGTAATCGTAGTAGACTAGTAGTAGTGTTAATTATAGTGATAGTCGTAGTAGTAGCAGTTGCAAGTAATATTTATCAGTCATGGTGTATGATGCGTTGTCGTGTTAGTAACAGGAGCAGTAGATAGGTGTGGTTATTGTTGTTCGTTTATGTTTAGTACTAATTGTTTATTACTACTACTACTACTACTACTACTATTACTACTACCATTATTATTATTATTATTATCATTATTTACAATTTTTATATCACACTGATGTTACTGTTTTGGTTTTTTTTTTTAATTCACTAAAATCAATTTACGTTTCATATATATATATACAAACTGCAACAGACAAATCGCTCTTTGTTTTTTTTTCTATTTTTATTTTTATTTTTATTTTATTTCATTTTTTTTTTTTTTTGCCCTCAGTGAATGATAAAATAAAATATAATCTGGCAATAACATTTATTAACATTATGATGGTATTTTGAAAAGCGCATTTAACTAACAATAAACCAGCATGGGAACAAATTATTAAAAACTGTATATGTCACTGAATCTCAGTTGATCGCTCACAAATTCACATAACACTGCATTTATATAAAACTTGTCTTTACTTTTTTTATATTTGGGCCTACATTGGTTATCACTAGCATGTCGCTGTTGACAGAAAGACAGACACACGGGTAAATACATTAAGACAGACAGACAGAAAAAGTCAGACAGACAGACAGAGTCAGCAAACGACAACATCGTTGTAGATTCATGTAAAAACGGGCACGTAAAATTCTAAAGTGTCATTCATGAAGAAACAACAACAACAACAGTAATAATAATAATAATAATAATAATGATGATGATGATGATAATAATAAAATAATAAAAATAGTAATAACTATAGCAACAATAGCAATAATAATAATGATGATGATGTTGACGATCATAATAATAATAATAATAATAATAATAATAATAATAACAATTACAGCAATAACAGTTAAAAACAAAATTAATAACAGTAACAAAGGGAACAAAATCAATAGTAGCAACTGTAATGAACAAACAAACAAATAAATAAATAAATAAATAAATAATGCACGATATAAAAGAAGGGATACATGAATATTATTCAGCACTGTTTATTCCACCTGTCAAGATTGTTTCGCCAACGTAACACACGGTGAAAACAAAATGTAAATACACTCTCATTATAAATTATTATTTACAAAATATATGCTGATATTTATCGAAATAGGGTTTAGTATTTTTAAAAAAAAAAAATCAAAGAAACTAGTAAAAAAAAAAAAAAAATAAAAATACAACAACAAACTCTCATCCCATTATCAGAATTTTGGGTTGATGCTTTGTCAGTCTACCTCTTTTTTATTTTTTTTTTTTTTTTTTTCATGAATAATGAAAACTTTCGTGCGTTAACCAAAAGGGAAAAACACTGACAGAAAACAAGGTGTGACTGCCGGTGATGTAAATATATGAAATGTATTTCCTCGTACGGGTTCAGCGCTAGCAAACTTTGAAATAAACAAAATTACGTAATGAGATAAAATATAAATGTATAAATAGCTACACAAATAAACAGATAGAGACACACGCATGTATGTATGTATGAACAGAGAAAAGGTGTGCATATGCTTATGATAACGACCGAAGCTGTGATAACACTGCGATCACTGACGTCAGCGACAATATCAGTACAAACTACAACGACAACTGTAACTGTAACAACAATAATGATATATACTATTAATAATAATTATAATAAAGCAACAACAACAAACACAGTAGTGAATAATAATAATAATAATAATAATAATAATAATAATGATGATGATGATGATGATGATGATGATATTAATACTAATAACAGTAATAATAACAGTTGAACAACAACAACATCAGCTACTACTACTGTCAAAATTATATCGTGATATTTTTATATGTATTTATTTGTTTGTCTGTGTTTGTTCTTTACTACTATTGTTTTCTTTAGTATTTATTTATTTATTTATTTATTATTATTATTAGTAGTAGTAGTAGTAGTAGTAGTAGTAGTAGTAGTACAAATTTGTTATTTATTTATTTTTATTTTTTTTAATGTCAGTTTCATTTCAGTATTAATATTTATTATTAGCTAGTACAGCTATGAAACAGATGTGTGTATGGTCTGAAGAAAACTGTATCGATATTAGACCACCGGGACGGCCATTTTGTTTTCACTGTTTGACACTGACGTAAGAGACAATAAAACTTTGAAAAGTTTTAATTCACCTTTTGCCGTTTAAGAATAATGTTCAATAAAAATTAATTAGTACATGGTTGGTAGAAGATATATTATCTTCTTAATACCACCTCTACTACTACTACTACTACTACTACTACTACTACTACTACTACTACTAATAATAATAATAATAATAATAATAATAATAATAATAACAATAATAATACCGTTACTACTACTACTACTACTGCTACTATTACTACTAATAATAATAATAATAATTATTGTAGTTGTAGTAGTAACAGTAGCAGTAGTAGTTGAAAGTAGTAATAACAGTAACAGCAGTAGCAGTTGTAGTAGTTGTAGTAATTATAATAACAACATTAAAATTGCCTTGAAGTGAAATACTGTTTGTGTTTTCGTTTTACTTTCTATTATTTCTTCATTTTTTAATTATATTTGTAAGTGACTTTGTATTTATTTATTTCTCTATCTCTCTCTCTCTCTCTCTCTCACACACACACATAAACACGCACACTCACATACATACACACGCACACAGACACACGCACACGAACACTTAGACAACACTACAGACACATACAAATACAAAAACTTAAAGTATTAAAACTTGTTTTCCCTACTATTATTATTATTATTTTCATTCCTTTCGCATCTATTTTACCCTTTTGTTTCATTTAATTTATACAAACTTTTTTTTTCTTCTATTTATCAAAATAATTAATCTTTTATTTTTTGCCTTCAAAAATACATGCATCGATCACTTGCATCGATTAGAATAATAAATAAATAAATTTCCAAGATAAAGTTTAATAAATGATAGAAGAATACATATTTCACTTTCCCGGTGAGCTCTATTACGGAAAATGAATTTGTAAATTCAGAATAATTATTCAAATACATCGAAGATATATATTTAATGTTAGAAACATTACCCATATCCGATTACAAGACTTAATAGGAAAACACTTTTAATCCTGATTCATATTATACTTTGACCGAATTATCAGTAAAACGTTGGAGAAATGACATAGTACCAGAATTAATGTGTTCATTTGATTTTTTTTGTTTTGTTTTGTTCTTGGTATGATGATGATCATCATCATCATAATTTGCATTATTTATTTATTTATCTTCTTCTTCTTCTTCTTCTTCCTATTATTATTATTATTATTATTATTATTATTATTATTATTATTATTATTATTATTATTATTATTATTATTATTATAACTACTACTACCACCACTACTACTACTACTACTACTACTACTATTATTATTATAGT
>CM022675.1:11512015-11514515 GCA_012295275.1 Chrysomallon squamiferum
ATAATAAAAATAATAACAGCAGCGCCAACAGTAACTGCAACAACAACATAAACAACAGCAACAACAATAATAATGATATTAACAACAACAGTAATAATAATAATAACAACAACAATAATAATAATAATAATAACAATAACAACAACATATTTGCATAGTGCTTTGGCTAACGGCATATTTCAGTGTCGCAATTTTTCTTCATTGTTTTCTTATTCTTCTTCTTCATCTTCATTTTTATTCTTTTCCTTCAGCATCATCGTCATCGTCATCATCATCAACATTTTAGTTATTATTAGTCACCTGTGTTACAGTAGTAGTAGTAGTTGTTGTTGTTGTGTCTGCCGATGTTGTTGCAGTTTCTCAAAGTTTAACTGTTCTCGTTCTAAAATGGATATTAATAAAGTTATGCATTTAATCGTAATAGTCCTAGTGCTAGTCATAACGGATGTAGAGATGATAATAGCAGTAGTAGCAGTAGCAGTAGCAGCAGTAGTAGTAGTTATGGTAGTAGTAGTAGTAGTAGTAGTAGTAGTAGTAGTAGTAGTAGCTGAAAACGTATCGTAATGGTAGTAGTTATTGTAACTGCTGTAACAAAACAGTGAAATCAGTCTAACAGTCGTTTAGTACTAACAGTATTATTATTATTATTATTAGTAGTAGTAGTAGTAGTAGTAGTAGTAGCAGTAATAGATAGAGTAGCAACTGTTGAAGTAATGGCAGCATTAGTAGTAGTTGTTGTTGCTGCTGTTGTACATATAAGAAGGTATATTTCTAGCTATATTAATAGAAACAGTAGCAGTAGTGGTATTAATATTATTAGTAGTAATAGCAGTAGTAATAGTACTAGCAGCGATGGGTGGTAGCTGTAGTAGTAGTTACCGTTGTAGTAGTAATACTGTAATGAAATACTATTTCACTGGCACCTTACGGCGACCGTGTTAACCGGGATTAAACCTGAGTGTTAAGATTAACTTTAAATAAAGCAGATGACGTTTTGTACAGTTTAGAGTTTTACGAGTGTCAGAGGTCAAATTTGCGCTCGCATTTATCACGAGTCACGGTCAATTATGACAGCTGTCCGCCAATTTCTTTATAAACGCTTTCGTTAATCTGTGAACAAAACTTTCGAAACATTTTGTATTATTATTAATTGTTTGGGGTTTTTTTTTGTTTTATTTTAATCTTCAGCAGCAGCGAAGATACAGCCCCATTTCGCCAAATTGTTTTCTATGAGTCGTAAAAATACTTTTGACTTTTTACGACTGTTTGAAATATGTTAAAACCGCCGGCCAACCGAAGGAGATTACGCGTTTCGCTTGTCGGCAAGACCAAAGTCCGAGTCAGAACGTGCGTCGTTAAAAAGTATCCACAATGCTCTGCGAACGAAACCCGCGCGCGCGCGCGAAAAGGTGAAAGTAATCGATAAAGTCCACTCCGGGTTTTTAAGAACACCTCCGAGATGAAAATCAGCGGCAGTCCGTGCTCCTGTGGTCAGTTCGGGGTCAGATGTACTCCTAAAGCACCGCCGCATTCGACTGACCCGTCCAGTTTTTATCGCTTTTTCATGTCCATTTCGACCGCGCGCCTACCCCCCTCCCAAAAAAAAGTCTACACTTCTCCATTGACGCTTCGGACTGAGCTCATTTTTAGTTCGTTTTTATTTCGTATCAGTATCAGACACCGGTCTCCGCTAATGAGCTCAAATGGCCCCCATGAACCTGCTGCCATATGGGGAATGAAGACAATAAAATAAACATTTCGAGGAAAAGTTTCCAATTTGCAAAAGTCCTAATGAAGCAAGCGGCGCAGATCTGTGTCGCGAGAGCACGCGCTAAATCACCCCGCGCGTTGTCATGGATACGTCGAGGGCTAGCGCGAATTTGATTAGATTGTAACCTGTCTTACATAATTCGAGCCCGCCATAACTTCGCAGGCATAAAAGTTTTCGGTCGTTAAAACAAAATTCAGACTTAGCGTTAATTTGATTTACTTTGGTGGTCCCAGAAGGGGGGAAAAGAACGGGGATAAGATAGGGACAGACATAGTTTAAAGACAATTCCGATGGGATCTAAGATTTGAAAATGTTTACACAGCCGGGTAAAACTGTGAGGAATATTTTATAAGACAACGTACATACAAAAATATCGCGTAGAATATATGAGAAGGAATATTTCTAAAATTGCACCTTAAGGATAAGATATTCAAGGAAATTTTCATAAATATATATATATATATATTTTTTTTTTTTTTTTTTTTTTGTGAGTATTTGTTACTGGATAATATTTTAAGCAACGCTTGTTTCTGGATAAAAGCTTAAAGATTGTTTATCAAATGCAGTTTATCGTGTACCACTTGAGAATATTTTAACAATATTATGAATAATATCTTGAATATTTTTAATTTTTCTATTATCGTTATTATTATTGTTATGATTATTATTATTATTATTATTATTATTATTATTATTATATATTATTATTATTATCGTTATTATTATTAT
>CM022675.1:11519515-11529515 GCA_012295275.1 Chrysomallon squamiferum
TGATTATACTACTGCAGAATACCGATATCCAAACAGACTAACTCGTTCTTGTGGTTACAGAAGACAGCCAGCAATCAAAGTGATGCGCTGTTATCAGAACAAACAGCGTTAAACGTGTCGTTTTTAACTGTCCCGTCTGACGTCACACTATCACACACTTTTGGCAGTTTCGCTTTTTTGTCGCTTGCACATGTTTCGTTTTCAACCACGCCGAGGCTTCAAAGCTGAAACGCGTGAAAAATTAACCAATCAGGTGGGAGAATATGGTTATCGATTTCTGGTGGGGGTTTTTAGGGTTTTGGGTTTTTTTTTTTTTTTTTTTTTAATGGCACTCGAGTTATGGCGAAATGGATAATATATGGAAAATGTAATTCATTTTTAATGTCAATGTTGACATGTTTTCAAACACGTTTTTTGGGGTGAATTAACGTTTTCCCCTCTAAGTTTAAATTAGCGTAGTTTGGTGTCAGCATTTCGGAAATTGCTTTTTATTGTTATTGCTATTGTTATTATTTTCCAATGGATTTTTTGGGGTTTTTTTTTTTTTTTTTTTTTTTCCAGTTTTAATTTAGTTTTATTTTACTTTGCTTTTATTAATTCTAAAATTATAATATATCTGTTATATATCTTTTTTTTTTCTTTTTTTTCTGCTTTATGTATGTACATCACTGACGTGAATCCAATAGATTCTGTGATGGACTAATTATCACTTTAAAAATAGGATTATAAATGAAAAATTAAACTGTTCACATGAAATGAGATGTAAATAGAGAGAGAGAGAGAGAGAGAGAGAGAGAGAGAGAGAGAGAGAGAGAGAGAGAGAGAGAGAGAGAGAGAGAGAGAGAGAGAGAAAGGGAGGGAAAAAAGAACGGAAACCGAAAATGATAGAAAGAAATTGAGAGACAGAAAGTGTATGATGTTTTTCTTTTTGTAATGAAGTTTTTACTTATTTCTAAGTATTGCCCATAACACACACACACACACACACAGACTCACTCTCTCTCTCGCACTCATATATGTATGTATGTTTTTCTTTTACTCTCCCTTTCTCTTATTCTCTCTGCCTCTCTGCGTCTATCCATCTGTCAGTCTATCCTTCCATCTATCCATCCATCCATCTATCTATCTAAGTAACTCTTTCTCTCTCTCTTTCTCACCCTCCCTATACTGTATTTGTATTGACTGTTCTAGAGCAGCTAGTGTAGTAATAGTAAATCTTATGAAATTTCAATGTTTTTCAGTCTCTAAATTATGCTATTTTAAACGTAAGCAATTTCTGTTTCATCTTTACTTTTCAACTTAATTTAAGGACCGGATTTAGTTAGGTGTAGGACGAAGATTCCGAGATACATTTTCTGTAAATCCATTAAAAAAAAAAGTGATAGTAAAATGTTTTTGTTTTCTTCTCATTTCAGAAAGTTGAGGTGTTTTCTAGGAAAGAGAATTACCAAGAAGCAAAAAGAAAGTTAGAACAAGAAAATTAAAAAATTAGGAAATAAATATTATATCTACTTAATGTCAGTGATCTTACAATAAAGGCATATGTATCATATTTTGTTATTGTTGTTGTTGTTGTTGTTGTCTTTGTTGTTGTGTTGTTGTTCTTACATGCATGTACTAATTTATACACATATAAGTTTTTACGTATTTGCATGCATATATACACATTCATGCGTAACATACATATATAAATCTACACATACATATACATACATATACACACATATACAAACATATATATAAACATAAATAAGTATATACATATATACATACATTCACACACAGAGACACACACACACACGCACACGCACATACACAGAATGTAACATTCAGAACCCTGCAGTATTTTTAAGAGTAAATATTAATTTCGTTATTTCTGACAAGGCAACACATATCAGACATTTTCAAACAGAAAACCAGAAGCAACAAAACAGTTAAATAATTTCTAAAAATCTAAAGAAAAAAATGATGTTTACAAGCTGAATATCACAAACTAATATTTTCACACTGATACCTGTTTCCAAATTCCCGGACTTAAGTGACAGCAAAAGCGAAGAATTTCAATAAAAAAAAATAAAAATATAAAAATAAAACCAGAGAAAGAGCGAGATAGAAAAGAATGAAAAAGAGAGCAATAAAATAGTTTTACGACCGTGTTACAAAATATTCTTAAATAGGAACCCCCTCATGTTAACTAGATTAGACAGTTTCATGTTCCTCGTGTGAATACACACATCTATTTATTTTCTGTTTGTTTATTTATTTATTTATTTTATTATATTATTCCTTGTGGAAATGCATACGAATAGTTTACCTGTATAAGTTTCTTTGTTTTTATCTTTATTATGTTTATTTATGTTTTATTATTTTTTATTATTATTTTTTTATATATATATCCTTTAGTTTCTTTTTAACTCTATTAAAGTCTTTGTTTTTCATCTTCGTTATATATTTTTTTTATTATTTTATCTCATAAATACACACAGACACACAGACAGACAGACAGACAGACGTATGAACATAAATATTTGTTTTCCATTTTCAAAAGTACATATATCAAGCTAGAAAATAAAAAGTATAATTCTAAGATAAAAAGAAATATTATTTATTAATTTAAGCAATTGTATTTATTTATTTATTTATTTATTTATTTATTTATTTATTTATTTATTTATTTATTTATTTATGGACAAACTCTTTATTATATAACCAAATTTGTTTGTGCATAAGACCTAAACGCAAATGACATATATATGGGTAATTGTGTGTGTGTGTGTATGTGTGTGTGTATATATATCAAAACCTTTATTCAGAAAGACCTGACATTTATACAAAGATATAAGACGAACATAACTATTTCTTTATACTGATCTTAATCTTAATAACAGGGCTTTTTTCTTCTATTTTTTTTTTTTTTTTTTTTTTTTTTTTATTTACTTTTTATTTTTTTTTTATTATTGTTATTTTGTAAAACCTTCTTTTCGTGTTATAGTTAAAATATCTCCCTTGAAAGATTACATTTTTTTTGTACGTCTATACAATAAATAATAAATGTGAAACGGTTTCTAAACTTTATTTAATTCTAAAATCAAACAGAGAGGGTAGCAGGATTGAGACAGATAATGAATGAAAGAAAGAAACAGAAAAAAAAGAATAAATGAAGAATTATGAAAGAATGAATAAACGAATGAATGAATGAAAAAGAACAAAAAAACAAAGAAAAATATTAAAAATGTTTTGGATCCTTCAATTTTTTTTTTTTTTAAATTACGTTCTGCATGTTAAATACATCATCAATCTTCTTTTTACTTTTTTTTAAATTTCAGTTTAATCACGGCTTTCAGACAGAAACCTCACACACAGTGGAGGTTAACTCTGATCTGCACCTCTGATTTATTTTTTTTGCCTCATATGCATTTTAATTGTAAGTACAGGGGAGGTAACTCTGTGATTTAATTTTGATTTAATGCACGTGGGTTGCCATTCACCAAATCGTTTTTCGTTGGTTGTGACTTAAGGTTTAGAAAAACGTGTTTCAATTCTTGTATTATTTTTTCCACTGGTGTTAGGGTTATGGTTTAAACATGTATTTTGGTTATCACATATTAAATCGGATCACAATCGAGAAAATGTTAATGTTTTGTTTTTCTAGTTTAATTCTTCTTCTTCTTCTTCTTCTTCTTCTTCTTCTTCTTCTTCTTCTTCTTATTATTATTATTATTATTATTATTATTATTATTATTATTAGTATTTAAATCGATATATGATTCTTCACTGAACTCCACTGAACAAATGCAGTCAAGGAAGTTGTAGTAGTTGTTAGAGGTACTGTAGTAGCAATAGGAACTAATGTTGATGTTATGGGTGTTGTTGTTGTTGTATTGATATAGTGAACCACTTCAGGGACGTGGACGATGATAAACTGGGTATCTGTTATTATCATGTAATCAGCAAACTGTTATCTTCATATTTAGATATTACTTCATATCAAGTCGTTAGGATCCGTGCTACTTCATATTTAGATATTACTTCATATCAAGTGGTTAGTATCCGTGCTACTTCATATTTAGATATTACTTCATATCAAGATGTCAGTAGCCATGCTACTTCATATTTAGATATTACTTCATATCAAGTGGTTAGTATCCGTGCTACTTCATATTTAGATATTACTTCATATCAAGATGTCAGTAGCCATGCTACTTCATATTTAGATATTACTTCATATCAAGTTGTTAGTATCCGTGCTACTTCATATTTAGATATTACTTCATATCAAGATGTCAGTAGCCATGCTACTTCATATTTAGATATTACTTCATATCAAGTTGTTAGTATCCGTGCTACTTCATATTTAGATATTACTTCATATCAAGATGTCAGTATCCATGCTACTTCATATTTAGATATTACTTCATATCAAGTTGTTAGTATCCGTGCTACTTCATATCAGATATTACATACATCGAGATGTTAGTATCATTTCTACTTCACACTTAGATAATGGTTTATGGTCCGTGCTGTTTCATATTTAGATAATACTTCATATTAAGATGCGAGTGATGGTTTCTCCTTTAGAATATACACAACTTTAAACAATGCTACAAGATATGCTACAGAGAGAGAGAGAGAGACAGAGAGAGAGACAGAGAGAGAGAGAGAGAGACAGAGAGAGAGAGAGAGAGAGAGAGAGAGAGAGAGAGAGAGAGAGAGAGAGAGAGAGAGAGAGAGAGAGAGAGAGAGAGAGAGAGAGAGAGAGAGAGAGAGAGAGAGAGAGAGAGAGAGAGAGAGAGAGAGAGAGAGAGAGAGAGAGTGTGTGTGTGTGTCTAACTATCTCAACTTGGAATGCCCTTCTCGGCTTTCTCCGTATCGACAAAGAACTGAACGACATCACGATTATCAGAAATCACACTGTTCTGACATTAAACCTCAGTTTTTGTAGGTGGCATGTTCTGCAGTACACATATCTAAATAACGAAAATTAGACCCCCCAAAATAAAAATAAATAAAGAAAAAAAAAATGTTTAAAAGATACAAAACACATTCACTCACAGAGTTATCTTTCTTTACCACAGCTTTCTACTTCCGGTGACCATAGCAACAGAACGTGCATGTGTTTGCCATCTGAGATAGCGTCACACTTGGCAAATCAGTCGACCATAAATTAACGTTCTGCTGTTAACGACACATCAACTTTTGAAACGTAACTTTTCTCGATGTTTATATTAACTAACAGCTTTCTGGATGAAGAAGAACAAAAAAAATAAATAAATAAAAATAAAACCAAAAGGAATTGCAAAGCAATTTCACGTGCGTTTTGCCTCAATCAATCGATCGTAAAAGTTCGGATGTTACGTGTGAGTATGTGTCTGTTTACGACTCTGGGTAGCTGCCTTTACGACAAACTTCGGTATAAATTAAGACTCGAAACGATTCGTAAAGCTGGTGGTCCAAAAGCTTCGACTGTGTGAATTCTTAACGAGGACAGATGTTTCGTTTTGCCTCGGTTCTTGCCGTAAACGTCCGAATGACTGATGTCCATGCAAAATGATTTACTGTCAGAACCGTCGACGTTGTCTTTAAGTGCAGAGAAATGGAATGTCCTGCGGTTTATTGAAAAGAAAAAAAATATATTCTGATTCGACTGTTGCTGCAAGGAGTAAATAAATAACAAAATTTACAAAACAGCGAAGAGATACGGATAGCTTCTTCACTTCAGAGAGACAAATGTGATCAAATTGAATTAACAAAACAGCCTGACTTGTGTGAGTAATTAAAATGGTAATTAAAAAAAAAAAAAAAAAAAAAAAAATTTAAATTTAAAAATCGTTTACGTTTTAATAACAGAAATATTAGACATCGAGGCTGAAAGAATCTTCAAAAACAAACACTGGTAAACAAACGAAAATGATTCCCACACAATCCAAGTAAACCCAAAACTAACATGAATACTTCTATGTTTACTTATTCCTTCTTTCGTTCCTTTCGTACCTTTCTTTCTTTCGATCTGTTTATCTATGTATCTATCTTCTTTTCCTCAGCATCATCCACCAGCTATAAAAATACACACTGATTGGCACACACAGATACACACACGCGTACCTGTACATATACACGTGCATGTACACATACACACGCACGCAGGCACACACTCATACACAGACAGTTAGACAGATAGATGTTTTCCTCTGTTAATGTGTAAAAATAGCGTCTTGAAATCTAAAAAACAAAGTTGCATATAAAATATTTAACTACCTATATTTTTCACGTGAATATATATATCTCTCTCTCTCTCTCTCTCTCTCTCTCTCTCTCTCTCTCTCTCTCTCTCTTTTTCTCTCTCTCCCTCTACGTTTTTTAATTGTTGTTTCGTCTTCCAAACTCATTTTATTCATTCTTTTTGTTTATCTCTCTCTCTCTCTCTCTCTCTCTCTCTCTCTCTCTCTCTCTCTCTCTCTCTCTCTCTCTCTCTCTCTCTCTCTCTTTGTGAATATGTGTGTGGTATTCTCGGTCCTCAAAAAACACTTTTCATTTTATTTCCTTTTCTTTTTTTTTTTTTTTTTTTTTTTTTTTTTTTTTCAATTTTCTTTATTCCTTCCTTTCATTTCATCTCTTTCTATATTTAGACAATTTTTTTTTTTTTTTTTTTGTTTTCGTTTTTCATTCTCGTCTCTCCCACAACATAATTTTTTTTTTTTTTTTTTTTTTTTTTTTATCAAAAACTGTCCAACAGGGAATCACAGGATTTTGCCCCCACCCAAAAATAAAAACAATATCGATGACGTCATAGAACGTGCAGCTAACCAAGGCATCGCCAACCGAGTTTATCTTGCCTTGGGGAGGACTAAAAGCGTTTCTCTACGACATCTTAAAAGAATCTTTCTTCTTTAATTACGGAGTGTTTTTTCGAGAAACAAACGCATAAAATGGGTCTTAAAAAATTTTCAGGCCGGCCATAAATCAGATCTTTTGGACAGCAAAATGATCGAGTCACTGGCTGATACAGAATTTCAGATTTAAACAACCTTTTTTTGATTACAAAAGTAAAATAAAAATCGGAATGTAATTTGTTAACGGCGAGCCCAGGCTGAGAAAGATTTTCTCTGTCTACTTTGATGTGTTGAGAACTAATGAATTAAAGTTTTAAAAGAAAGCTTTCTGGGGGATTAACTACTGAACAAACAGTTTTTTAATGCTGGATACCAATTTTTTTTTTTTTTTTTTTTTTTTTTTTTTGTGTGTCTTCGAGTCTTTGTGTGCGTGTGTGAAAGACAAAGAGAGAGACAGAGAGACAGAGACAGAGAGAGAGAGAGACAGAGGGAGAGTATGTGTCTGTGTTTTGAAATGTTAGTTTATCAGAGGATAAGTGAGTGTATGTGCTTTTGTGCTTATGTTTATTTAGTTATTAAATTATGTGTTATACTATCTCTTTTAATTGCTTTTATATGTACAGATAGATAGATAGAAAGACAGATGATAGATAGATAGATAGATAGATAGATAGATAGATAGATAGATAGATAGATAGATAGATAGATAGATAGATAGATAGATAGATAGATAGATAGATAGATAGATAGATAGAAAGACAGATAGATAGGACAGATGCACTTTTTTTCTTTCTTTTTTGAGTATGTATGTTGGTTTTTGAGGGGATGTTGTTTAAAAAAAAAATTATTATTATTTTATATTTTATTTTATTATCGCCATCATCATTATTATTATTTTTTTATTATTATTATTATTATTATTATTATTATTATTATTATTATTATTATTATTATTATTATTATTATTATTATTATTATTATTATTATTATTATTATTATTATTATTATTATTATTATTATTATTATTATTATTATTATTATTATTATTCATTATTATTATTATTATTATTTGGTTTTTTTTTGTTTTTTTTTTGTTGTTGTTGTTGTTTTTTTTTTTTTTTTTTTTTTTTGTTGTTGTTTGGTTGGTGTTCCCTTTCTTTATAGCTATATAAGATTTCTGAATCAAAACTGTTGATAAGATCAGTATAACGTAATGAACACTTCTCCCAAACCATTAATCGCTTCATAAATTTTTTAATTGCTCCATTTTGCTGGTGAACAAATCCCAGGTATTAAAACAGTGCATTGTCATTACAGCTCTGTCTCTAACGCAGGTGGGAAATTAATTTTTTTTTTTTTTTTTTTTTTTTACCTGGATCAGGTATGACAATTTACTTTTATTTATTTTGTCCCTAGAGTTACCATTTTTTTATCCCACAATTAATCATGTAAAAGAAATTAGTTATTTATGACCCGTTTTTGAATTAAACGACTCAATCTGTTAAAAGAAAAAAAAAAATAAAAAAATTAAAAATGGGCGAAAAATCCCATTAAATTTAAAAAAATTAAAAAATAAAAGAAAAAAGAACACGATGAGAGGGACAGTCTTAAAAAGAATGTGAGAAACGTAAAATGAAAGAGAGAGGGAATGAAAGAAAAAATCTAGAATAACAAAGAGATGAACTTATTTTAGAGAATTTTAGGTGTGTTTGTACAAACCATGAAGTTTAATGTTTATTATTTTTTGCGAATTACTATTTTTAATGCTGCAGACACAGTTATTAGTGCTATTGTTATTTCAGTTTGAATTCTTATTTCTTTTATTATTATTATTATTATTATTATTATTATTATTATTATTATTATTATTATTATTATTATTATTTATATTATTATTATTCTGAACTAACAAAAATAGCAGTAGTAATAGTAATAGTAGTAGTAGCTGTTGTTGTTGCAGTTGTTGTAGTGATAGTGGTACTGGATAGTAATATCTGCAGCAGTAATAGCTGTACCTGTAGTATTAGTAGTTATAGCGCTAGTAGTACTAGTAATACTAATTGTAGAACTAATAGTGTTTGTAGAAATTTTCCTGATATAGTTTTAATAGTAGTGACAACAGTAGGATAAGTAGTTGTACTAATAACTGTATTAGTAGTTGTTGTACAAGTAGTAGTAATAATAATAATAATAATAATGACGATGATTATGATGTTGAGGATGATGATATAACAACAACAACAGCAGATGGACATTAAAATTAGTAGATGTATTAGTAGTAGTGGCAGTAGTACTAGTAGCAGTGGTTTTAGTAGTAGTAATATTATTAGTAGAAATAATAGTAATTATAGCAGTAGTAGTAATAGTAGAGTTAATAGTAGAGATAGTAACAGTAGTGGTAGGAGTAAGATTAATAGTAGTAGCAGCCTCGACAGCAGTATTAGTAGTAGAATAGTAATAGTAATAGTAGAACTAGTAGTAGTAGTACTAATAGTGGTGGTAGTTGAAGTAGTTGTAGTAGTGATAGCTGTAGAGTAGTAGTAGTAGCAGTAGTAGTAGTAGTATAACTACCTTAACTAGTTCTAGTACTACAACTGCCACTATAATTATAACTATTACAATCTCTACATGTTCACGTTCTTACAGACAAGGCATAGCGTTAAAGAAAATTAATTAATTTTATAATAACAGAAGATCGATAAGTAAATAAAAATAATTAAAATAAGACTTAAAAAATAGAGAATATTTGAAATAAATAAAGACATCAGTCAGGCATTTTAATAATAGATAAATATTTTTAAGCATCAATCAAAACGATTTTAATATTAATGAGACGAAATGTATGCACATTGTGTCACTTTGACCTTAGCTGTATATAATAATGTCATACAATCTACGTCGGCAACTTAATGTAGCTTATTTTTAAGTATGTCATTGTTATTTATTTTATTTTATTTATTCATTCATTCTTTCGTTAATTTATTATTATTTTTTTCTTATTATTTATTTATTAACATATTTTATTTTTATTATTTTTTATTATTATTATTTATTTTTTATTATTATTTTTTTTTTTATGTTTTTGTTTGTTTTTAAGGTAATAATTTAGAAATGTATACGGTTGTATTAAAACACCGTTACCTGTGTATTACCCGTTAACTATTTACAAT
>CM022675.1:11539515-11542015 GCA_012295275.1 Chrysomallon squamiferum
TTCTCGCCACTCGCGAGATTTCAAACGAGAATAATACTCGACTAGATTACCTCCCTTTAGTAAATCGTTTTTTAATTTTTTTTTCTTCTTCTTCTTTTTTTTTTTTTTTTTTTTTATTTTTTTATTTTTTTAGTCTTTTCACGTTCCTCCAGATGGCTATAATAGTTTGACGCAAGAATATAATTATGTTTCGATTAAAAATATTTTGAAGAAGAAATCTGAATCCAGTATATAATTTGTAAGCCCTATTTTTTTTTTTCTAAATAAATTTGTAGATTGTGTTAATAAATTATCAATGTTTTTTTTTTTTTTTTTTATTATTATTATTATTATTATTATTATTATTATTATTATTATTATTATTTTATTATTCGTTTCTCATTGTTGTTGTTTTTTATTTTGCGGGTGGGGGTCTTTCTTTCTGTCTTATGTATTTATTTATTTATGTTCCTGAATATTAAATTTGTGTTTATCTTATTTTGTATATATGAATAATTGTTTCTTTGTTTTATTGTTTATGAACGTATAGAGGAAATATTTGTGTTTGTGTTTATTAATATACGTAAATATTCTCAAATATACATCATCCCTTTTTTATCGCTTTCTTATACAATTCGAAAAAAAATGAGTTTGAATGAATCAATGACAGATAAAGAAAGAAACTTAAAAAGAAGCTTCGAAAAAAAAATAAAAAGAAAAGTACGAATAAAAATAAATAGCAACAAATGATTAGAAAAATAACATAATTCTACATACAGTAGCAAGGTATAAACCCAATTTTTTATATTTTTTTTATATATTTTTTTCTAAATCTAACCATGAAGCAAAAAGAAAAAGAAAAAGAAGAAAAAAATGAAGTTACCGAAGTTCTCATAAATTTCAACGTGCAAAACCTTCCCCGAATAAAACGAGAGATAGGGTCTTCATTAGAAAATCAACACTTCATTAAATCAAACATTTGAAACTTCATAATCTCCGTCCGTATCAGCCGAAATGTCGCCACAGCATAGCTGCCCATAATCCTTCGTCTCCGACACGCAAAATAAACTAAAATTTACGACCTGGATCAGAATAGCGACTCTGATAGAAAACCCCTTTTGCCGTAGAAAACACCGCTATTACCAACAGACTTGGTGGTCCCTTCGCATTTTTCTTCTTTTTTTTTTTTTTTATTTTTTTTTTTTTTATATCTCAAATACTGAAATAGTTTGATTTAATCTTATAATAAAAGCTAAAAACATACGAGTATCCGACGCTCCAGGAGAGGTAGAAGCTTCGAAGAGAAGAATTTAGTCAAGCGATCGAAAAAAACGGTTACGACAGGATGGTGTTTATAATTCTGATGTCCACAGAAGCGTTTTTTGTTTTTTTTGCTAATCTCTCGTGCGGTATCAAATATCAATTATGCAGATGATGACGACAAATAATAAAGCGAAGTCGTATCTGATGCTATATCTGGTGTCTGTGTGTCTCTGTGTCTCTGTGTGTGAGGATTGTGTTACTAGAAGAGAATATCACAGACGAGATGTCATCGGATTCTCAACTGTTTGTCCTCGATTATTTCTATTCCACGGTAAACTGTTCTGATGATGATGATAATGACGACGTTTATGATGATGTATGCAGCTAATTGTGAAGACTGTTGCGTTGCGATAACGTCGTTGGTGTTCGTGATGTTGATACGACAGTGACGAGGATTAGCACGATGATGATGATGATGGTGGTGGCGATGATGACGTGACGATGATAACGTTAATGACAATTATCACTGTGATGTTGATGACGATGATTCTGGCGATGGTGAAGATGATAATGATGACGATGATAGAAAACATCATGAAAGTGTATTGAAAACATAAATTTTATTTAATTAATTAGATACTTATACGTAACATTATAATGTTGAAAACAATGATTTTACAGATACAATAGCTAGAATCGAAACACGGGTAACATAATTTATTAAATGAAAATAGATCATTAACAATACAAGATTCTTTTTTTTTTTTTCTTTCGTTGTTATTATTATTTGTTTTACATCTTTTTTCGTTGTATGCTTTATCGTTAATGTTGTGTTTGTTGTTTTTCTTTTGTTTTTAAATATTGTTTTGTTGTTTTCTTTTCAGAACTTAATGACGTCATTTTGCCTCGACAGAAAGTACGGACAAAAGAATAACGACATATATACTTTTTTTCTTTTGGACTTAGACGTCATAACACAACCAGTACGGAAATATGTTTAAGCTGTTGTGTGCTGCAAAACATTTGATCAAATTTTTAAAACCAAAACCACGATCATCAGTTTTAATTCTGACTCTTAATCTCAGATTTCAAAATCTGCATCTTATCAATGTAGAAGGATCAAAATTATTGATAATGGCTTAAAATGATACATCAGAGTATTTCATTATCGTGTGGTGTTAGGTGCTTGTTAAAAATAATAAAATAAGAATAGAACAGCTGAAGATCTTGTGTAGGATATTGTTAGAAATTATCAGTA
>CM022675.1:11547015-11549515 GCA_012295275.1 Chrysomallon squamiferum
ACCAAAGGGGCATAACTGTTTTCGATATCAAATTTGTTTTGTTTCTCTGATAAATATCGATTAGTAAATTGTTTTATATTATGTTTTTTTATTATTATTATCATCACCATCATCATCATCATTATTATTATTATTATTATTATTATTATTATTATTATTATTATCATCATCATCATCATCATCATAATTTTTTCACAAAATAAATTATAATTTTGAAAAACAATTAAACATTGACATTTACAATGAAAAACTGGACGTACTTGATGGTTATAAGTTCGATAAATTTAATATAATGATATAACTGTGTTTCTGAATGTCAAATTACAAAGTACTGAACCCTAAACAAAGCTGACGTTGTTGTACAACTATATGATAATAAAATGAACGGGTTTTTTTTGTTTTTTTGTTAACATTTACGAAAAAGTTCTAGAAATAGAAAAAGTCAAATCTTTCTGTAATTGTCAGGCTTATGTAAGGAAACAATTTAATATAGATAATAATAATATAATAATAATAATAATAAGAAGAAGAAGAAGAAGAAGAAGAAGAAGAAGAAGAAGAAGAAGTAGTAGTAGTAGTAGTAGTAGTAGTAGTAGTAGTAGTAGTAGTAGTAGTAGTAGAAGTAGTAGTAGTGGTAGAAGTACAGTGGTAGTACTGGTGGTAGTAATACTAGTAATAGTAGTATCATTATTTTCATCATTATCATAATAATTATTATTATTGCGTTTGTTGTTGTTTTATATATGTGTACATTGGTCTATGTATATTTTAAATTCATTTTTAACTGTACTAATTATCTGATTTTTAAAATTATTTTTATTATTATTATTATAAAATAAAAAAATTAAATATCATTTTAAATCATCTATCTTAGTGATGCAAATATTGATTAAAAAAAAAAAAAAAAAAAAAAAGAAAAAAAGAAAAGAAATTTACAAAACTATAAGAAACGCAGAGACAAATTCTAAAAAAAAACGAAATTATCACCATAAGGAAAATACGGAGGAGGGGGAAGAAGAAGAAGAAGGAGGAGAAGAAGTAGTAGGGGGAGCCACAGGACGTGCTCGCGAAGACGTATATACCGTTATAGCGTGCTTAACCGTTTTCATAAATATCCATTGACAACGACCATAATAAAAAAAAAAAAAAAAAATAAAAAATAAAATGTCTAACGGTGATCGTTTCTGAATGTCGCTGGGCTGGAGATATATATAATGTATGCGACTGTTTTACGACGTTTTTACGTCAAGCTCTTTCCATCTCTTGCAATAACCGGGACAAAGGTATTCGTTTTATGGCCCGCTTTGAAGATTTGAAGCGACGCGGTGGGTTGCACGGTTGTCTTTCCCTGTGTGACACGAATCTACGAGCTGACGCAAGAGGCTTAGAATGAAAAATGGTTTGCACCGAGATAGGTGAAAAAAAAAAAATTGTTTGTGAGAAGATACGGTGTACGCGATGAACGATGTATGTGTATTGGTTGAATGTCAGTTTATTTATTTATTTATTTATTTTTTTTTTAGTATTTTTGATAGATAAAATTGTGTTAATTTATATATATATATATATGTGTGTGTGTGTGTGTGTGTGTGTGTGTGTGTGTATAGATATATATGTATGTATGTATGTGTGTGTGTGTGTAATGCAAAATAATGTTGTATAATTTAGTACAGTACCATATGGAGTGTTCATATATAATGTCTAGTATATAATGCTTGTTGATCTAATATTATAAAATAAATCAAGTAACTGATTGATTACATGGAGTATAAAAAAAACAATAAATAAATAATAAATAATAAGTTAAATTAAAATAAAATAAATAAATAATAATGTATATGTATATATATGTATTTATAGATAGATAGATAGATAGATAGATAGACAGATAATATGTTTGGTTGTGCGTTGGTGTGTATTGTATCTGCTTTTAATTCTAACTCGCTTAAATCTTTGATATAGGTAAATGGCGGTCAAGGGAAGTAACTGCAATTCTCTGAATTTTAATTTTGAACTTTTTACTCAAAAATAAATTTAAAAAGAAAAATGTGAAAAGGTCATTGCTTTTATTGCTTTTTTTTCAGTGATATTTTATTTATTTCTTTTATTTTGTTTTTACGTTTTGTGGTTGTTTTTTTTTTTTTTTTTTTTTTTTTTTAATTTTTGGGGGTTAATTATTTTTTTAATCAAAATAAGAAAAAAAAAAAAAAAAAAAAAAGGATTTTAAAAATTTGAAAGGAAAAAGTTAATTAAAAGGTTAAAAAAAATAATTTTGAAAAATATCTGCAAGCAGAAGGTTACAAAAAAAAAAAAAAAAAAAAAAAAAAAAAAAAAAAAAATTAAAAAAAAAAAAAAAAAAAACCCACCACCTAATAAAATTTAATTTCAGTTCCTTTGCCAAACGAAAGATTTACCAGGAAGGGAGATAACTGCTACCGGGTTCAGATGGCGCTAATGTTCACTTGATGATAGAGGAAACAGTATAGCGCTGTTTTTATGG
>CM022675.1:11554515-11559515 GCA_012295275.1 Chrysomallon squamiferum
AGAACAAATTTTATAAGTTTTAATAATATAATAACACCATCTTTATTTAATTAATTGAAAGCACATTTAGGTTATGAATTTTCTTTTATTTATTTGTTTATTTTTTAATTTTTTTTTTTTTATTATTATTATTTTGTTCATTTTCTTTTAATTAATTAATTTATTTATTTATTTGTTTGTTTGTTTGTTTATTTATTTCTTTATTTATTTGTTTGTTTGTTTGTTTATTTATTTATTTATTTACTTTTTTATTTATTTATTTATATTTATATTTATATTTATTTATTTTTAATTTATTTTATTTATTTATTTATTGTTTATTATTTATTTATTTATTTATTTATATTTATTATTTATTTACATTTATATTTATTTTTAAATATTTATTTATTTTTTATTGTTTTTATTTATTTATTTATTTATATTTATTTATTTTTATTATTTATTTAGTTACTTAGTTAGTTTTTTATTTATTTATTTATTTATTTATTTATTTATTTATTTATATTTCAAATCCAAAACAAAATGTTCACGTATATCACTTAGATATCGGAACAGGTATTATTATTACTGATCGTAAAAAATTAGTTATAAGTCACTGTTTCTTATTTATCGAATTCGCTACCCAGTTTACAGTCGACAGGAATTCGATCATATTTAACTGACTTGTTTAGTTTCAAAAACTGTAATCTATATCTTAACACTAGTTTCAAATACTCTAACATATCTTAACACTAGTTTCAAATACTCTAACAGATATCGTAAAACTACCTTAGACAGCAGTCTACAGAGACCGACTGATAAACTGTCTGATGGACAGACAGAAAGATATGTAGAGAGATAGAGAGAAAAACAGAAAGAGAAATAAAAATATGATCAGGTGACAGGAAGATAGAAAGACAAATGGGTAGATAAGCAGATAGACATACATACATACATACACACACATATACATACATACATACATACATGCATATATATATTCATTCATAGATATACGTACGAAATCGACAATCATCCAGTCAGTGTCTTCAAACCTAAATATCTCCCAATGTGTGTGTGTGTGTGTATGTATGTATGTATGTATGTATCAATGTATGTATGTATGTATGTATGTATGTATGTAAGTGTGTTTATCCGCCACTCTATTTAATTATATGTCATCAGAATATCTACATCAATCTAAATGTCTGTCTATCTACATAATCTATCTATCCCCATCAGTATAATTATAATATATCTGTGTCGATCTGTCTGCCTGTCTCTACATTTATCTGTCCTTCTGTCGATCTGTTTATATATCTACATCTATCCGTCAGTTTATCTATACATCTATATATCTGCCTATCTGACATGTATAATAATATACTACATTCCGAGCCGAAGCTTTAAATTACGCAATCTGAAGGAGAACGGTCTCAAAACGATGAAAGGAACTTTTCAACTCCACCACTGCAGACTGTTTCAATCACATTTCACAGCGAGCTATGATTTTGTACACTCAGTAAGATGATAAAAAAAAACATTTTTATGACTTGGCCCACCCAGGTTTGAAGAAGCCATTTTGTTTAGCCTCTATCTGAGAGTAACACACACACGTACCTCATTCCCTTCTCGTTATCGCGTCTGCTACTTAAGCAGTAATAATCTAGTATCTTCTGGGTCCAGAAGAAAAAAAATAAAAATAAAAATAAAATAAAAATAATCCCCAGTGCTTGTATTATTTTTCTTTCTTTCTTTCTTTCTTTCTTTCTTTCTTTAAAAGGTTCAAAACTGTACAAGAGAAATGCATGCCAGTGTTTTCAAATTTTTCGTTAAGAATATCGGGATAAATAAGTGAGTGGCGAGACCAGCCAGTAGCTTTTGTTGATTAAATGGAGTTATCTCCCATGGTTTGCTTGAGAAGTGAAAGTGACTGAATGCCATTTTGGGTTTCGTTTGGGTCTCTGTATGAGTTTGTGTGCGTATGTGTGCATGTATGTCTGTGTTTACTTAATTATATCTGGAAATGCGTTACACACACACACACACACACACACATAAATAAATAGATACTACATATACATATAAGCAGACATACACATATACACACATATGTATATGCATGTTTTTAGTACATGTAGATATGCATATTACTATTGCCACAACAGCTACTAGTACTGCTATTACTAATACTACTGCTAATACTACTACTACTACTACTACTATTACCACCACCACAACTTCGACTATTGACATTTCCACTAATATGACGATCGTTAATCATTTCCATCATCATCACCATCATCATCATCACCACCAACACGAACGTCATCACGGATCATCACAATCTGATACCTACAGGACCGGGGGGTTCAATAAATTAACTTGCAGTATTGCAATGAAGTATGATCTCATTTCAACACTTTTTAAAAAAAAGAAAAAATACAGTACACACAACACACCGCATCAAGTTACTCGCTGTAATACTTACAAAATTACACGCGCGAAAAATTCGCTTCTTTCATCTTTTATGACACCCATTAACGAGGCTTTGCTTTTCGGCTGGGGGACTTCTTGCTTCGTCCAATTACCGGACACCAGAGCTTTATTTTATTTTTTATTTTTTTTCCACGCCTTCCGAGGTTGTCTCCCTCTCTCTCTCTCTCTCTCTCTCTCTGGATAGGTGTCGCTATAAAACTGCGAGATCAAAAACGAGAATGAAGGACCTCCGTGTAGCCCGTGTTGATATGGGATATGTTCTACCGCAGGACGCCTATCTAAACAGAACTTCTCTTGTCACTTATGAATACTCGGAGCGTATTTAACTAAGATTAATTACGGTCTCCTTTACAGCGTCTCCACAATATTTTTATTTTTGAATACGGATTGAATTGCTTGTTCGTGTAGCAGACCCATTTTTATTTTTTTTTATTATTTTTTTTATTCTGCTTAATAATTTATTATTATTGTTGTTGTTGTTGTTGTTGTTGTTGATGAATATTATTATGATGATGATTATTATTATATATTATTATTATTATTATTATTATTATTATTATTATTATTTATTTATTTATTTATTTATTTATTTATTTATTTGTTTATTTTTAATTTTTTATTTTCTATTTTTTTATTTATTTTTTTGTTGTTAATTTATATATTGTGTCCTTTACATTTTTACAGTAAATATTAACAACATTTTAATTTCAAGTTAAACAGTTTACCAAATTCAGTGCTCCAAATGTTCTCAACACATTACTGAACAAACACACACCATTTTATTTTTAGTACTAATAATTTAACATTCAAAAACATAGACTACAGTTCTCTCTCTCTCTCTCTCTCTCTCTCTCTCTCTCTCTCTCTCTCTCTCTCTCTCTCTCTCTCTCTCTCTCTCTCTCTATCTATCTATCTATCTTTCTGTCTCTCTCTCATCCATCCCTCCCTCTCTCTCCCTCTCAGTCTCGTTTGTTTTTAATAAAAGCACTACCCGTAAAAAAAAAAAAAAAAAAAAAAAAAAAAAACTATGACAGATGAAGGGCCCCAAACGTGCCCAGATGGGGGTGGTCTGCAGTGAGACCCTGCACGTGCGCACGTTCATCAACGGGGTGGTGGGGGGGGCGCTATCTCGGAATGCACGCGCAGTCGAATCTATAAATGTCTACCCACCTTCGCCTGGCAGCCTGCTGGCATCACTCACCTTCTCGGGCGTAGTCCCTCCTCCTGCTCCTCCTGCTCCTGCTCCTCCTGCTCCTCCTGCTCCTCCTGCTCCTCCTGCTCCTGCTCCAGCAGCAAATCTTTCGTGGAAGAAAAAAACAAATAAAAAAAAACAAAAACAAGTCTCGTGAATTATCGCGAGACTCCACGGGAAAAGTCTGGAAGAACCAAAACTGCTGCAACAACAACAAACTTATCCTTCCACCCGGGGAAAAGCAAGAAAAATTAAAACAAATAAAAATAAAAAAGCAAAGGGAAAAACACCATCAGTACTCCTTCGTGAAAAACTGCCACGAAAACGAAAAAAATGTCAAGAGTATGGAAAACAAAAACAAAATAACCATCGTAGATGAACTATAGTGTTAAGACCGAAACGAAGACTCTACCAAGCGAACATTCAGCATACTACCGAGGGAAAACACCGAATGGATTACAATTTATAACGAAAAACCCCCGTGTAAAAACGAACCCGTGGTCATAATACGTTTATGTGAAGTTCGTCTCGCTTCAAACTGCTTGGATGTTTCGCTGTATACACAAATGGGTGGCCATAAAGATCTCAGACGATAAAAACGAAACATAAAATCTTTGATGGTCTTGTCATTTTTGGGGGCTTCCCTCATTAAAGTTATTGCCTTATGCTTCGTTCTAAACTTTTCAAACGCTCTTTTGCATAATCATCAACAAAAAAAAGAAAAAAAAAAAATTAAAACTCAGCACGATCCAGATTTTGGTTTTTGCCTCGGCACCGGTAGAAGTTGAGTCAGCGTGGAATCTTTCAGTGTCTGAAGCAGATAATGGCTTTCGACAAAGCGTGTATGGGACGGATTTCTGTACGGCAGTAAAATGTCTGCAACGTTAGGGTGGTCTGAAGTTTAGCGAAATCTGCTTCGTTTCACGAAGTAAAGATAATGTTCGTGGGTTTTCCTGTTGTTAGTTTTTGTTAGTTTTTTTGTGTATATTTTTTTTATTTTTGTGTTATTTTATTTTATTTTGTTTTGTTTTGTTTTATCTTATGTTATTTTATGTTATTTTACTTTATTTTAGTTTAGTTTAGTTAATCATATTTTATTTTATTTATTTTATTTTATTTTATTATTTTATGTTATTTTATTTTATTTTATTTTATGTTATTTTATTTGTTTTATTTTATTTTGTTTTATTACATTTTATTTTATTTATTTTACTTTAGTTTAATTTAGTTTATCATAATTTATTTTATCTTATTTTTTTATTAATTTATTTTATTTTAATTTTATTAATTTTAATTTATTTTATTTTATTTTTTTTTTTTTATTTTT
>CM022675.1:11562015-11569515 GCA_012295275.1 Chrysomallon squamiferum
AGTTATTTTTTTTTGTTTGTTTTTGGACGATATATCAACGAACCAGATATAGACAATAAAATAATACACTGTTTTTTTAAAAACAATATTTCAGCACTGTTACTTTGTACAGTTCAAAACTGGAGTCATTACGTCACTGCGGACATGTATATTTACAGCTGCGTAAGATTATTATTATTATTATTATTATTATTATTATTATTTTATTTTATTTATTTATTTATTTATTCATTCGTTTGTTTATTTTTATTTTTGCTGCTGCTGTTGTTGTTGTTGAACTTGGTTCTTAACTAAGATTAGAGAAAGAAAGAATGAAAGTCAAGAAATATATAAATAGACAGACAGACAGACAGACAGACATGCAGATAGATAAATAGATTATTTATTAAACAATGTATTCATTAAACAAAAAAATAATAAATAAATAAATTCGTCTCTCTTATATCTGTGTATCCGTCTCTCTGTCTCTCTGTCTCTGTCACTCTATTCATTTGTTCATCTATCATTCTATATATATATATATATATATATATATATATATATATTCGTCCATCCTCTATACACTTTTTAATATATCTCTCTGTCTGTCTATTTATCGGTATCTATTAAATAAAATAAAAAAATAAAAAAAAAAAACTATTCTTGCCTGAGACTTTCTAGTATATTTGCGCCCGGTCCTCTTATAACAACGTAGTTATTTTGTTCCATACAATACAAATTGCATAGTGGTTTTAAAACTATTATTTTTTAATACTTTTAATATTTATTTATTTATTTACTTTTTTTTATGGCTGATGTATTAATTTTATTTATTTTGTTGTTGTTGTGTTTTGTTTTGTTTTGTTTTGTTTCTTTTTAGTTTTTATTTTTATTTTTTTATTTTTTATTTTGTGATTTGTTGATTGTTGAATTATTATAATCTTATACTGTTTGCGTTTTCCTATTTTAGTGCAGCTAGCATCACTGTTGCTATGTTCTAATGTTTCTATATCATTCAGTCTTTCTTCAAACATTTCTTCCTTTTTACCACCTTTTGTCCTCAGTCATACAAATTTCTGAAATATAGGTCACTATCTCATTTTTTCGAGAACCAATTTTTTAATGTCTGCAAATCATAGTTTTGTTTACACAGTCAGATGAAAGGAATTTTTGTTCACGTAATACTGTTCATTTCAGCCACTCGCCAGAGGTCGAGTTTCCCCAAGTACTGAAGTACAATGACCCTCTGTCGATCAGAACCCAACGGACGCCATTTTTCCGTCCCTAGAAGTGATCTCGACTAAGAAATTATTGAAAACAATAAAAATTTGGATGAGCGATGAATCGGGATTTATTTCCAACATCAAAGCCGGGCGGCCATATAAAAACTCAAGAACTCCCGTTCGAGAATTATTAACGCCCATAAAGTGCCTCTTTGCCGTCCATTTGCTTGTCCCCACTGCGCATGTCAAGGGAATATCAAAAGTTGTCATCTGGTTATTAAACGAAATTAAATAAATTGTGCACTTCACGCTCAGTGTGCTGTGAAAAAAAAAAAAATAATAAAAAAAAAAAAAAAACAGCAGCAGGGAAGAATGAGAAATGGGTGACGGGTCACTGTTCTGTATGTTAGGTAGAGAATGATAATTAAATTGGCCGGTTCCGTTTATTTTTCGTGTAACGAATTTATAAACGTGGCCGGGGTAAGATGGGAATACGCATTTGTTGTTAATATTGTTTATTTATTTATTTATTTATTTATTTATTAGAATATACAAAATGTAAATCAATAAAGAATACGTTATTATTATTTATGTTTTTTAGAAAAAAAGTTAAATAAAAACAACATTATAAATAAAGAAAGAAAGAAAGGAAAAAAAGAAAAAAAAGGATGATTGTTGCATATTTATTACTTCGCTCTCTTTATTTCTCTTCTCTCTCTCGTTCTCTCTCTCTCTATACATCCATCGATTAACCCATCTCTCTCTCTCTTATGCATACATCCATCCATTAACCCATACATGCACATACACACACACACACACACACATATATATACAATGAAACAATGACATACACACACACACACACATACACACACACTACCACACACAACCACACACAAACATACACAAACTATCTTTTATAACTATAAATAATCATTACATCACAATCTTTATTTTACTTCTTCTTCTTTTTTCTCTTTTTTCTTGTCTTCTTTAAATTTAGACCATTCTTGCGTTAAACTATATAATCCTGCCGAGAAATCACTTTTACTGCATTCAAGCCTGTACACCTGTTTCTTTTTTTTTTTTTTTTTTTTTTTTTTTTTTTTTTCTGCTGCTGCTGCTGCTATCTTGCTCAAAACACTGTAAGCAATAAACGTCACGAACAGTTATCCTGGAAAAGTAAACAAATTGATATATACCATGCATCCAGCCTACGATGGACCCTCCGCGCATACACATACATTTGCGCGATTATTTCTGAGTCGAATGCTGTTTTATGTTTTTTCGTCTTTCTCTCAGTTATGTGCGCCGTTTTTAAAGCAAACCAGATTTATTTTTTTTTGGTTTTTTTTTTTCGTAAAAGATTTTTCTTCAACAAGCGAGCGAAGACGACGAATACAACGTGTGTAAGGTGCAGACTTTGTTTGTGACAGAGTGAGAGTAATTAAACGGGTGTAATGATAATAATAACAACAACAACAACAACGGCATTAATAACATTAATAATAATAATAATAATAACAACAGCCATTATTATAATTATTAATGTTGTTGTTGTTGTTGTTCTTGTTACTTTTGGTTATTATTTTTGTTGTTGTTGCTGCTGCTACTGCTGCCATTACTACTATTACGACTTACTGCTACTACTACTACAACTATTTTTATTATAATCATCATCATCAGAATCATCATCATCATCAAAACAAACATAATAATAATAATAATAATAATAATAATAATAATAATAATCATGATGATGATGATAATAATAATAATAATAACAGCAGCAGTAACAACAACAACAGCAACAACAACAACAATAATAATAATAATCAAAGAAGAAAGAAAATAAAACATATTTTTGGGTATATATTTCGGGGCATAAGTTTAGGTAAATGTTTTTATTTGTTTTATTTTGCTTTGTATTTATTATCATTATTATTTTTTTTATTTAATTTTTAGTCACCCATATATTTTTATTTTATTTTATTTAAGTAGTAGTAGTAGTAGTAGTAGTAGTAGTAGTAGTAGTAGTAGTAGTAGTAGTACCAGTAGTTGCAGCTGCAGTAGCAAATCTTCGTACATAGAAAGTAATATTTTACTAAACGTATTCTACACTGCTGTTTAAAAACACTTTACCATCACCTCATTAAAATAAAATATTTTTATTATCACAGATCATTTATATATAAATTAGAATAAGAATATTTCTGATACTATGTTACGACAGACAGAAAATGCTCTTTAACTTTTCAGACGTCCTTGAAAGTTCGTATAATTGTTCACAGTGTAACGGCATATTTATATCACATAACTTTAAAACATTTGAATCAGCCATGTTATTTAGCAAACGACAAACAATTTGCTTAAAGCAATACTGTTTGAAAATTTTAACTCTGCCATTATACTGGTTTGTTCCAGATCGTTATCAGTGATAATTCATTGTCAGTAGAAACACGATCAGTACAAAATTATTAATTAATAAACTGCACAATCCCTATTCGTCCTGTGAAATGATATTTGTCTTCGAAAGGTTCACATCTAGAAAATAGTGCGTACTTAAAATCCCTTTGGACTTCACTTCAATGTTACATGTAAGTTATATATATATATGTGTGTGTGTGTGTGTGTGTGTGTGTGTGTGTGTGTGTGTATTTTTCCTTCTATCTAATGATTAGCATAAAAAAAAAATATATATATAACCTTTTTTTTTTCTCTTTTTTTTCCTAATTGTAATGTTTATGAGTGCATAACGAATGTATGTTTTCACGGACAAAACCGAAATATAAAACGTTTTTAAAAATAAATACCAAAGAGTTTAAAGATTGGCGTCTATTTTCACGAACAGACTTTGATAATGGCACTGAATTGTATTCTAAAATCCATATATTGTTTTTATTTTTATTTTTTTTTTTTTATTTTTTTTTTTTTTTTATTCTTCGATTCTTAATTTTTTTTTTTTTTAAATTCTTTTCTTTATCTTGTTCTTTTTCGTTTACCACCTAATTTTTCATTTTTCATTTTTTTTTTTCTTTTCTTAATGCAAGATTAACTTGTAGATAAGATGAAATATATAAATGCATTAGCCATGAATAAATGTTAAACAGTCCGTGACAGTGAAATAAATGTTTAAAAACGCTTGTAAAGCCTTCTCAAGTCGTAATTTTTTTTTTTTTTTTTTTTTTTTTTTTTTTTTTCAATTTTAAATAAATTTTATAGAAAAAGGCATGAATCAAAAATAAATAAGTAACTAATGTTGTTGTTGTTGTTGTTGTTGCTGCTGCTGCTGTTTCATTTCGTTCTCGGATTTTTATAAGAATTTAACAACTTCCTGGTAATTTTTATCAGTTCAGGTTGTTCCTTTTATAAATTTGCATGTAGATAATTTTGAGAATCATGATGATGATGATAATGATGATGATGATGATGATGATAACGGCGACAATGATAATGACGTTCGTAACAACAATATATAAAAAATACTACTAACACCACCACCATAATCCAACAACAACAACGACAACAACAACAACAACAACAACAACAATAATAATAATAATAATAATAATAATAATAATAATAATGAAGGTAATGATGATAATGATACGATAATGATGATGATGATGATGATGATGATAATAATAAAACTATAAGACAGTAATAGACCATGTATTCCATAACATACTACAAAATGTAATATAAATAAAATGAATGAGAAATAAAATTTTGAATTCTGCTGTCATTGTGTCTATCAGCCTATCAAATATTTCAGGCCTGTAGAATAACACGCAGTAACTATAATATAAAACCTACCATGACGATCAAGAAGCCATAGAAAATTAATACAGTGTGGCTCACATGGTTGCTATAACATTATTAATTCACGAATAGCAATGTCTCGCGTTCATGACATCAGTCTATTGTTAATGACGTCATAGAACAAAAGCGAGTTGATTGCGTATAGATATTTTCCTTCTTTTCTTATACTAGAACCATAAATATCATAAGTTATCTGATACAAAATAAATAAACAATTAAATAAAATTTCTATAATTAAAACAGTTTTTAATCGTTCATGAAATTACAGAGTACAGAAATATTCCTGTTGTCAATAATGAATCAATAGGTAAGGTGAGTGAGAGAGAGAGAGAGAGAGAGAGAGAGAGAGAGAGAGAGAGAGAGAGAGAGAGAGAGAGAGAGAGAGAGAGAGAGAGAGAGAGAGAGAGAGAGAGAGTGAGTGTGTGTGTGGAAGGGATATGCATCCATACATATAAAATAACCCAATTTAAATCAAACCATGCTGAAAATCAAATAACTTAAAAGTTGACACCAACGACAACGTCTAATCTTCATCTTCTTCTTCTTCTTCTTCTTCTTTTGAGTGTCTTGTCATCTGATTCATTACCCTCAAAAAGCCATTTTTATCGTCCTCTTAAAACCACCAATAAACGGCCCACAAATTATTTATTAGTGGCGCTGAAATATCCCAGTTTTTGTCAGGAATTACTCGCTTAAGACCGGACAAGAAGTGAATTTAATTGGGTGGAAATGCATTGTTGAGTTAAGTTGTCAAATGAATTCTTTTCACGACCGCATCAGCCTCCTGCATCAATTTTCCGCCTCGGAACTTTTTTAATTGGTAGATTACGTCACGTTACACCGGTCTGCTCCGTTAATGAACCTGTTTTCGTGGAGTCGGTTAACTCGCAATCTTTAAAATGGAGAAATAAAATTTTGTGTGTTTGTAATTGTGGCAAGTAATAGAAAGGAAAGTTTGGGATTTGTCTCTCGCAGGAGAGCGAAAATGGGTTATTTAATGAAAGATGACGCATAATAGAAAATTAGATCAAATGAGGTTAAAAGCATGTTGTCACTGCATTAAGCTTTTAATATCAGCCATTGGCAATTACAAAGATATATACGTATTTTTTTTATTATCAATTTATTTGGTCAGTTAATTGTTTGTTTACATATTTTTATTTATTTATTTGATATTTATTTTATTTTATTTTATTTTATTTTATTATTTGTTTATTTATTTATTTATTTATTTATTTATTTATTTATTTATTTATTTATTTATTTTTTTGTTTGTTTGTTTGTTTGTTTATTTATTTGGTATTTATTTATTTATTTATTAATTCTTGTGTTTTATTTTGTTTTATTATTATTATTATTATTATTATTATTATTATTATTATTATTATTATATTATTATGGTTCGGTTTCTTTCTTTTTCTTTTGTTTTGCTTTATTATTTATTTATTACTTGATTCAATAATTAACTATATATATTTATTTATTATTTATTCAATCATTTATTCATTCATTTTACACTTTTATTTTACTTATTAAAAATTATTTATTAATATATATGTATATTTAAATTTTTTATAAATACTTTTTATTTATATTACATATTTTCTGCTTCAGTATTACTTTATCTTAATTTATTTATTTACTTAGTTAATTTTTAGCAGCTCGTATACTGATTTTATTATTTGTTTTTTAAATTATTGTGGTTGTTATTGTTGTTGTTGTTGTTATTATATTGTTATTATTATTATTATTGTTGTTGTTGTTGTTATTATTATTGTTATTAGTAGTAGTAGTAGTAGTAGAAGTAGTAGTAGTAGTAATAGTAGTTGTTGTTGTAGTAGTAGTAGTACTGTTTGTATTAGTATTCGTATCGTATTTGTATTAGAATTAATTATTAATCTTATTCACTTTATCCGTTTATAAATAGTTTATATTTATTTGTTTATTTATTATTTTTGTTGTTGTTGTTTTTTATTCGTTTAATTTATTTTTATTTATTTCTTTTGTTTCTGTACTGCAGTAAGTTTTGCGTAATATTTTACGTCTAGTCTTAAATTTTACGTCAGTCCGTAAAACTGTTTAGAACTTCTCATTTTCTATAAGAGTCTGGTAAATTAAACCTTTACATCCTCGAACTTTTTTTTTTTTAACACAAAAATATTTTATTATACCTGGTTTTATAAATACATATCTTATTTTATGTCTCTCCAGTTGTTTTTTTTTCTTCTTTTTTGTTAAGATATTATGCATATGATCTTTTGCAGTTTTGTTTTTGTTTATTTATTTTTTTCTAGTAAATAATATAAATTATTTTAAAATATATATAAAAATATGTTTTCGAATTGTTTTTTAGTCTTTTTAGATTTTATTATATTTTGATTAACCTTAATTTGTTTTATTAATTTATATATTTATTTATTTTTTTTTATTTTCCTTAAAATTTATTTGTTTATTTTATATTTATTTGCTAAAT
>CM022675.1:11574515-11592015 GCA_012295275.1 Chrysomallon squamiferum
GAGAAGTTGATGACGTAATCAGTGCTTCTGTTAGGGGTTTTTTATGATTTCCACTTTGGTAGGGCGTTGGTGGGTGTCGGTTTAGCGAATATGTGTTAATTAGTTTATTTTTTTGTTAAAATACTTGAACAGACTTAGATTAAAGACGATTGTATTCATGCTTGATGATGCTAAATGACTATCGTCATCGTTGCTGTCGAAATTTACTACTACACGAAGTTAATCGGAATAGTCTTAGTCCGTTGTCGTTTTTTTTTTTTTTTTTTTTTTTTTTTTTCAAAATGTCCTGGTATTTAAAATGCTTACAGTTATAATTTCCATGACGTCATATGTTCTGTGATGTCATTAAAATATCCTGGAATATAAAGTGCGTATTGTTATAATTTTCTTGACGTCATATGCTCTGTGATGTCATTAACTTTGTTTAATTCCGATTATTAATTCTTTATTATTTTTTTTCTCTCTCCCTTTAAAATCGTTTCATATGAGAGAGAGAGAGAGAGAGAGAGAGAGAGAGAGAGAGAGAGAGAGAGAGAGAGAGAGAGAGAGAGAGAGAGAGAGAGAGAGATTATAATCAGTGTTTTGTTTTTTAACTAAGAGCCAAAAGAATATAATTTTTTAATATTTAACAAGAACTATAATTACTCTAATTACTGTTGGTTAAAACAAGATATCGTTTCGTTTTTGCTAAAAGTTTAACGCAAAAGAAACCAGAACAGCGCCAAAGTGAACTACGACGTCCATGACAATCATTTGACGTCAATAACCGAACGCTCTATAGATTAAACATTAATTTAAAAACAAATGCATATAGTATTTAAGAGAGTGAAAATTATTTGTAAAAAAAAAAAAAAAAAATATATATATATATATATATATATATATATATATATATATTAGAGTGGATTCAAAAACACATATATATAATTCTTTTATATAATATCCTTACATGTTTTGTTTCAGATATTTCTGAATCCACTTTAACAAATATATATATATATGTGTGTGTCTGTGTGTCTCATTCTGTAATTACCATTTACTCATTTTCGAATTTCCCTCCATTTATTTATTTTCCAATAACACGTACAACACAAACATACTGCTTAACGGTAAGTTGACCATTATTGGTGATAACCGCCATAACTTTTAACGGCGGGGATGTGTTAAGTGAAATATTTAACTGTAATGACGGTGTCGTTTTATTTCTATTCCAGCCTTTACATCGACAGATCGTAAAAAACTACGACTAGCTGAAACAAACTAAACAGGACTTAATTACATTTATCCAGAAGTCTGCAACTAGACGAAATGATCGTGTTTCGAACATACAGGAAAACAGACAGGAAATGTAGATTGAAATATGAGATTAGTACAGAATGGAAAAAAATTTGGTTTATACATACATAGTTATATACATATACATACATACATACATACATACACACATACATACATACATACACACATACATACATACATACATACATACACACACATACAACGGCAGGTATGTATGTGTATATATGTATATATATAAAAAAAAAAATCAGTGCGATAAAGAGCATTTTGTATTTTCTTTATGTTTCGATTTTCATGTGCATTTTTATTTATTTACTTTTATTTATTATTTTCTTTTTTCCATTGCATTTTGAATCTTGTTTTCTTTTTCTCTGTCAGTCTTTAACTTGAATTTTCCTTTCTTTTTTTGTTTCCACTTTCCTTTATTGTTTTATTTATATATATATAGATTTATTTATTTTATTTATTTATTTATCTATCTATTCATTTATATATATGTATATGTATACGTGTGTGTGTGTGTGTGTGTGTAAATATATATATATATATAAATGAATAGATAGATACATAAATAAATAATACATATATATTTATATTTATATGCAGGTTTGTTTAATCATATATAGATATATATGTATGTATGTATGTGTGTATATATATATATATATATATATATATATATATATATATATATATATATGTATGAATGTATTTATATATTTATTTTTTTATTATTATTTCTCTCCTTCTTTTTTTCTGTCTATTCTAAAGATGTACAGGTGCATCTTTTTTTCTTTCTTTTTTTTAATGTTTTCCCCTTTTATTGTATTTCACATAAAAATCAAAACCTTGTCAAAAGTAAATTTCACTGTAGAAATGGATGCCTCGCATTACTACAGCAAACAGAGATATAAGACAGTTTTATTAGTGTTAAAAAAAATGTTAAACCTTCAGTTTACAGTCCCTGGGGCTAAACGTAAGTAACAAAATTACTTACGAAGTACTTAACATTTATTTCAAAACCTTCAGCCGTCGTCGTCGTGGTGGTAGAGGATGCAACTCGATCGTAAAGCAAAGCCCCCGTCTAAGTCGTAGTAGACCAAATATTTATCATTTCTTTCTTTCTTGAGAAATTGACTATTTTTCCCGATCCACCGAAAAGCTCCGCTGCTGTGTTTTGTTCCAGTGAAATTGTAGATTTAAGAAATAACATATGAAAGATCGTTCGTTGTTTAGGTTTTGGTCATATTGTAAGAGCAAAGGTTTTTGTTGTTGTTTTTTTTTTCTTTCTTTCGGGTTTCTTCTTTATGTATTTATGACAATGAAAGAAAAATTTATGATTTAAAATATATATATATATTTATATTTAAATAAATAAAGGGTTTTTTTATATATATATCACATAAAAGTATACAGTAGGACTTTAACAAAAATATACAGTTTTGCTGTTGTTGTCTTTGTTGTTTTGTAGTTGATAATATTACTGTCGGTATCTTCGTTGTTTTGTTGTTGTTATTATTATTATTATTATTATTATTATGATCATTATTATAATAATAATTATTATTATTATTATTATTGTTGTTATTGTTTTTGTTGTTGCTGCTATTATTACTGCTATTGTAGTCCTTAGACTATCATCTTTTTGTTTTCCCAGCACAAAAACTCAAAATTAACAAGACATTGTAATTTTCAACAAAAAGAACAAATAAAAATACAATAATATTTAAATCTTTATTTCCCCCGACATCACCGCCGTCGTCTTCATCATCACCATCGCCAGCCGCTCCAACGGGCTTTCTCTGGAATAACGCACAACGACACTTAATGCACGGTCGCGTTATTTCGTTCCCAGGGTTCACGTCACACCTTGCACCCAATTCTCGGCCATTCTGGCGGCGCGCGCCATCGCCCATATTACTTTTATTCCCAGGGTTTTTTTATTTTCCTGAGGACGCCACCTTCGATACGAAGCGTCGATGTCAGTGCCTCCAAAGCAAACACAAGCCTTTCACGAAGATGTAGATCTCACGTTATCCTCGGTAGTAAAAATATCACGAGGCAACAAAAAGATCATCACCGTCCATCTCGTTATCAAAAAATGTTTGCCACCGGCCAGAATACATACGCGCGCACGCGCGCTCCAAAAAACGCAGACGATTTCCGTTTGTTTGTCTGGTCGCGCGTTCGGGATAATGGAAGATGGTCCATTTTCATTTGGTATAAAATGGCAATAATAAAATCTCGCATAAACCCGAGGTCTGGGCTTTCGCCGAAGAGACGGGCGGGTTTTTACGAATAAAATGGGGGAAAGGTTAGAAGGGAAAATATTGACAGAGGCATGTCGATACAAGTAATTAGTTAGATTGAGTGGTATGGGTGATAGCGACGTCTACGACATCAGCAACGACAGTTCAGGTCAAAAATCAGCATCGAACATCAGAGCGTCATCGTCCACAACAGGAGCAATAGTAATAATAATAATAATAATAATAATAATAATAATAATAATAATAATAATAATAATAACGATAATAATAATAATAATAATAATAAAAATAATAATAAATTAATAAAAAATAATAATCATATAATAATAATAATTAGTATGATAATTCAATTAAAAGAAACAACAGCAATATTTTAACAAAATCGTTGAGATCAGAAATTATTTTAAGAAAACAAAAATAGCATTATTATTATTATCGTCGTCGTCATCATCATTATCATTATCATAATCAAAATCATAATTATTAATATTATTCTATTTTTTGTTATTATTATCGTCATCGCCATTATTTTTTTTATTTTATTATCATAATTATTATTTTAATTATTAATGTTGATGTTTTTAAGGGTTTTGTTTTTTTGTTGTTGTTGTTAAAACATTTTATACAGTTATATAAGGCGTCAATTATATCAATTTTAAATTCAAATACAAAATTATTTTCTTTAATGATGATGATGATGATAATATTAAAAATACAAGTTGTAATAGTGATACTTTTATTCTGGACAAGTAGTAATTTTATGTAGCTACGATTTAGTAGTAGCAGTAATAATAGTAGAAGTAGCAGCAATAGAGTTAGTATAGTAGCGTAGCCATAACAGTAATTGTCATGGTGGTATTAGGAGCAGTAGTAGTAGCAGTAGGAGGAGTAGTAGTTGATGTAGTTGCTGTAGTAGTAGTAGTAGTCATAACAGTAGATTCGTACTTGATGTATAATACGATCGGTTGAAAATGCTAACAGTAGTGGCATTCGCGTTGTTAAAATAACAGAAAAAAAGAAAGAAATTAAGATAAACGATGAACTATAATGAAAACAAGAATTTCTCAATGTACTTTTTAAAGTTAGTTACAGTCTAGATAACTAAATTTAACTTAATAATAAAAATATATATTTATTTATTTATTTATTTATTTATTTACTATAAAATGTATTCAAACTGCGAGATTTAAACTGTTTCCGTACAAGACTTCGCTGTCTTGACGAGCCAGACACTTGTTTTCGAATTAAAGGTTATTGGTCATGCGCAATTTAAAACGGAACATGATCTAAACGAGCACGTGATATGTCCATCACGTGACGACAAGACTAAGGCTTGCTAACAGGCCGTGACAAAACACACCGGCCCGTACGCATAAAGGTCAAAAAGCCAGAACGCGAAATCGTAAACTGTGGAGAGTATATCGTTTTCAAACCAGCTCTGTATGAATTATAAACACATTATAAATAAACTTACAATAAAGAAACAAAATATATCATTACTCTTTTTTTTTTATGAAAAGCATGAGAATAAGGTGATGAAGAAGGACAAGACAAAGAAGAAAGAAAGAAAGAAAAATAGGGAACAATTTTTTTTTTTTTTTTTTTTTTTTTTTTTTTGGATCGAAACTGAAACTGTTGGCTTCACGGGCCAGGCCAGACATTTTTATTATTTATAAATACTCTCCTATCTTTGAGTTACAAGCATGACAGGCCTTTTGGATGATAGCATTTCGAGTTACATGAACCGTTTTATGATAATCTCTTTCTTCCTTCCTAAGGAATTCAAACCTAACTGAGTTTGTAATGTAATCAAGAACTTGTGAAATTTCTGTCGTAATGTCTGTCTGGCCATTGAAAACTGGTGAAAGAGGATACTGTTTGAATTTCGAAACAAATGAAACTGGAGATTTTAAAAGAAAGAGAAGAAGAAGAAGAAGAAGAAGAAGAAGAAGTATATAGTGATGATGATAATAATAATAATAATAATAATAATAATAATAATAATAATAGTAGTAGTAGTAGTAGTAGTAGTAGTAGTAATAATAATAATAATAATAATAATAATAACAACAACAACAACAACTACAACAACGACAGTAATAATAATTATAACATTGATGATGATGATGATGATGTTGTTTGGATCTCATTTCAGGGAGAAAATTATAAAACAAACTTCCTTGAAAAACGTAAATAAACTTACCTGTAAAAATACAGACTTCTATTTATTTTTTATTATTTATAATTTTTATTAAAGTAGTAGTATGTTAGTAGTAAAAATAGAAGAAGTAGAAATAGAAGTAGTAGTAGTAGTAGAAGTCAATAGTAACTGTAGTAGCAGAATTGCTGTAATAACAGTAACGGTAATAATAGTGGTAGTAGCAATAGCAGCAGCCACAGTAGTAGAAGTAGTAGAAGTAGTAGTAGTAGTAGTAGTAGTAGAACGAGTAGTAGCTGTTGTTGTAGTCACAATAGTAGCTGTAGATGTAATATAGTATTTATTATATAGAAAATATTTATCTAACAAACTAAATTCTAAAATTCAACAGTGTATTAACAATGACAGTTTTTAATGTTTCAGAAACACAGGAATTTAATCATGTTGTCTTTCAACAAACGACTAAATAATTATTTTTAAGTTAAAAACGTCAATTATTATTATTATTATTATTATTATTATTATTATTATTATTATTATTATTATCATTATTATTATTATTATTATTTATTATTATTATTATTATTATTATATTTCGTTAACTCTACTGCACAAACTACGTTATTTGTCATATAATATAATATAATATAATATAATATAATATAATATAATATAATATGATATACTTCATAATAAACTATGACGCAAACAAGACTGACGTCATACTAATCGTACAACAATGGAAAACGAAGCGATATGACGACACAGCACAGTACAACAGAGTACTATTTTAACACAGAGGACGCCCTTCGAAACGATATAATAACATTCTTCAACGCAGTGCGGTATAATTTTTAACGACAAGTTTTTGTTTAAGACGGAGGAGAGTGATCGGGGACAGTAACTTTCGCTCTAATAGGTGTCGCTGTGTGAGGCTCCCCTTGGCTTTTCCCGCTTGACCTGCGGAGCCATTTATACGAGAAAATCAGGTGCACGAGAACCGAGAGTCTTCCCCTTAAAATCACCATGAAGAGCAACGAGCATTTCTTTTTGCGGCGAGAACGTAGTCTTTTAATTTGGTTGCGGCGGTGCATCGGGAGCCCTCGGTGGAGAACGTGGGCATGCAGCGGACATTAGCGGAATAACATTGAGTAACTGGCGAAATAAAAACGCACCGAACAGTTTTGAAATTCAAACGCGTCCGCGTTTTGTTGCCTTTTTCAAAGCTCAACAAACCAAGATGGCCGGACCCCCTGCCGCGCGCGGGAAACGGGCTCTCCGCGTCTGCCCACGGTAAGTCTCAGACTTCAAAGGGTCTTATCATCGCTAATTATCAAACAAAGCTCCGAATTTCGCCATAAACTGCACGAAGTGTGTGTGGCTCGGTCGCCAGTGGGTTTTATGTCTCTCTCCGTATCCTGCCCGATCGGCCATCTTCAGACATAAAATCGGTAGCAAAACGGACAACCGTAAAGTTTTGGGGGTCTTCGAAAACCGTGTGAGACATTTCCAGCAGTTGGACTCCGCATTTTAAACTCAAACTTCTGACTCTTGAGAAAAAGACTCTGTTGCCCACTTTTCATGTCTTGTAGAGAGAGAAGTTTCCTGAAAAAAAAAAAGTAACAGTCTGGTCTGACTCATAATGATGATGAAAATATTTATTTTATTCCGGTTATTGTTATTTGAACTCATGTTTCGAACATTTGGGCTTTCTGAAAGCTGTTCCTTTCCGTCGTGTTTCTTATTTGAAATTTGATAGTTTATTAATAGGTTTTTAATAATTTTGATAAAAAGATTTATCTTTTTGTATAACCCGTTAAAAATGTTTTATTTTTTATTATTTATTTTTTCCAGTCTTAAAATACAATAAATTTTCAAAATAATTCTTCTTAAAATGCAATGAATTTACAACAGAATTATTAAATCGAAATGTATTTTGGTAATATTTATATTTCTTTATTAACAATTACAAAATAAATTTTGCAAACGATTATTTATTATGCCGAAAGATAAATAGAAAAAGCAAATACAAAAATCTTTTTCAATAAAATAACTGCCTACGTTATAATTCTTTCGTAACATGTGTTGGCTAACATCTTTCCTATTTATCAGTTTTATATTTATTAGTATTCATTATAAATCTGAGAAACAAAGGACTTTAATCATTATGAGTTATAAACTGAAATTAAAATTGTCCTGACATATTTGAGATAGAGAGAGAGAGAGAGAGAGAGAGAGAGAGAGAGAGAGAGAGAGAGAGAGAGAGAGAGAGAGAGAGAGAGAGAGAGAGAGAGAGAGACACATGAGGTTTATTTAATTATGAAATTATGAAAATATCGCGAATGAAAAAGCATTACCTTTTTGTATAAAAAAAAATAATTTCTCGGGAAGAAAATCCCAAAACAAGAAAACCAAAATAAATCAGAATTCTATTGCCTTAATATGATGGTCAATATTTTCAATCACCACCGCGGTGAACATCGTTATCAATTAATGCGACACGTTATTAACGCCATTTTATTTCCGATGATGTACGAATATTAAGCTTTTATTATCTGAATTAGTCTAATCAGAGACATTTTGTTGTCGCCACGAGAGTTCACATTTGATAAACACAGTCCCTGGGCAATAACAAAAGCGTTAACTGACAATAACCACTTCAGACTCTGTCACCGAGATGGCAAGATAGTATGTTCACTGAAAGCATAAAGCGAATTCATCAAAAATTACAATTTCGGTAATGTCCGTACGTGTTCGTGACTTTTCGTGTCATTCCGAGAACAAAAATATTATTATCGTTATTATTGTTATTGTTGTTGTTGTTGTTGTTGTTGTTGTTGTTGTTGTTGTTGACGTCGTCGTTTTCGCTGTTTTCCTTGTTATTGTTCTAATTCTTCTTTTTATTATTATTATTATTATTATTATTAATATTATTATTATTATTATTATTTTATTATTAATTTTCCTCCTTGATGTTGTTGTTCATATTCTCGTCGTTGTTAAATAAAAATATCAAAATATAGTTCAGTTTGTGTTTGTAATTTTTCTAACAATGGACTAACATTTTATATCAAGTTAGTGTTTACGAAAACAGACTTTAAAATTATTTTAATTTATATTTATTTATTTATTTATTTATTTATTTATTCTTTCGCATATTTTATTTTATTATAATTTTTTATTTTTACTTTATTTTATTATTACTTTCTTTCTTTCTTTCTTTATTTATTTATTTATTTCCTTACTTCTTGTTTGTTTGTTTGTTTATTTGATCATTTATTTCTTTGTTCATTATTTTATTTTATTTTATTTTATTTAAAACAGACGCAAAATTAAAACGAAGATTGCTGTTTGTCGTTTTGTAACCTAGAATCAAATATTTTCCAGACGCCACATTTCAAACAATTACTGTACGTATTTGTTCACATAATTGTCTAACACATGTTACCCAAGTTAGTTAAACAGAGACTGTGCTTTCAGTACTAATTGTTATCAGTTTGGTAATAATTCTGCACAGATTTTAAAATAGGGTAAAGTATTTATCCGAATTTAAAATATAATAAATAAATAAATAAATAAATAAATAAATAAATAAATAAATAAAAGATCAAATGAAAAAAAGATTTTTACAATGCAACTTATTTTATCGCTCATGAAATCATCCAATATTTTTATTTCTAGAAAATAATTAAGAAAGATGTTTAAAAAAATCAAATCAAATTAAATAAATAATAATAATAAAATAATAATAATAATAATAATAATAATAATAATAATAATAATAATAATAATAATAAATAACATAACAAAAATGAACAAAATACAATAAAATAAAATAAAATAAATATAAAATAAAAATAAAATAAAATAAAAAGAAATTTAAATAAAATAATAATAAATTAAAATAAAGTGCTTTCTAAACAGATGATAGAAAGTAACAGCACTGTTTTGATTGTTTCTTTCTTAATTTTGTTATTTTAAATTTTATTTATTCTCTATGTTTAATTTTTTTTTTCAGTTATTTATTTCGAGATTTTATTTCTCTCTATTTTTAAATTTATTTATTTACATTTGTTTATTTATTTTTATATTTATTTATTTACTTTTTTATTATTTATTACATACTCACTAAGATATATATATTTATTTATTTATTGTAATATCTATTTATGAGCTCCTTTGTGTTAGCAGTCGTTGTAGTAATAATAGTAGTAGTAGTAGCAGTAACAGTAATAATAGTAGCTCTAGTTCTAGTAATAGATAGCAGTAGAACTTGTACCAGTAGTAGTAAATGTTGCATTAGCAGTAATAGTAGCAGTAGTAATACTAATAGTAGCAGAAGTAGTAGCAGTAGTTGTAGTAGTGGTAGCTGACGAAACGGCAGTAGTAGAAGTAATAGTGGTGTCAGTTTTTTGTGCGCAAACTATCGCAAATTTACGTTTGCTCGGAAAATTGGAATAGAAATAAAAATAAAAATAAATGAATAATCGATCGTTCATTTCAGCGTTTTTCTAACACTGACGTTATTATTGTTGTTCTGCTGTTGTTGTTGTTGTTGTTATTATTATATTTATTATTGTTATTATCATTATGATTAGTAGTAGTAGTATTGCTACTACTACTGATAATAATACTTTGTTTTAGAACAGTTTTTGTGGGGGTTTTTAAAATTAAATTCTTTTTTTTTTTTTTTTCTTTATTATTTTATTCTGGTTTTATTTTTTTTAATTTTAGAAAATGTTCGCTAGTAATACTAGTTTCTTTATTTCCAGTTTATATTTTCTTTCTTTCTTTCTCTCTTTATTTATTTATTTAGTTAGTTTTATTTATTTAGTTATTCTTTTAAATATTTAAATTCATTTTTATTAAGCATTTTGGGTTTGAAAAATACGTATATACACAAAAATAAAATAAAATGAAATATTTTTAGTATTATTATTATTATTATAATATATATATATATATATATATATATATATATATATAAATATAAATATAAAAATGAAAACCCAAAGGAAAAAATAATATTTTATTGGGTTCATGTAGAGAATTCCTCGGGAAAAAACCCAGGAAATTGTGAAGATAATGAAAATGTCACAAAATTTGAAAAACATTTCTTTATTTTTACTTTTTTACATTTTATATATATTTTTTTTTTTTTTTTTATTTTTTTTTTTATTTTTATTTTTTTTTTTTTACTTTCTATTTAGGAACAGAAAGTCGACAATTATAATCAACACAGACAGCATAAAAATTAATTTTATACAGAGAATAAATTTTATTTATACCCATCTAAACGTGAAAAAAATATAAAATAACAATAAGTAAAAAAAAAAACAACACAACAAACCAGAACAAACAGACAAGTTATAGAATTATAACAACAACAAAAAATGAAGAAAAAAATACAAATTAAATCAATACATAAAACTGATAACAACAAAATGAATGACTATATATTAATTTACATAAGTACATAACTAAATAATAAAAACAAAGAAGAAAGAAAGAAAGAAAGAAACTAAAAGTAAATAAATAGATTCAGATCGGAAACGAACGAACTAATAAGCAAACAAACAAAAATATATAAATAAATAACATTAATTTATAACTAAATTTATTCTTCTTTTTTCACACACACACACAAACACACACACACATACACACACTCACACTCACACATACACACACACACATTCATACACACACATACACACACACACACTCACACACACACACACAAATTTACATATCCACACACGCATATAGATGCGCACACAACCACACACACACAAACAAATAAACAAAGAAAAGAAAAAACTAAAGAAAAAAAGAAATAAAGAAAAAATAAAATAAAATAAACAAATAAATAATATTAATAAATAATGATAAAACAATAATTTTATATTGAAATATGCAAGCAGATAATAAACAAATAAATAAATAAATAAATAAATAAATATGTAAACAAATAAATATGTAAATAAATAAATAAGTTATTAAGTAATTAAAATAAATGAATAATTAATTAATTAATTAAGTCTAACTTCCAAGCTGGATTTTGTTTGTTTCTTTATGTCTATCTCTTTAGATATCCAATTATTTATTCTGCAGAGAGAGAGAGAGAGAGAGAGAGAGAGAGAGAGAGAGAGAGAGAGAGAGAGAGAGAGAGAGAGAGAGAGGAGAGAGAGAGAGACAGAGACAGACAGAGAGAGATTACAATTTTACCGTATATAAATGACATATATTACACTTACTCAACTACAAGTCATATATTACAGTTAGCAAAGTCAATGCAGTATCATAAATTTTATTTTCTTATTAACGGAACAGTACAATGTTTATTGTGCTGTTTTCTAAATACTAGAATACATTAATGTACGATTTATTTTCTTAATAGTAGAATACATTAATATATGATTTAGTTTCTTAATACTGGAACACATTAATATAAATATGTTGTTGGGTTTTTTTAGTTTTTTTTTTTTTTTAGTTTTTTTTATTATTATTATTATTATTATTTTAATATTAGAACAATAGAAAGTATATGTTTTATTTTCTTTACTGATAGAACAGTATGGTGTATGTGTTTTATTTTTATATCATTATTATTAGAACAATACAATGTATATGTTTTATTTTCTTAAAACTAAGTACAATGTATATATTTTCTCAGTACCAGTATATATATATATATATATATTTACTTTAATGGTATGTTCTTGGTTTATGTTTTAAGAGAAATGATTTTAATTCGGCATAAATCTTAAAATAAATTTAAACACTTTTTCCTGTCAAAAAAACAAAAAAATAAAAAATAAAAAATCTTCATTTATGGTGTAATTATTAGTAATTTGCTAGGTTGTTATTTATTTATTTATTTATTTATTTATTTATTTATTTACATAGCTTTGTTGTTTTTGTAGTATTGTTACTGTTGACACTTTAATATTTTCTTCATTTATTTACTAGCCTATTTTATACTTTATTTATTTGTTTTATTTGTTTGTTTAATTGTTGTGGTGGTGTCTGTGTGTTGTTGTTGTTGTTGTTTATTTATCATTTATTTATTTATCTATTTTATACACAATCAGAACACATATTTAACTCATTTTCATATATTTTCATTAAAACATTTTTTGATGAATATTCTCCACATTTATTATTTTGTCGACATTTATATTTTATTGCTAAGACATACTCTATAAAATTACAAACAATGTAACCGCTTATTTACATAATATATTAACGTTTAATTTATTTTTATTTTTACACAATCTAAACATAAAACTGATCATAACTCAATATTAACATTTGCAATATCTCGAAATCAACGAGTTTCATTTGATGTATATACGAGTAGTGTGCAAATACAACATCTCTCTCTCTCTCTCTCTCTCTCTCTCTCTCTCTCTCTCTCTCTCTCTCTCTCTCTCTCTCTCTCTCTCTCTCACACACACACACACACGCACCTCCAACCCTTCATTTATAAGAATATACATTATAATTTTTTGAAATTCAGTTTAATAAAATAAATATCAAAATGAAGGGAAATACAAAGAACTATACTGTTAGAATGTGCACAATAATGTAATACTGAAATATTGCGGTCATTATATACGTGTAAAAAAAATAAGCAAAGACAATAATAAGCAATAGAGAGAGAGGGGGAATAAGAGAGAGAAGAGAGAGAGAGAGAGAGAGAGAGAGAGAGAGAGAGAGAGAGAGAGAGAGAGAGAGAGAGAGAGAGAGAGAGAGAGAGAGAGAGAGAGAGACTTTTCTTTTTCTTTTTGGTTATTATTTCTGTTATTGTTGCTACTACTACTACTACTACTACTACTACTACTACTATCATTATTATAATCATCATCATCATCATAAACAAAACAAACACTTTTTTATGATATTTTCCATTTTCCCATAATTTTTTTTAATTTATTTGCCAGTTTTATTATTACTTTTTTTATTATTTCATTAATAGTTATTATTACCGAATTAGTTATTTATTTTATCTAATTAACTTTCTTTAGTTACTGTTTTCATTGAAACTTACCCTGTGTTTAAACAGCTTTATAATTCTTTTTGTTTAATTACTTTAACTCCTGATTTCATTTTTGTTATTCAAAAATATTAAAACAGTAAAACATATATTAAAAAATAAAATTAATTTTTATTCGCTCATATGATTATTATTATTTACTTCTGATTTTCTTTGTAATTAATAAAAGAAATTTAAGCATTTTGTCCCGTTCTCTTTCCCACTTTTAATTTTTCGATTTTATTTTTAAGACAAAAAAACAAAGAAGAAAAATAATACAGTTTCTTTTTTTAATCTTTTTTTTTTTAAATCTTTTTATCTTTTTCATTTATGTATTTTTTCATTTATTTATTTATTTATTTATTTATTTATTTATTTATTTATTTCAATTTTTTTTATAATTTTTTTTATTATTTTCCATACGAAATAAATATTATCATTTTTTTTATGACAAATTTATACTTCCTTATCTTATTTTTTTTTTTTTTTTTTTTTTTTATCTTATATATTTTATCTAACGTTTTCAACCAAGTTTAACAAAAAAAAATTCTTAGCACCTCCAGCAATTTTTCTCTCCAGTAATTAATGAAGCTTACGGTTTTCAAAACGGCAATAAGACTGTGATACGTTTGCGGTAGGTAAAGCTTTAACTATCAAGCAATCATGAATAATATTTGAAAAGTTACGACTAGTCTTTCTCAGATTACGCCAAAAAAAAGTAGAGTTAGATCTGAAACTCGACGAGATAACTCAAACGCTTGAGAGTTCACAACGAATGTTAGAAGGAAAGAAAGAAAGAAGATTTGAATGGAAAATGTCAAGGAAAAAGAAAAAAATGAAAAGAAAAGAAAAGAAAGGAAAAGAAAATCTTCTCTCTCATGGTGAAATAAAGAAATAAATAAATAAATATGTGTTTATTATTTATTTGTTTGTTTGTTTGTTTGTTTGTTTTGTTTTTTTTTTTTTTTGGGGACATTTCATTTCACGATTATTGAAAGATTTTGATTTGGAAATATGAAAACAAACAGATATATTCACAGACTTTAAACAGATATTAACAAACACACACGCGCGCACGCGCGCACATTTACATTTACATATATGCATGCATACCCCCCACACGCGCACATACATACACATATACATATATTCATGAATTCATGCATACATACATACATACATGCATGCAAACATACATGCATACATACATACATACATACATACACACATACACACACACATACATACATACATACATACATACATACATACATACATATATACATATATATATTTATGCGACAGTAGTTTCATTGTTTATTTAAATTCATATCTAGCATCATAACCTCCCCACCCAACCCCACAAAACCAAAAATAATAATAATAAAATTAAATTAAATTAAATTAAAATAAATAAATAATTTTAAAAAACCCAGAATTTACATCGTACACCAAATAAACACATGTCTTTTGTTATTGATTTCAGGACAATAATTAAAGAAATTTTTATATACATTTTTATGTCACCATTTGAGTCTCTCAAACGTCACTTAATATAAATTATGAGTCTATTAAACGATTTAATAATAAATGGGTGCGCGTATATGTGTGTGTTTGTGTGAAAACGTGCATTTTAATGTTCGTGTTTGGGTGAATATGTGTAAGTGTTTTTATTTGTTCGTATGTGGTTTTGATGGTTAACATTTTAATATTAACTATATATATATAACTATATATAACTATATACATATATATATTACGTTTAATAGGATGCTGTCTCTATATATGTGTGTGAATTAACTGCATATATTAACATTTCTTTTCAGTACAGTTTTGTTTTAAGTAATTAATAATATATCCGCGTTTGCCGAAGTAAATATATATGTGTGTGTTGATAATGTTTTCTAATTAATTTCAAATGTGTGCGTGTTTGTGTCTTTCTGTGTATGAATTTGTTCGTAAGTCGATTTAATAGAAAAAAGAAAAAAAACAGGTGACACTGTATATAATTATGTGTATGTGTATGTGTACATGTATTTGTGTGTATACCTTAGTGTTTGTAATCGTGTTTTTTTGTGTTTTTTTTTGCGTACGTGCTTATTCATGTCTTGATGTATTTATGTGTTTATATGTGTAAAGTAGATGTAAATGTGAAATTTTAGCACAAAAATAGCCGTGTGCATTATATCCATTCAAATTTATAATATTTAAAATTGGATAAAAAAAATATAAAAGAAATGAAAATACATTTAAACAAAAGAAAACGAAATATAAAATACCAGAGAAAGCAGTAAAACTAAATAGATTTGAGCGAAATGAAATAAAAACTAAGAAAACCAAATAAAATAAATGAATGAAATAAGTTTACTTTACTATAACCCAACTAAAATAAATGAATAAAAATAAATAAATAAATAACAATAATTATACTAACAACAGCGGTAACAACAACAACAATATTAATAATAAAAAAAACAACAACAACAACAATAATAATAATAATAAACTAATCAGTACAAAATATAATAAATTAAACCTCGAAATGTATATTCCTATAAAAGTTACTTGAAAGATAAATAAGTTAATTACTACTACTGTTACTATTACTACTACTATTATTTTACTTTTATTATTACTGTTATTGTTATTACCACTACTACTACTGCTACTACTACTACTACTCCTATTACTACTACTATTACTACTCCTATTATTATTACTATTATTACTTTTATTATCATCATCATCATCATCATTATTATTATTATTATTATTATTATTATTATTATTATTATTATTATTATATTGTACACATTATATATTTTCTACAAATATATTTGTATCTGTCTATCTATTTGTCTATCAGTATCTACCCATCTATTTGTCTCTATATTCAGTTTTTTGCTTACCCTTAACTAGGATTACTACATTATTCCATAATGTTTTCAGTAGAAATAGCGTGAAAATTCTTAACAGCACATATAACTTACGTACTTCATATTGTTCAACGCTGCGTTTAAATAGCTGTGTTATTTCTTTAGTGTTACCAGTAAATATAGCTTCGTTGTACATAACAAAGACTTACCATGAACATATAGAATAGTTTCAGTATCTACCAGGATAATCGTAAAATAACTAAAGTATCCGTATAACAGTTTCATTAAGAGAGATAAATAGTGAATAAATAATTCTTATTTCAGTTAAATTTCAGAGTCAGAAAAAAATTTTTAAAAAAATAAATAAAAATAAAATAAAAATTCAATATTAAATTAAAAATACCGAGACTGTGCAATGAATAAACCGCGATAAAAATCAGCAATTTAAATTCACCCAGGTAATGACGTATAACGACCCGTCAATCAAAGCAGTTCGTCAAAGGCATCAAGCCAATACATTTTGAAACGAAAGATAGCTCGAAGCTCCGCCCACCGAGTGCGTCGGCTTTATTGTCCGAGGAACGAGTGGGCGGGGTCTAGTGACGAAACAGCCAGTAAAAGCGGGGCAAGCGGCTGACAGATACGGGAGAGAGGTGATCTGTCTCCATACTTCCAAGGCCGTCTTCGCTGGCGAAGTAGCGATACCAGAAATAGTCATAACAGTTCGGATTCGGTTCGAAACGTGCAGCTAAAACATTCACGTGCGACAGGAACGGCTGCAACAACGACGTCGGCAGATACGTACAGTGTAGTAGTGTTTTGAACGAATCGTTTTTTTTTTTAATTATTATTATTTTTT
>CM022675.1:11597015-11602015 GCA_012295275.1 Chrysomallon squamiferum
ACTGTTTGTGTATTTTGTATATAATTGGTTCCTGAACTTTTGGAGTGTTAATTATAATCAATAGCAGCTATAACATCCACAATCACAATAACTTGTTTTGTTATTGTTATTATTGTTGTTGTCGTCGTTGTTGTTGTTATTATTATTATCATCATCATCATCACTATTATTATTATTATTATTATTATTATTATTATTATTATTATTATTATTATTATTATTATTATTATTATTATTATTATTATTATTATTATTATTATTAATATTATTGTTCTTTTATGTTTAATAAAGGAATAATAAATTGTTTCATTACTACTTTAAAAAAATAATTAATTTCATATTGTTAAAAATTTAATTATTTATTACTTAACATTAGAACATTTGCAATGACAAAACATCTAGCAAAATTAAGTCCGTGGGAAGCAAAAAAATAATAATAACAAAGATGAAAAAAAATATTATAAAGATGATGATAATTGTTATGATTATTATGATGATTATTATTGATGACAGTAAGATGATGTTGATCATGAGGGCGATGAGGGCGATGACTACTACTACTACCACTACTACTACTACTACTACTACTACTAATAATAATAATAATAGTAATAATAACAAATGATAAATAAAGAATGAATACATTTTTTTTTTTTAAATTGTGTTATTTTAGTTTAAATTAAAGTAACAAAATATATTAATACTTCGTAATATATATTACACATATTTAATCTAAGACTACAATATATATATATATACCGTAATCAACATTAAAAAAAATAAAAATAAAAATGAGTAAACATTAACCATCAAATATTTACAGAACGTCACATCACACCATACGTTTAATTCCACAAAATTTCCCTACCGCTCCTTAACTTCCAGTAAGCAGAGAGCTGCCATAAATTAACTCTGACATTTTCGCGATATTTCAACACGAAACAAGCTTTTTCAAGAAATTTAATAATGTAAAGCTAAAGCTCAACGGGCCGAACATAATATTTCAACGCGTTAGGAAAGAGTTTTGTTCGTTATTTTATATATATATATAGTCACGTTCGTTGTTTTTTGTGTTTTTTTATAAATCTGATATTTCCCTTTGATAAAGATAACCCATATAATTGTTGGTGTCATTATAAGGAATGTTTTGCCTTCTTGTGCTGTAGTTTTATGTGGCGTTTTTTTTTTTTTTTTTTTAATGGCTTAATATCTCACCTTGGTGTGGATTTGAAAGAAAACGGTTTTGTGTTGTTATTCTTTAGAAACAACAAGAGTAGGGAAGAGTTAAATTACGTTCATTGTCTGTGAGCCGACTGCACCGTTTTAATTAACTGGGGTGTTTACAATACATATACGTGCTTTGTTTATTAATTAATTTTAGTATATATAAATATATATATTTCTTCCTTTTAATTTTATATCAGCTAAGTTAAAATGCTTGCACATGTTGAAAGGTAGAATAACAGTAAGAGATAAAAAAAGAGAGATGAAAAGAAAAAAATATTAAATATAAATGACGAGTGAAGTAATTAGGAAGTTGTACATATATTTATCTCTCTGTATCACTGTTTTTCAGTCTGCTTTCTTGTTCTCTTTCTTTCTCTTATTCTCTCGCTCTCTCGTCTATTCCCGTTCTTTCTCGCAAATGTTGTATGTACAAAGTTACTTTGAATAGAAAAATTGCGGTTCTGCACAGTTTCGTTAATCTATAAACCATTAAAACATCGTATTCTTTTATCTGTTGTTTAAAGGTCCATCATGTTTTTTTATTTTATTTTCCATCATTAGTTTCCGTAAATTTATATTATTTTTATTGTATTGTATTGTATTGTAAAGAGGATTCCTTTTATTTTATTTATTTATTTATTTATTTATTTTTGGGATCTGATCTTGGGTTCACGAATGTGTTCCCGTTATGTACATTCATACATATCAATATAAAACACTTTCATTCAGTCATACATTCATATATATATTTATATACATATACACACAGACACACACGTATACACACACAGACATAAATATATATGTACTACTGTTACTGTTATTACAATCACCATTATTATAATATTACTATTTCTACTACAACAACTACTACAGTTACCATTATTATAAAGTTATTACTACTACTACTACAATTACCATTATTATAATATTACTACTACTACTACTACTACAATTACCATTATTATAATTTTACTACTACTTCAACTACAGGCGCTAGTTTTACTACAACAACTACAACTACTTTTACTACCTACAACTGTATATAACTGCATGTCGTGAAGTAGGAACCGAAACGATTTTGAACCGAATAATAACAATAGTCTGACAATAGGCTGAACTATTTATTTTTAAAAAAACAACAACATAACAACAAAACTACGCTTACCTAGGAAAAAAATAGTCAATACTTAATACACTGAGCCATTTAAATATGAACGCAACATAAACAGAGAATCGTTAACGTGCACAGACACCTAATGCAACACCTGTACTAGGGGCGGGTCCACAATTACGTTAAAAAAAAACAAAAAAACATGGGAGACACCCAGCAGTCGATATGGAAATTAACGAGTTTCGCTGTAACAACGACAACAACACTGATCACCAAGCCGCGCCAGCAGAATCATGTTATGAGATCTCTCCCTCAAGATTCCTGCCTGCGTTTTTAACGTATTTGCATAATTAAAGGATGGTCTCTCTGTTCGTCTCTCTATTCATCTGTCCCATTCAGAAATTAGAAATTAATGTAAGGGTTTATTTATGAGATAATCTGATACATGCATGCATGCATGCATACATACATGTATGTATGTATATATGTTTTAAATAAATATATATATTATATATTCAAAACACACAACACATAAAGTGCTTGTCACATTATTATTAGTAATAGTAGTATTAATAATCGTAGTAGCAGTATCAGTAGTTGTAGTAGTAGCAGCAGCAGTAGCTGCAAGGGTAGTAGTAGTAGTAGTAGTAGTAGTAGTAGTAGTAGTAGTAGTAGTAGTAGAAGTAGTGGTAGACGTAGCTAGTAGTAGTGGTTGTAATCATAGGAGTAGCAGAAGGGGTAGTAGTAATAGTAGTTGTTGTTGTTGTTGTTGTAGAAGTAGTAGTAATAGCAGTAGTGGTAGTATATACTGTTATTGTTTGCCACAATAATTAGGACATACTGGTTCAAGCCAGTGTCGAATCTTATCAAATCTTAGTGTCATAAATGATATAAGTTAATCGAACATAATACTGTAGAGCAAATCAACATTAATAGACTTTCAAAACACAACAACAGTAACTCTGTGTATTAAAAAAACAAAACAAATTTGAATCTTTTGTTGAAAGATATACTTGCTGAAGTTAGATATTTGCATGATGAATATGATGATGATGCTAATAATATTAATAATAATAATAATAATAATAACAACACAACAACAACAATAATAATAATAATAATAACAATAATAATATTTTCTTAATAATAAACTTTTGAAAATGATACTGACTGATTGATTGATTGATTTAGTTAGGTAGTTAGTTAGTTAATGAGTTAGTGAGGGTAGATGCTTAAATATTTATTCATTTTTTATTTTAATTAATTTTTTCGTTTTTGCTCTTTCTTTATTCGTTCTTTCTTTTGTTAATTATTTCCATTCATTCATTTTTTTTTCATTGTTTTCATTCGTTTATTCATTTATTCATTCTGTATTATAATAATTTATATACATATTCATTCTGTAACCTTTTTTTTTTTTTATCGAATTACGAGAAATACAGAAAAAATTATAATCCTTTCACATTAAAAATAAAATATGTGTCATTTAACAATTTAACTTTAGAAACATTACAATGCAAGTGTTTTACGTAAAAATTCCCCATCGTCATACTGATAAATTTAACTAGCAATAAGTCATCATAATATATAGAACAATAATATTAATTTCTGATTATATAAACTAAAATAAAAATTAGTACATTTTCATTTTAAGAAAATACATCATAAATGAGAATTAAAAAAAAAAAAAAACAGCAAAAAAAAAACAAACCAGATATGGACGTATTTTAAATTATTATTCTGTTTAATTTACGTTCGCTTTTGATTAATTACTGAACTGATTAATTCGTCCAAATTTTCACACCTTTTCATAGCTATTAATAATATTTTCAAGCTAGTTTTTCCACTAACTGTTGACTAATATTTACACGATGAATTCGTGTTATTCTATATCTTGTAAGAGATACGTTTACAAAGTGACGCTTTGTGTAAACGAAAAATTTTCTTTACAAAATCAATGTTCATTATTTCCAACTCAGTTTCCAATGATTTTCTGGTGCCGAAAACTATGTTTGGGTTTTTTCCATTCTAGTATTATCATTATTATATTTAAAAAAAAAAAGTATTTCGGTTTTCTTATTCTGTTTTATTAATATTAATATTACAGCTGTAGCAGTAGGAGAGGTGGTAGGGGTAGTAGTAGTGATGGTACTAGTAGTAGTAGCAGTAGCAGCAAAGTAGTAGTATATACTATATATAATATATAATATTGCTAAAGGTAATAATAGAAATTGTGATAGTTGTAATAGTAGCGGCAACAGATGTAGTAATAATATGACATAACTCCATTTGCATGTATATTTTGTATGCATACATAACTTTATTTGTCATTACTCGATTTAAAACTAAATGTATTTGTCTACTGTAATTTTATTTTTTGTCTTTACTTTCATTAATTCCAGCAGTAATAGTATATGTGTTCTACTTTCATCATAATAATAATAATAATAATAATAATAATAATAATAAAAATAATAATAATAAAAAAAATAATAATAATAACAACAACAACAATTATATTACTACTACTACTACTACTACTACTACTACTACTACTACTACTACTACTACTAGTATTTGTCAAACGTGATTATCAATATTGATATATAAATTATATGAAAAAAGGAAAGTTGTAGGTAAAGCACGAAATAATAATATA
>CM022675.1:11607015-11614515 GCA_012295275.1 Chrysomallon squamiferum
CATGCAACCATAAAACAGTTTCATGTTTCGTGGAATGGTCTTGAAGTAAATGAATTTCTCATTTGGCTTCAAACTGCTGCAGAATCTGTGAGATTGGTTCTACGGGGAGGGGGTTGTCTGGACTTTCAGAAACAACTTTTTTTTTTTTTTTATTATTATTATTTTTTATTATTGTTGTTGTATTGTTGTTGTTATTGTTATTGAAAATCAATATTAGTAACATCATGAAAAGTTCATTATAGAGAAATCGTTGTGATTTTTACGAATGTATCAATTCACAGTTATTTTTGAGAAAGTAGCAATATGGAGAAAATAGTGTTATTATTAGTAGTAGTAGTAGTAGTAGTAGTAGTAGTAGTTATTATTATTATTATTATTATTATTATTATTATAATAAACTCTATCATTGTTATTGCTGTTACAGTAGTTATTGTTAACATCATCATCATAACTACTGTTACCACTGCAGTTGCTTTTGTTGATATTTCTGTTGTCTTTGTTGTTGTGTTTTTGTTATTATTATTATTATTATTATTATTATTATTATTATTATTATTATTATTCAATAAATAAACATAATAAAAATAAAAAAATGTTTAAATATATATGTTTACATATATATTCATATAAACACTTTACACGGACTAATACTTATAAATTTTATTATTTCTAACATTATACTGCTAATGACGATATAACTCCAGTATTACATCATATAAAAAAAAAATCAATAACAATAAAAAAAAAAAAAAAAAAAATCAAGTTAAAAGGAAATACAACGCTAAACTGTGTACTGTATGTACTCATATATATATTATATATATATATATATATATATGTTTAAACAGTTAAGAATTCGTCAATCTATAAAGACAAGAGAACATTCCAAAATGTTCCCTTCAGGCGAAACGTTTAAGTGACGTGACATAGTTTCTCGTCTTTGTGTTCTTTTCTTTTTATCTGTTCTATCTTCCACTTCGTTTCTGTCATTTTACGTTTGCCCTCAACTTTAGTCATAAACGTTATGTGCTTTAGTCCAGGGTTTTGTTGTGTCGTCAGTGGTTAATAAGATTAAGGAATGAGAGTGTGTTTTTTTTGTGTGTTTTTTGTTTTTTTTAATGTTTGGGTTAAATGACGTTACCTGTATGAAGGATAATTGAGCTGGTGATGATTGTAATGTTGTTGATAGTGATGATGATGATGATGATCATTTGTTGATGACGATAAAAATAGCTATAACAACAACAGCGATAATAATAATAATAATAATAATAGAATTAATAATAATAATAATAAGTAAAAATGTTTTTCATGATAATTATGACAACCACTTTCCTTTGATAATGATAATAATAATTATGATAATGATAATGATGATGATGACAACCATAATAATAATGCTATTTTTGAATTCTTAATGGAATGCTGTAATAACAGCGATAATAATAATAATAATAATAATAATAATAATAATATTAATAATAATAATAAAAATAATAATAATAAAAATAATAATAATAAAATAAAAAATGTTTTTCATGATAATTATGACAACCAGTTTCCTTTTCTCTTCTACTCTTATTATGATGATAGTGATGATCATTTTCATCATTATCATCATCATCATCAATATTATTGTTATTATTAATCATATTATTATTAGTAGTAGTAGCAGCAGCAGTGGTAGTAGCAGTAGTAGTAGTAGTAGTAGTAGTGTGGAACTTAAACAAAATATACTTATATATAATATATATATATATTAATTAATTTCATCGGTGTATTTTATACACAGTACCTCAATACACTCTGTGACCTTCAAGTCTAGGTCACACGGCAAAATGATTTGTCACTGAGGAATAAACGACACATAAAATATGTCAATATTATTGTCCAATGGCATGCATGTAGACATTATTTACAATGTATTCAGCTTTCCACATTGTCTGAATAAAAAAAAAAAAAAAATAAAAAAAAAATTGTTATATGCAGTTTCATCCAGCTACAGTTCTAAAGTAGATCCAGAAGGAATCAAAATATCTTTAGCTTTTATTATTTATTATTATTTACAATGATCTTTTCTCTAAAGTATGTGCTGCCTTGTTAAAGAAAATATCTTTGGAGACATACTTAACAAAATCTACAAGCCTAGAAATTACACTTATGGTTATTTATAATAGAAGTAAATAAAAAGTAGTATATCCTTCCTTGTTAACAAAAATAAATAAAAAAAAAACCTAAAAAGCAATGTCAACATTAAGGATTATGTTATACAATTAAGGAAACTCGAGTTAAGTCATTTAGTATGTAAATCATTTGAAATAGGCGTAAGTTTTAGATAGCTGTACTTTATTTATAACCCAAGTAATTTAAAAAAAATAAAATAAAATAAAAAAAAAAATAAAAACGACATATGCTTCAGTGTTAATGAAAAGAATGATCAATATTAAAGATTAAAGTTAACAAACAAGCAAAACTCGAATTGGATGTTTTTTTTTTTTTTTGGGGGGGATATAAATCACTAGAAAACAGGCCTAAACTTCAGGTGTGTAACATCCTGGCTTTTTTTAATTTTTTTTTATATTTTTATTTTAGCTGAAATATGTTAAATGGCGTGGTATGTACGTTCCTGCTAAGACTGATAATCTTAGCAAAGTGATAAAAAAAACAAAACCAGTGACATCCTAGTAGCTCACTCGACACAAAACGATGTGGTAGGGCGCCATCAAAACAAAAATATTTTTTTTTTTTTATATATATTTATCTTGGTCAATTTAAAACGGCGGCGTGAGACCTCGGTTTCCGTCTGTACTAGTTTCCGAGCAGCGCAAGTAACCGTGACGAGCCCGGGGAAGGTGCGCGGAGATAAAAAGTTGCGCTTGATTGAGCAGAATGCGCAAGTTTAAAAAGTCACCTGGGGTTAGTTCTTTTCAACTCGGTTCAAAGGACGTGTGTTTCAAACAATCTTTTCGTTTTCTTGTGTTGGAAAATCCTTATCGGTCGTGATTATCAATACTGATATACAAATTATATGAAAAAAAAAAAAGGGAAGTTGTAGGTAAAGCACGAAATAATAATATAAGCTGAAGGCGAAATTTAAATGTAAATATTCAGCGAGAGAAAAAAAAATAACACACTAATAATAATAATAATAATAATAATAATAATAATAATAATGAATAATAACCAGAAAACTAGTTATTATCATTATGGTTGTTATTGTTGTTATCTTTAATGTTACAACAACAACAATAGCAGTAATAAATTAAAACAATATTAACAGCAACAGAAGCTACAACATCGATAATAATAAAAATAACAACAGTCTATGTATGTATGCATGTATACACATGTTTGTGTGCATGGATGTACGTACGAACTGCATATCATACTGTACGTAATTACGTATAAAGTTTATACAACAACTATGTATTTATAAATTAACACATGCAATTAATTATACGCATACCTACACACACTGACTCACGAAGTATTGTGTATTGGTGTGCTTCATGCTGAGGTATTGTTCTTTTCTTACAAGAGCTATTTTAAAGTCGAGAAGTTGGGATGAAACAAACCTTTCCTGTCGTCTTTGTGTTACGAACAATTCTTCAGACTCGGTTTCTGTAAGCAATAGTCTCTGCTTTTTCCTAACCATTCATTAAATACCATATTAAACGGCGCATCACTTCTGACGTCATGGAACTGCGCTATTACCTTAAAATTTATTGCACACCTTCATGACGCATACAGTCTGAATTACACACCGCTATAGGTAGGTGTTTTGCTGAGCAATACGTTTAGTACTAAAGTTACCTGTGAAATGATATACAGGGATAGGCGTTTATTATACACACACACACACACACACTGAAAGATGGAAATAAACACATACTCGCAAACATAAAGACACACCTTCAAACACAATATCGTACAAAGAAACACAAAGGTATATATATATACACAAACACAAAGATATATAGACAAATACACTAACACACACTCACAAACACATTCTCATATAAACACAAAGACATACTCATATACCCCCCCCACACACACACACACACACACATACACACACACACACAAATATGCATATGAATACATATATACATTAGAACAATATCTTTTTTTTATATTTTTAAAAATTTCTTTGAAGTATTTTCCACTCCAGATTGTACCATTTTACAAGATTAAAAAAATGTACAATCTCAGGTTCAAATCTTTTTTTTTCACTATTTTTTTTTTTTATCTCCCTCCAGGCTACAAATACGTTTATCAGATAAAAACCAATGATTGTATATTCATTTTTTCTTTCAAATATGAATCCAACCTTAAATTATATTTACGTCCGTTATTTGCAATTACGTTTTATAATTTTAAAATCTTATTTTTTTTTACATACAGTATTACCAACTTTGGTTAATAAATGTATTATATTTTATTTCATTTTTTTTAAAAATATAACATTACCAAGTTTTCTTAATAAAGTTATGATATTTTACTTCACCTTTTTAAATATATATATATATATATATATATATATATATATAAATACTGTGGTAAATTACTTTTTAAATCTTAAACATTTTACAATGTTCGAATTTCTGTGACTCAGTAATGCCGGTTAATGATTTTTTTTTTTTTTAAATTTTTATATTTTAATGAAGTAAACATAATATTACAACCAAGTTGGTTTTGTAACTTAATATATTTAATTTTGACATCATAATCGTATTTTTCATTTCTTTGTCTTTGTCTTTATCAACTTCCGTGTATGTCCTTCTCTGTCTTTCTTTCTAAAATATATTATTACCAAGTTCGGTTAATAATATTATGATATTTTACTTGACTATTTTAAATATAATATCAGTATAACTTGTTTTTATTAAGATTGCATTATCCTAAATTTACAGCTTTGAGGTTTTATTTATGAATTTTAATTTTTTTTTTTTTTTTTTTTTTTTAAATATCTAAACATGTTCGGTTAATTTATTTGTTTTAAATATATTACCATTTTCGGATTACAATGATTAATTTCTTTACAGTTAGAAGTATGTATATATGTTACGCATGTATGTATGCTTGTATGTACGTCATGTACGTGTGTGCATATGTCCGTATGTATGTAAGTACAATGTATGGATGTACATCTGTGTACGTATGTACGTATAATGCAAATAGTTACATATGTACTTGAAGGTGCCTATATACATCTCTGAGTATGTATAATATATACACTGTTATGATCGATAGTAATATAAATACACAAATATACAAAATGTCGAACAGTCACAGAAGTCACCCGTTTCCTTCATTCTTCGGATAAATCCTAATAACAGAATAAAAAATAAAAATAAATAAATAAACTGAAATAAATAAATAAATAAAATAAAATAAAGTAAAATAAATAAATAATAAAAAAATAAAATAAACAAACAAACAAATAAAATAAAATAAATAAAATTAATAAATAATAATAATAATAACAACAACAACAACAACTATAACAACAACAACAACGACAACAAAATAATAATAAATTCTGTTCTTCTAACACTACATATGAAATTATATCTGTCGGTTAAACTTTACAGTAGTTGTTGTGCAAAATAAACGCTTCAGGGTATCGATCGAACAACCATTAACACCACAAAAGGAGAAGTGGTTTATAACTGAAAACGAGGACTAGAAAAGCAACAAAGGAAATTTAAGGCCAGACTTGTTTTATTTGTTGCTTTACAGATCTGCCGACCCTTAAAACCATAAAAATAAACGTAAATAGATTTTTGAAGATTTATATTTACAAAAATGGTTTGTGATACTACTCGAAGTAATCTCCCCCACTCCCCAATCCCCCATAAAAGATATAAAAATAAAAATAAAAAAAGGAAATATATTTGGACTTTTATTTATTTGTTTGTTTATAAATCTTGATGGAGAAAGAGTCTAAATCTGTCTTTTGTGAATCTGTATTTGATATCAGTGTGTGTGTGTGTGTCTGTGTGAATACGTGTATGTATATGTCTATGTATTTTTCTATGTATATATGTATGTGTGTGTGTGTGCAATTGTCTAATTGTCTATGTGTATGTATGTATGTAAATATGTATGTGTATGTATGTATGGGTGTATGTGTGTAAAATGTGTATGTGTGTGTGTGTGTGTGTGTATATATATGTGTGTATGTGTGTGTGTGTGTGTGTGTGTGTGTGTGTGTACTTATCCAATTTTTGACTTGACAACGTGCGATATCGTAGTTTTATTTTTGTACTTCCCGAGCATTAAAATTTACTCTTTAGACAATAGGATTTCAACCTGGGGGTCGCGAGATCGTTCTTGAGCGAGGGTATATTTTACCTTTTTTTCCATCGTTAAAAAATCATTTTTATTTGGAGAACTGTAAAACGATTTATAACAAGATAATTTTTGTACAAGTAGAAATTATTTGAATGTCTATATTTCGAACACCTGTCCGTTTTATTGTGTGTTTTTATTTCATTTTGTTTTCTTAGAAGATTACTGAAATCAGTAACAACACCAACACAATTCTACTACTACAACATCAACAACAACAACAACTAATAATAATAATAATAATAATAATAATAACATTAATAATTGTTATAATAATAACTAAAACAACAAAAACAACAATAACAACAACAACAACAACAACAACAATAATAATAAATAATAATAATAATAATAACAACAACAATAGCAATAACAACGACAACAACAGCAACAATAAGTAACTAAAGAAGCGATAAAATTATGAACTTCAAATAAAACTGGGAAAAAAAACTGACGTTCTACTTATTACTGGCATACTTTAGATATAAATAAAGTGTCGTTTTGTAACTTCTTTGTTAGTGAATCGACACAAAATCTTCATTTTCATATTATGTCCTTAGAATAGTTATATTTAGAGTATCATGTTATTTATTATTCTGCACCTTTTAATGAAAATAAATAAATAAATAAATAAATAAATAAATTACCTTTTATAATTATTACTTTGTACTATAAATAGTTTAATAAAGTTTTATTTTATTTTATTTTATTTTATTTTATTTTTATTTTTATAGTTGCTCAGCTCATTTTGTTTATATTTTGTAAATATTTTTTTTATTTTATTATTTTTTTTATTCTTATTAATATTATTTTTATTTATTTATTTATTTTGTTTAATTTTGTATATTAATTTTTATTTCATTTATTTTTTTTTTTTTTTTTTTTTATTTTCAAGTATTTGGTCTCACCTTATTATATATATATATTCTGTTACAGACCTTATAAATTTTTTTTACCTTTGGTTTTTTTGCTCCATGTTTTATTTCCATTTTATTCGTTTAACTTTATTTTATTTTGTTTTACATTTATTTAATTTAATTTAATTAATTTTATTTATATATAAACGATGAAAAATGTTGTTCCTTATTATTATTATTATTATTATTATTATTACAAACAATAACAATAATAAAACATTTGATA
>CM022675.1:11619515-11627015 GCA_012295275.1 Chrysomallon squamiferum
TTATAATTATTATTATTATTATTATTATTATTATTATTATTATTTCTTTGTCTTCTTCTTCGGGTCATTGCTGTTGTTGTTTTTAATAATATTATTAGGGTAGCAGCAGTGGTAGTATCGTTGTTGTAATCGTTGTTATTGTTGTTATTATTCAAAAAACCAATTTTTACTCGCATTCTTAATCGAAATATTAATAGCAGTAATAATAATAATAATAATAATAATAATAATAATAATAATAATATGTTATAGTTACGAGGTTGGTTATTTATCTGAGTTTTTAATTTAGTTTTTATTGCCTTACGATTATTATCACTAGCATCATCTTTGTTCTTGTTCTTATCATTTTATCATCATCGTCGTCGTCGTCGTTGTTGTTATTATTATAATCATTAGTATCTTTGGTATTATTATTATTATTATTATTATTATTATTATTATTATTATTATTATTATTATTGTTGTTGTTGTTATTGTCGTTATTATTATTATTATTATTGTTATTGTCGTTATTATTATTATTATTATTATTATTATTATTATTATGTTTCTTCTGTTTACAGACATGCAACAGGCCATACATTTACCGTCAACGTCACTGGCTCCTACGACGGTCACTCTACGCAAAAGGAGACGTCCCTATTCGAAATTTCAGATCGCCGAACTTGAACGTGAATACTCATCCTCGACGTACATTTCCAAATCGCGCAGATGGGAACTCTCACAACTGATTAACCTGTCCGAACGTCAGATAAAAATCTGGTTTCAAAACCGCCGAATCAAGGCGAAAAAAATTCAGAAAAGGGAAGATTTGAACGCCATCACGCCTCTTCAAGAACTGAACACGGTGAACCAGTTGCAGCCGCACGAACATGACGTACTAGAAGAAGCCGGGCTTACGTCATGAGGATTGTGACGTCACAGGTGTATTTTTTTTTTTTTTTTTTTTTTGTTGACGATTGTCGTGATTCGGGTTCTAAAAATTTCTTTGCATCGTTCTAAAAAAAAAAGCTTTAACCATGGCTACACGTCCATCACAAACGCCTCGTTTTCGTAGTGGTACAAAAGATGATGAACAGTTTAGTAATGATGCCGGAAATGGGATCGAATAAAAATGACGTAATTGTCGTAAAATGTAGAAGAAACACCGGAAATAATCCCCGATGCATGACGTAAAAATCTTGTAGTCTAAAAAAAAAAAAATAATAAAAATAAAAAATATAAACTATGCTTGGGCTTTAAAAGACGTTGCCTAGGTACCCGAAATTAAAAACAAACAAACAAACAAACAAAAAACAATTATGAAAGAAAGAAAAAAGAAAAAGGAAGAAGTTTCTGACTTTACTTAGACTAAATAAAAGAAGCGTTTTGAGGAATTGTGTGATGGTGTTATATGACAAATGGATTTTGGACACATAGGAATGGTGATTTCTCGCGTTATTTAAGTGAGAATACTTTCAGCATTTCTGACGATTGAGGTTTATATTCTGTGCAGTAAATGTTGTATTTAGAGAGACATGAATTATATGAAATATTTGTAAATGAAAATAGGATCAAATTAAAAAACGTGGACAAAAATGAAATATGAAATATGAAAAAAAAAAAAAAAAAAAAAGAATAAAAAAAAAAGTAGATTAATGTTTCAAAAAAAAATGTTCTCTGAATTGTTTCTTATATATAAGCATAGTATCATTTTGTATTGACATTTTTATGATTTTATTATTATTATTTTTTTTTTTATTATTATTATTATTATTATTATTATTATTATTATTATTATTATTAATACTATTAATTTTTAGAATTATTATTATCATTATTATTATTATTATTAAAATTTAGAATTATTAAAATTATTCAAAACATTTGTTCGTTTTAAATTGCTTCTGATATATAAATAGTCTACAGTCTTTACACATGAAAGTTTAAAAAATTATTACTTATTATTATTATTATTATTATTATTATTATTATTATTATTATTATTATTGCTTTCTATAAACAAAAACTGTTTAAAACAGGTAAAATAATAATAATAATAATATTATTATTATTTTTTTTTTTTTTTTTTTTTTTGCATCCGAATGAAATCAAACATAAAAGACTTTATTTTTAGGGATTACAGGACAGTCCCAAACCAAATGCCTTTAGACTGAAAATATATTTTATTTCCCATGTTTGGCATCATAAAACATTTTATTTTATTTTATTTTATTTTATTTTATTTTATTTTATTTTATTTTATTTTTTTTATTTTATTTAATTTTATTTAATTTTAATTTTAATTTTAATTATTTATTTAATTTTATTTATTTAATTATTATTTATTTATTTATTTTCAATAACTTTTATATATAAATATATATTATTACTATCATTATCATCATCATCATTAGTTCTTGCAGTTATTTATTTCTTTATGTATTACTACAACAACTTATTCTTTTTTCTTTGAGGGAAATGAAAACAGAAAGACACAATCGTTTTTTTAAATAAAAATCAAAAATTAAAAAATTAGGAAAACAGTGTTTTAACTGTAACATCGAGTTCACGTCAACACACTGACCTGAAATTTTACTTAATACCTTTAACATGAATCCACCTAGAATTTTTTAATTATCCGGTTTTTTTACATCTTATTATTATTATTATTATTATTATTATTAAATTTCCAGAAATTTCCAGAATTATTAAAACTGTTCGGTAAATTGTATTCGTTTTAACATACAAACAATCTACATCTTTTATACGTGAAAGTTCAAAACTATATTTATTTATATATTTATATATTTATTTATTTATTTATATTTTTATTTATTTTTTATTTATTTATTTATTTATTTACAACAGGTATACCTTTTTAATTTAGTTCGGGCGCTCGAAACACTAAACTCAATACGAACTGCTATTTTCTTTCGATTCTGTATAAACGTTGTGCATTGTATCGATAAATAAAGGTCGATTACTCCGACAGTTAGATAATTCATCAGCAGTTGTCATGATTGATGTAAGTGTCATTATAAATTAATTAAATTCTGATGCTCTAAAACCAGTATCGACTCAGATACGATATGCGCAGAAGCAGCAGGAAGTGACGAAGTCTACGGCATTGGTGTAATATTTTCGTGTAAAATAATTTATAATAACAATAAAAAAAAAAGTTTGATGTAATCTATTTGTCTGTTTTGACTTATTATTATTATTATTATTATTATTATTTTAATTATTATTATTATTGGTGGTGGTGGTGGTGTTGTTGGTGTTGTTCTTCTTTTTATTTTCATTATTTAATTATTATTATTATTATTATTATTATTATACTTTAATAATTTTTTAAAATATATATTCCATTTTTGAAAGTTTATCGTCATATGTATATGATATTTATCTATTAACTAATTTTATTTATATGCTACATTTTAACCTGCTATACAAAATGAACAATAAATTTAATTTTTGTTGAAAAAAATATTAATTTCATTATTGAGAAACAAAAAAAATAAAAAATCCATTTCGATAAAATCCATATTCTTAATTTGATGATAATAATCCAGACACCATTTATTTATTTAAACTGATATTCTTAATTTGATGCCCACTATAGCATAATTCAGACTTAGGAATTTTTTTTCTTTGAATTATTATTTATTTATTTATTTATTTATTTATTTATTTGCCGATTTACTTATTTATTTATTTATATATTAATTAATTAATTAATTAATTAATTAACTTATTTATTTATTTATTTTTTTATTCATTTATTGCATTATTTATTTATTTATTTGCCTATTTATTTATTTATTTATATATTTATACATTTAGTGCTTTATTTGTTTGTTTATTTATTTATTTATTGTTTTATTTGTTTCTTTACTTATTTATTTATTTATTGCTTGTTTGTTTGTTGTTGTCAAAAATTAAATTAGTAATTATAAGGTCTGTTTTGTTAGTAAACTGCCCCTTTTCGTTAACAAATATCATCTTTAACCATTTGGCTTACAACAGATCCGCTTGGAGATTTCAGCCTATCCAGTTCTAACCAAAAACGAAATCGAACTAGATTCGAAATATTTAACATTGCTGAATGAACAAATGTAAAAAAATATAAATATTATCATTGCGGATTATATCAATTTATTTACTCCTATTATGAGTGAATTTTAGGGTAAAATAATAATAATAATAAATAAAAATGATTTTGTAAAGGCTTAAATGTTTTTGTTTAAGAATGATATTTCATAAAAGTTTTTCATGTTCCAATTATTTATACGAAAATTTATTTTTATTTATTTATTTACATTAAAATTTATTTTTCTTTTTTTTTCTTTCTTTCTTTCTTTATTTATTTATTTATTTATTATTAAAACTTCTGATGGTTACGATTACTTTTACTTATATTGCTACTGATTTTGTTGTTTGGTGTTGTTGTTGTTGTTATTATTATTATTATTATTATTATTATTATTTATTTTTATTATTATTATTATTATCACCACTACTACTAGTTACTATTACTTTTATCATATTGTTTCTATTACTACTACTACTACTACTGCTACTACTACTATTATGACTACTACTAATACTAATATTTTGTTTATATATATTCCATACGTGAAAGTTTATCTACGTATGTAGATATGATATTTATCTATTGACTGATTTTATTTATATGTTGCATTTCAACCTGCTTCACGTAATTCCCGTAAAAGACTACTACTACTACTACTACCATTGCCACTACTACTATTGCTGTTATTATTATTTATTTTTTTTTCTGATTCTTTTTTAATTTTATATTTTTTATTAACAACCATAACAAAGGATTATGATAAGCATCACGGAGTCTACATTAAATATTGATTAAATAAAAGGAAAAATATAAAGCATGGAGAAAAGATAAGAGAAAAATCGTCAAAAAAATAAATAAATAAATAAATAAATTTTATATTAAACGCCTTGTGCAAGAACAAAAGATAGATTAAACGAAATACAGCAAGCATGACCGAACGAACGAAAAACAAGAATGTTAAGAAGGATGAAAGAAGGAATGAAGGAGATATAAATTAGCGTACAAAAGGGTTAAAAACCATGCCATCACGTCATTCATAGTTCTGTTCTGTAAACGACTGTTTCGATGGATTGTTAAAAGTTTCATAAATCAACTTGCATGACAAATTTACATCTTTTCTGTTTATGCTGTGTGACTATAATTTAGTGCAGTGATACAAGCAGAGAGAGATAAAAAAAAATAAAAAAATAAATAGATTTACGAGTTTAAAGATCGGGGAAAAATATTTTATGAGACATTAATAACAGTAGTATTTTAAAACTGAAAGACTTTAAAATAAAAAACTTCGTTTTTAGGAAAATGAATTCGGTTATCATAATCATCATGACAGTCATTATTATTATTATTATTATTATTATTATTATTATTATTATTTAAAATAATAATTTTTTTTTTTTAAACAGAAAATATTAAATATTTTTTAAAATTTTTGTACGTAAATTACCCACATGCATCGTAGCACACACGCACACACACACACACACACGCGCACACACACACACACACACACACACACACACACACACACACACACACACACACACGCACACACGCACAATTAGCTGCCCACACAAGAACAAACTAAAACAGTAAACACGCACAACACAATGAGTATAATAATATTTATTACATATCAAGACTTATAATACCATCATATATATACATGATCAACCCAATAAAACAATGAATATGCACAAGTATTTTAATGTATAAACGTTACGGTTAAGTTTTAAAGCAGCTAAATGACTTACTTCATATTCGAGTCTTATATCATATAATTTACAGTTCAGTGTTAAAGAAATTAATTTAAATGTTTCACAGATTTTGGTTTAAAGCGTGTAAATAAAATATTTCACAGTTTATTTTTTAAAATATATATTTAACACTACAGTTTTGAATAAAATATTTTGCTCTTTTTTTTTTCAGATATTCTAAATCATTTAATTTTAATTTCAGTTTCTAGTTATAAGAATAGTATATAATTAAATTTTAAAATATCTGAACTACAATTCTCAGCCGTTTTAATGTATCCTGTATTTTACGGATACGTTTTAAAGTTCTAAATTATACAGTTTTGTTTATATTTTCCAGCTCCGTTTCAAAATAATTTTATATTTCTAAAATCATACATTTCAGTTCTCATTTATTTATCAAACAAATTCCTTTTATTGTTCAAAGTTTAAGTGATGAATGAAGCAATGAATGGAATAAATAAAACTGGTCACCAGAAATAAGACAATGATTTGAAAGTGCAAGTGATATACATCACAGGTCATACTGACATGGATCATTTGATTTAGCTTTTTTTTAAAATAAATAATAAAATACTTATGACAATCTTTTCAAATGTCCTTTATTATAGAAATGATTTAACTAAATATAATAATTTTACTATTTTGTAACAACTTTTAATTCATCATCATCATCATTCTTACAATAATAATAATAATAATAATAATAATAATAATAATAATAATAATAATAATAATAATAATAATATTATTATCTTAACAATAAATGTAATTTCAAGTAACTGCTGCATCAATAAATAAAAAAAAAAAAACTTTTATTATTTTATTTATTTTTCATTATAATTTTATTTCACAATATTTTCAATACCCTCTCCAGTCCCAAGAAAATTATTTCTAAGAAATAAAACAGTCAACAGTCAAACATATTCAAATTGAAATATTCCATTTATCTTTAAACAGTACAAAAATTCTCAGTTAAATACTGTAAATCAGAAAATAGTTGCAGAGAATAAAAAAAAAAAATGTATTTAACAATGCCTTAGAATTTTGTTATTTTCATTATTATTTTAATTTTGGTATATAAGAATTTAGTTAACAACAATAGTTTTATGCACATTATAGTTAACATTTTATTATAATTAAATTCAAATAAAACTGTTTTTAAATTATGTAAGATATTTTAGGTACATTTTTGGATTTTCACTATTTTTTTTTAATGTTCTGTATGCCAATATCATTAACATTTTTATTTATGTGTGGATTTAATATATTTTAATCTGCAATATTTTCTGATTTACGGCATCTAAACATATATTCAGTCTTTTTATACAAAGGAAGGAGGATAGGAAAAATACTCTCCTTAATTTGCAAAAAATAAAGAACATGGAAAGCTATGCAGATTTGAAAGATTCACCATGTTGTGTTTTGTACAAGATAATTGAGTTCATTCTTGCAATGATGCTTTTCATAAGATGTAAACTTTGTATTTTTAAAATAAGTGTTGAGTGTATGTTTGTGTGTCTTGCATGCATGAATGAATTATACACACACACACACATACATACATATATAAAAAAAAAAAAAACCAACAAGTATATATACTCGTGTATGTTTATATTAACATCAGTCAGACACAAAAACATACAGGTGTATGTATATTAAAATATTGACACT
>CM022675.1:11632015-11742015 GCA_012295275.1 Chrysomallon squamiferum
TTATACTGGGGTTTCTATCAACATATAAGGATGAGCATGGTGTTGTTAGTCAAAATAACAAAGTGCAAACCCATGTAATGGTAAAAATATTAAACCCCTTTGATATAAAAGGTTTTCATTTTGTTTGTTGTCTTGCATAAAATTTGAGCTACTTGGGTCCAAAGAGTTAAAATTAAATATGTCAAAAAAAAAAAAAAAATTGTAACCCTGTGGATATTTGGATATATTCTTTAATATACAGTATGAAATAATGGTAATGTAAAAAGGGAGAGAACTCCATTGTGTAGATGATAAGAAATATATTAAAATCAAATTTTTTTTTTTTTTTTCTTTCTTAAATTACAAAATTTTAAAATATTAAATCCAAAATTGCATGCCTTTGATGAACAAATCCAGTTTAAAATGTGACTTTTTCTGAAGCAACAATTGATATAATAAAGTATATTTCACAAACAACAGTTAGTTAGCATCTGTATCTGGGTATATCAAATATATACACAAACAAAATATATAATGAAAATTGTGTTAGTATGCTAGCACAGTTAATATAAAAACACAACAATGAATTTAATGATTCAGTTATAAATGATGCATTGCGATTACAACCAAGCAGAAACCTGCTTGACAGTACTGGTTTTCATAAAAGGAATGCTTCTGACAAATAGTCAGATTTAAGATGAAAGTAAAAATATCTGTACATGCATCAATAATAAAATAAAAAAATAAAAATAGGCAGATTATTAATGTAAAATGAAAGCTTAATCATAAAAATGTTTGGCTGTGGAATTTTGTGCATTATTAAAAGATTATAAAATAAAAACCAAATGATGAAAGTCCATTCTAAAAGTAAGTGTACAAAATAAAACAAAAATAAACATTGCTGAAAATTGTTAAACCAAGATTTTCTCAAACCCTTTATGACACTAAAAGAACAAGTAGCAAAGATAAATGCTACAGAATCATAAAATATTTATGTTTATTAATTACACTACATAATTCACTGTACTTCTCTCAAAGTATAAATTTTAATCTAAATTGTTTCAATTGGGGCAGTGAAAAATAAAAAGTTTAAGAATCACTGGTTCAAAACTTGTATATAATAATGCCAACATGGTTCTATAACTAAAAATATTTCTAACAAAATATTCAGAAAATACCTGAGTGACAGATTGTTCCCCTAGAGAAATGTCATCAGTTCGAATTGCAACTTTCTGTACAATAGATGATGGATCAGCTTCTAGTACAATCCTGACAGAAAATAATTTATTAAAAAAAACACACAACACAAATATTAAAAAGACAAAAATAAAAGTTCGTTATTTGGAATTTGTAGTGACGTCGAAGAATATATAGGAAGAAATTAGTAATTTTTTTATTTTAGAATTGATATTAATTATTTTGAATTTTAAAATTGTTTGAATGATGTATTAATTACCATAAGAATCGAAGAATTTTAATACTAGAAAAAATATTAATCACTCAAAAAGACTGTTAAATTTTAATAAATGTCACAATTAATGTATGATTTATGATTCTGAAAATACTTAGAAAACTCTGTATAGAAATAATGCAATCTATTACTATAAGGAAACAAATAAAATAAATTTTTTTTTTAACGCTAGGAATAATATTAATTATTTTTAAAAACATTACTGATTTTTTTTAATACCAGAAAATTGCATTTATTATTGATAAAAATTACAATTTTGTTTTGAAATCTTACCATTGTTAGAATTAATGTATTATTTGTATGATTTATAAATTGAAGATTACAGATAGAAATGGTGTAAATTATTACAAGAAGGAAACAAATTTTAGAATAATGACTAACCCGCCATCACATATTTCATCAAGAGCCAAGAAAATGGCATCCATGTTTTCAAGTAGAGCTCTTTTTTCTGTATTTTTTCTCAAAATCTGACTAACTGCATCATACAAACCATTCAACACACTGGACAGCAAAAGCTGTAAATAAATAAATAAACAATAATAGATATTGACAATAAAAGAACACAGAAACAATGGAAACACCAATAAATTTAGTTATCTGGATATATCCACACAAAAAAATAAAAAAATAAAAAAAATAAAATAAAAATAAATAAATAAAATTGTAAAATTTCAATAAGACTGTTGTTATTTTTTCAAATTTTGGAACTTCAATCAATATTTATTTATACTTTTTAAGGGAAAAAAAATAAGTTTTCCAGAAAATGACAGTTTAAGCATCACATCTGTTTAATTAAAATCCTGTCAAACTTTTTTCTTAAAGATTGATGATAACAATAACATGCTGTGGAAATGAATAAAATATATATCATAATGATTCATAGGTAACTTAAAAATTGACACCTAAACTTGATATCTGAGTTCATGAATATACAAATGGTAATTTTTAAATTTATTTATATGTTTCTTTTAAATATACAATACTTACTTCATTTTCTTGGGCTGAGCCAATGACATAGAAAAACAGATCAACATTACTTTTGTAAACACAAGTTAAGCCTTCAAACATAATAATGTCAGCTGAAAAAATAAGAAAAACATCAACATTTTTAAATTTTATCATATTAAATATTAAATAATAATAATGAATAAATAAATAAATTATATTAAACATCACCAAACTTTAGTGTTAACTAAATTTGCTAATATTTTATGTCTATATAGTTTTTCATGATAAATAAAAGACATTTCAAATTTAACAAATGGTTTTTAAATTATAAAAATTTTTCTTTCTTTATTTTTAAAAATTGTTTACATGAAATTTATTCATGTTTCTACATTAAAATGTCAAGTGGTTATTTATGAAAGATACTGATGAAATTAATAATTATAAACAAAACAAACAAAAAAAAATTATTATAAATAAAAAAGAAAATATTTTCACATATTTCAATACAAAAAAATACTACCGATAATAAAAATGGTTATTAAATCAAGAATGCTTCTAAGATGAAAAAAAAAAAAAAATGTCTTCATTTTAACCTTAGTGAAAAATAAATGTTTTTCCATTAACTCAAAGCATCTTTAAAAAAAAAAAAAAAAAAAAAAAATTTAAAACAAATGTCACAGACAACATTAGGAATATATCATAATAAAAAATAATACTATTGTTAACACAAATAGTGATTAAATTAAAAGTGTTTCTAAGATGAAAAAGTAGTTTCTATGGATAACAGCAAGTAAAACATAAAAAGTATTAGTTCTTAATTTCTTATTAAAAACAAATTCACTCAATGACAATATAATATTATGACTATATCATAGTAAAAATAATAAAACTGATAATAAAAACTGTGATTTAGTCAGGAGTGTTTTTAAGATGAAAAAGATCTTTCTTTATTTTAACAACTAGTGGAAAATGATCATCTCACCATTGGCTCTGTGTGTTTTGTTAAACAAATTTTTCTCAAATTGTTTCTGGTCCTTGGAAGTGGGAAAAGTGTCATCATAATACTGAAAATAAAAATTAATATTAAATTACTTTCATGTTTTCATAATAATTAAATAAAGTAAAAATATGGTATCGTTTAGAATGATTTACCTAAAAATATTTATAAAAAAAATACAAAATAGCATATTATTATTATTATAATTGTTGTTATTAATATTATTTGTTTTTTTATATTATTTCATATTATTTTATTTTATTTAAAGTTACCAAACTTGCATTATGCTAAATTAAATAAAAGTAAAAGTTGACACAGAATATTTACCTTTGAAATCAGTCGATTCCCATCATTGTCTAAAATAGCTATAGCTTTTATTGAATAGAGAGACGGTTCCTGAAAATGAGAGAAAATTAAAAATCTATGTTTTATTATCTTAAAAGCAACTTCTGCTTCTGTAATTTGAATCCTAACTATATTAGTAATCTAAATTTATAGTCATTATCTATCGATGTATCTATAACTATATATATGAATTTTCCATATCTGATATATCCAGAGATACAGGTTTACATTTAACGCAGTATGAATATCTGTTTTAAAATGTAACAACCAATTTAAGCTGTTTCTGAATATTCAAAATTTGTCAAGATAATTTAGTAAATTTAACGATGCTTAGTATCGCTGCTTTTCCATATATATAATGTAGGTAATGTTCTACTAGGTATTTTCATATTTATACAGTTATACAGTCTGCACTGTAATAGATAAATGGGTAAAACAGGACTGTGAAATCAAACATAATTATGAACTTTCCTACCAATATTCCACCATCCATGTTGTGTTTTCTGACGTGGAGTAGATTGACTGTTCCACGCTCAATTGTACATAGATAAAACAAGAGAAGACAGCGGACCAAACAGTGGATTCTGGTTTTGGAAATGCAAGGACCGTGGTCAAATATTGAATAAAATAAAAAGATTGATAAATATTATTTCACAGTATTATTCATAAATTTCACTGTTTTTCTAATTTACCAAGATTAAAACTGCTAAAATTCTATTAATAGTATTTTATTAATTTTATCTGCCATGTTCGATTTCCTAAACGTTTAGTCCACATAATATGTGACATGAATCATATCAACTTTACTTGTGGCACAACGATATATTTCATTATATGTTAGCTGTTGTTATTCTTGTTTTTATATAACATCATTTTGTTATCTTTATTAATTTTAGAAACTTGCTTGTGTATTTATATATCTTATATGTCAAGCGAATTTATAGACATGTTTCAGATACACTTCACATAAGCAAAGATAATTGAGAGAGAGAGAGAGAGAGAGAGAGAGAGAGAGAGAGAGAGAGAGAGAGAGAGAGAGAGAGAGAGAGAGAGAGAGAGAGAGAGAGAGAGAATGTTATGTTATGGAGACAAGGATTTTTCATTAATACAGTTGTCGAATAAATGAGATTAAACATGTGATGATGGATTCTGAAAATCCATTGTAGTTTTAAGGTAAACTGTTCTCTATTATTTAATGCGCACCTGCTTTATTTATGAAATAAACTGGTTTTCAAACAAATTCAAATTTGCATTATACTTGGCGTATCATAGAAAAAGAAGCAGTTAGCTTTTGGGTAAAAATGGTGTCCCTTCCGAAAAAGAAGGATGGTAGCCCAAATGCCAAGTTCTTTGAGGCGGTAGAAACTATTGCCCAATTCGATTCTGTTAGAACATGGCTGCACAAAAATTGCAAAAGGGTAATCTTTGATGAATATTAATTGTTCAGATTTTGTTATACTATTCGTCAATTCAGTATCACGTAGCACACCGGTTGTTTTTTCTTTGTTTCAGCGAGCGAAAAGACGCTATTATGATTTTTGTTTTATTTACCTAAATTTGTTTATCTTTTTGCTTTCAATTAGCTAATAAAATGTTGCTAATTTCAGATCGTTATCTATCAATTATATGACATTTACACCGATATCTTGCATGACATAGTCACGTAAACAAAATGATAAAGCACTTAAAAATGTTGGGGGTCGATTTTTTCCCCTCCACAAATTGTAAAAATTGAATACTGTCACATTTAAATCCTGAGTATTCATCATTTTATAAAATACAAATATTTGAACGTATTATGAAAGTATTTTTCAGAATGCATGTAAAATTAGCACTCATATTAATTAATACGTGTTTCAAATATATAATAGTTACTTAATCACTATTTTTGGATGAAATAAATTAAATTCCCAGAATCTGATACATTCCTTAACTGACCTTTCTTTTCCTGATAACCCAAATGAATATAGTTAATGATCTGTCAGTAACGTGTACTAATATTAACTAATCGGATGACAGTGGAACAAAACTAACTTTATATTGACATAATGTCAGCATTGTTTTGTATATTTGTAACTTTGTAAGCTGTATTGTTTTTGACATTCAGTCTTTGTTGGCAACATAAATATAATATGATAATGAAAAAAACAAGTTCAGGAAGAAGCAGCAAAATTGACAAGACACATTCCTTTTTTGCTATATCATCAATTTATTCAAAATATAAATAATATACTCGATCTTGTTTGTAATGATTTACTCAGTCTGTTAAGATTTTTATTTTATTTTTATTATTTTAAAATTATTTTTTGACATTTCCATAAACACAATGTTAAAATGATGTGATGGGTTTTAAATTGACAACCCAAAAAAAAAAAAAAAAAAAAAAAAAAAAAAAAAAAAGGAAAAGGTAATATACATCAATAAGATACATTATACATAATTTATAGTGGTACATGAAGATCAGATAAGAAATAATTATGACAAAAATAAAAAAGAAAGAAAATAAAGAACATTAATAGTTCATGCAAATTAAAAACACTAATAACAAGTGGCAAAGATTTGTTTCTATGAAAAAAAAAAAAACTATTGTAGCTCCCAGAGTAGAACAAATGTCCAGACACAAAAAAACCCCCAAAACAACAAGTTAAATTATTGTTACGAGGCTGCTACTGATTTGGTAACAAATTTATTTGACTATTAGAAACTTTTTATTTTATTTATTCTTCTCAAGTTCATTCATTGTAAAATACTATTTATTTATTTATTTATTTATTTCAGTACACTCAAGCAGACCCTCCAACAAACAAGGGGCTGTCTATGCTAAATCTACAGCTGCTGCAGTTCCAGGAAGAGGTGTTTGGAAAACACAACACCAATCCAGCTCTGACAAAACTTCCAGTTAGTACCTTCATAATACAGTATATTAGCGGAAATTGTTTAAATGTGGCTGCTTTAGCTATAAATAATAATAATAATAATAATAATAATAATAAATCAATGCAAATAATTTATAATAATAATAACAATCATAATGAAAATGATGATGATGATGATAAATATATGCATGCAAATAATTTTGAAGGTTGGAATCATCTAGGTTAATGTTTTATATAGGTCGTACAGTGAGAATGAATTATGCAGCGAAGATGAAAGCATTTATAAATATTTAGAAGTTACTGTCACCCTTGTATTTTAACAATTCATTAATGAGATGCTACAGTCATGCTTGAGAATTATATTAAGTAATTTGTTAAATTAAATATTTCATCTTTTCTTCTAATTACTTCATTACATTTGTTTTTCATGTTTTTTATTTTATTTTATTTTTTTTTCATTTTTTTTTTTTTTTTTTGTTTATATTATTTTTATTTTTTTTTTTTTTTTTTTTTTCTAGATGAAATGTTTCCTTGAGTTCAAGCCAGGTGGTGCACTTTGTCATATTTTTGCTTCTGTCTTCAAGTTCAAAAGTGATCAAGGCTGGTATGTTTAATTATTTAGATTTGTTACAGCTTGAATAAATATTAGATAAATTTTCATTCTAAATTTTTACTAGGATCAACTGAAAATCATCAGTAGTTTTTAATTTTATAATTTGAAGAAATCTTCATTATGTTTGAGTGAATTTTCTTGCTAACCAATTCTTAGATTTAACATAAACAGTCATTAATAATTATTTATTTTTTTGTAATTTAAATGAACCTTTATTACTGACTGTTCATGTAGACCATTTGTTAGATTTAACATTAAAATTGTTCAAAGGTTTTTTATTTTTTAAGTTATTTTAAGATCAATCTGTTAGATTATTATTGAAAATCTATTTTTTTAAATTTAATTTTTTTTTTTTATTGTTTTGAATATGGATAATATGTGGGGTTTTTTTTGGGTTTTTTTAATGTAAATATTTATCTCTAAATAAAAAACCATCTCTGTCATCACTGAAAAGAAGAAATATTTCATCAAGAATTGAATCACAATTTTTGATACTGAGATAACCTGTTTTTCAAGAACCTAGATATCTTTAATTTTTTAAACAATTTCGAAATATATATATATTTAAAAAAAACCCCAAAACAACAAAATAAGTGTTTAATCTTTATAAAGCATATAAAAAAACAATATATTAAATTTTAATTTCCATTTAACACAATGGAATTGCTTCTTACAATTTAACATTTTATTTTCTATCAAGAATTACATTTCATTCACGTTCTACAATTCACAATACTTGTATCGAAATTTTTCTCTTTTTTTCTTAAGGCGAAGATTCGACTTCCAGTCTCCGTCGCGGATGGATCGCAACGTGGAGATGTTCATGCAGATAGAGAAAGCTCTCGTTGCCAACAAATGTTGGACGCCACCTGTAATCTTCATCCGACCAGACGTGGATAAAATGCTGGTGCCCAAGATGAAGGACATCATAAAGAGGCACCAAGGAGTGATGGCTGAAAAAGAGGAGGAAGCGACGCACGTTGTTTACACACTGCCACCTCATCCCCCTCCAAACGGTTTGTCTGTTGTTTTGCTGTCTGAATAATCAATCTTTTACTAGGTCCAATGGGTTTGATGCACGATTTACTAGGGCTGGGTGAGGAACTTACTGTAATCAGTGAAATCTTGTTACTGCAAGGTGTGACATCAGTGAAAAGAATCGAGATTTATCAGAATACTGGATTGATTCCGATGAATACTTTTGATTTTAACATTTGATAAACCTTATGCATCAAGTGGACTGTTTTCTGTTTTTCTAGTGTCCAGTGACAGGTTTATCAAAAGCCATCGTTTTGTATGTTAGGTTTGTTATATGTAATAATAATTAATAATTTAAGAATGTCAGAGTATATCAAAGATAAGAAAATATGGATAATACTTGATTCTTAATCTTGAAAAAGACAACTATATGTTTCTTTACAGAAACATTTAATACTTGATTTTTGATTATTGTTCAACAGATACGAATTATAAGGAAGATTTGTAAATGTTAAACACTGCTGTTGTGATCAATTGTGTTTTTAGTACTCATACTATATATTTTAACAATAGATTTTTTTATTTTTATTTCAGATGATTTTTTCAGACCAGTTCTGAAACGAGATCGTAACACTTTGATTCACTGGTGGTACCAGCCAGACAGGTTTGTGATTATAATTATTATTATTTGTTTTTTAACACAAAGATAAACATTATTTTTTGTTATTATAATATAATTATTTCTTGGTGCAAAGAGAAGTATTCATGTTCTTTTATTATTTTTATTATTATTATTACTGTTGTTATTATTAATATTATTATAATAATTACTGTTGTTATTACTATTATAATTTTATTACTGTTATATTGTTTTTATTAGTATTACTATTATTATTATTATTATTATTAATAATAATATATTTTCAGCTATGACAGCTGGGTGACCGATGTATACATTGATTACGAGCCTGATTCTCCAATTGTTAAACACGGACCTTGGGAGGTAGGTGAATTAAAAAACAATTAATTAAAGAAAGATAAAAATGACCTTTGTTTTCCTAAATACAGGGTCGCTAAATCCAGCATTAAATGGGTAAAATATTAGCATTTCATAAGTTTATTGTTAATGTTGATAGGCTACTGGACCAAATGAAGTGAAAACTGAAAGCAAGCGTAACGCATTTTGTTTGTAGTGCCAAAGATCCACTGTGATGTTTTATAAATTATTTCTCTCGTTATTTTTAGGTCAGTGCTCGATGGTTGCTGGATCTGGATGATTTTAACGAGTGGATGAATGAAGAAGATTACATGGTGGAAGATGAATTTAACGTATGTGTTGAATTTGAACTTAAATATTTGATGTGTCACCTTGTGCAGTATAGTGTTACTTTTTTTTTTATTGAATGAGAGTTTGTTTAAAATTAAGTCTGTTTATGTTAGAAGTGTAAAAATGTATGATACAGATATTTGATATTTGGAAAAAATCCAATGGGAAATGTTGCATAAAACAGTGTGCTAAAGAAAAGCTATGGAAGAGTGTGGTGCATTGTTCTGCAGAAAGTTTTAAAATTTCAGTACAAATAGTTTTATCTGAACCTTGCTAACAGTGTGTGTGTGTGTGTGTGTGTGTGTGTGTGTGTGTGTGTGTGTGTGTGTGTGTTAGTCGGATCAAAAACAACTTTGTTTTATACTGTGATAAATATTTTTTTAAAGAGACATTTTATAAATAAGTTAGTATCATTCAAACACTGTCCTCAGTTACTTAAAATGATTTGTAAAAAGTTAATGAAAAGGGAATTTGTATGTAATTTATTAACATAAAGGTCAGATGTCTGGATAGTAGTTTTATTTTTGTTATTAAATTTAGTCCACACATCACTATGCATTTGTACTGCAAGAGATATGGGAATTTTACAATGGGCTATATTCAGTGATTTTTTTACTGTATATATAATAATCATTCAGTTTGTATCTAATTCAGATAATTAATGCTTCTTTACTGTGTATATTTTTTACTAAAACCTTTTTCATTTTTCAACATTTATAATTATTTTATCAGATTATTAAAATAAAAATTAAAAAAAGCATAACACCAAATGTGTTTAGTTAATAAAATTGCCAAAATATCCTCAAATTTGTTTTTCATATTTCAGGCTGATGGAAGCAGTAAGAAATACAAGAAATCAAACAGACTAAAACTGACCGTGGAGGATGTGAGTTTATTTTAATAAAATTAGGGAAAAGGCACGATTCATAAAAAAACCTTCATGTTCAGGTTTACATATATAGAAAATTACAATTATTTCTAGTATCTGTCTGTCTCTTTGCTCATTCTGTCTCTCTCTTCCCCCATTTGCTTGGAACTCTTCTCTTTCTGCTTCCTCTGACTCTCTCTAATGCTATTTTATTTAATGAGTTTCTTTAATGTGGTTCTTTTATTCAATTTATTTTCAGTTCCTATTTTTTAATATTTGTTTTTAGATTATTGGCAGTGTGGACTACGAAAGACGAGAAAAAAGAAGTGACAAGAAAGGAAAACGAAAGCGCTCACCCTCTCCTCCACCTCCCCCCCTGGAAAAGAAACAAAAAAGAAAGAGGTTAGCTTTTCTAGATTACAGAAACCAAATATTGTTAATATTTAACAGTACACGAATAATACTGTAATGTTTAAATTATCAATATTTGGTGAATCAAATATGTAAATTCATACTTAAAATCGTGGCTTCCTTTTGTGTTGACTACAGTGGTCCAAATTTGATCTCCCTTTTACATTTGTGGTAATTGCTTTAGCAGTGAATTCAATGAATAATAATAGAATCTCTGATGTTTAGTATCATGTTTTCTCAGTCTTTATATCATGTTTTTGTTTGTAAAAATATCACCTACTCCTGCCATAATTCAAATTCTGGTCTTTTCATGGCTGGACCCATCTTGAGAGTGAAAATGTTAAATAATGTTCTTATCATAAACTTGATGTATTCATTCTGGAACAGTTAACATTTTAAGAAAGACATTAATTTTTGTTTTGAAAAGAATACTCATCAAAGTCAGTTAATAAAATAAGAATAATAAATGAAATTATTCTTGCAAATGATCATTTACCAATATTTTTATATTTCACCAAATCTACATCTGGAAAATATTTTTCTCATAATATTCTTAAATGACAAACAGAGAACCATTGAAGTAAATTATATAGAAAAATTAAGTATTTATCTTTTAAATCATAAGCGTAACTTTCATATCTTTCTGGATCTGAGTGTGGTAGGAAATTGTTGTTATTACACAAAAATACTGTGCTCAGGATTCATGTAAGAATCATTGAAATTTTTATTGATGTACAAAACTGTTTGTGTTTTGTTTAGTGGTCGATCTTCAGGACCTTTGAGTGCGAACAAGAAACGAATGGCCCGTGAAGAAGATGAGGATGATCTGACAAAGGACATGGACGAACCAACTCCAGAACCCAACATCCAGGAAGTCACAGTCAACAAACAAGGTAGACAGAATGATAGATGTTCAGTAGATCTTGATTATAAAAAAGAAAGAGTTAAAACAACTGGTCGGATAGATTTATAAAAGAAATATTTGGAAATCATCTGTAAAGTAAAAATACAGATTAAAATAATTCTTTAACTGAAGGACATGTATTATTTTTAAATATTAAGTACTAGAATAGGCATTTAGATATTTAAAATTTTCTTCAGTTTACGACATAAACGGATAAAATAAACAAAAAACAACAGCAACAAATAAATTATTTAACTGAAGGACATTTAATATTTTAAAATAAAATACAACAAAAATTATTTAGGTATTTCAAATTTTCTTTAATTTAGCATGTAAAGAAATAAACCATCCATAAAATAAAAAAAAGAGTAACAATTCATTTAACTGAAGAACTTTTAATATTTTAAAATAATAAACAGTACAGTCAAAGTTGTATATATATTTAACTGAAGTACATTGAATATTTTAAAATAACAAATACCTAACATTTAAAATGATTTAGATATTTTGATATTTTTTATTTTTTAATAGTATCTTACTGAAATTGTCCAAATAAAAAATTTCTGTTACGTTTCAGTTCCTGGTTCCAGAACGAAACAGGACATTGAGCAGCAGCCAATCAAAGGAGGAACTCTTATGGATTTAGATGAGGAACCTTCAGAAAAAGTAGACACCTACACATACTGTGTTTTATTTTAAATAACAAACAAGTATTGTTCATACACTAACCTCTGTGACTATGGAACCATCAGATTAAGAATACACACACGTATTCTGTTGTAATTCAAATAATAAACAAATTTATATATTTATATGTAGACCTTCTAGCTTTAATCAATCAATATGTGTTTTAATTTAAATAACAAACAGAATTATTATTCATACAATTACTTCTGTGATACTGGATTTAGAAAAGGGACAATCAAAGAACTGGATGTGCCAATATACACTGTTTTAAATTAAATAATAAACAATTTTATTATTTATATATTTACCTCTGTGAAAATGGATTTAAATAACAAACATATTTTTTTATTCATATATTTACTTTTGTGTGGTGTATGCTTCCACACACAGTCACTTGTTTTTTAGTTTAAATAATAAAACAAATTTATATTCACATATTTACCTTTGTGATTATATTTTAACTAGAACAAATTTGACACCATCTTTATTTATTTATCTTCGTAAAAATTACACCTGTTTATGCACAGTTGTATACACAGTGCTTTAATTTAAACTGTAAACAGATTTCTTATTAATGTTTATTGTATATATCTCTTCTATTACATCTAAATTCTGATACAGTTTTGTTCTAACCTGTAAATAATCATTCCTGAATTTGGAAGAAATGAATACATTTTAATTAAATTAATATATTTCATTAACTTTGTCTTGAATTTTTGAAATTATAACTGATTAGGATTCTTGGCCTATAATGTACATTTAAAAGAATGAGAAGAAAATTCATACTTATTTTCCAGTATTACCTGTTATTTTAATAATACTTTTCATTTAAATGTTTATGATTAGAAATATCTTTAATGTAATACACATGATAAATAATTTTTTAATTAGTGTATATTCCGCTCTCATCCATTTTTACCTGTTCATTTAATTCTTGCATAATTTTCATTTTCAATATCGGATTTTTAATTTTTTTTTTAGACAGATAAAAGTATATACTGTAATTCAGTGATCAAATTTTATTTTCTAAAATAAATATTTTTTTAAATATGTAACATTAAATCAGATCATTTTTTGCAGTTAAAATCTGCTATATACAGAAAAATATCAAATTATTTTAATAAATTATACGTTAAATATATAAAATAATTTTTCTCTAATTAGTTACATGGCATCAAGAAATTCACAAATTAATTATAATCAAAGTTGAAGGTTTTATTTTTTTAATTTTAAAATAACCAGAAATTTTATCACTTGTAAAATCCACTAATTGTGTTTTTATTGTTATTGTTATTATTCTTATTCTTATTCTTATTCTTATTCTTATTCTTATTCTTATTCTTATTCTTATTCTTATTCTTATTGGTTCAAAACTTACATTTAAATATTTAAAAAAAAATTAAAACAAAAATTTAAAAAATCATATTTCATTACAGCACTAAATCTGAAACCAAAATTTAAAAATTAAAATTAAAATTTAAAATTTAAAATTAAAATTTAAAAATTAAAATATTTTTCAATTGTTCAAGGTGGAGCAGACAGAGGACACTGCAGCTACGGAGGAGGATGCAGCGAAACAGGAAAAAGACGAACAGGAAGACAACGTCACTGAGCAGACGCACCACATCATCGTTCCCAGCTACTCCGCCTGGTTCGACTACAACTGCATCCACGCCATTGAAAGACGAGCACTTCCAGAATTCTTCAACGGCAAAAACAAATCAAAAACACCGGAAATGTAAGTCCTGATTATAAATAAATAAATAAATAAAGTATTTTAAAGATTTTCCAGCAATAGCAAATCTGTTCTGTTAAAGTGTAGTTTTCGTTTAAGTGCTGGTAGTATTAATAGACAGTCTATGCAAATTTTTAAATGTTTCTTGATCATGTCAGTATTTTGGGGTTAATCTGAACTACATATGAACAAGAAACCTTAGAAGATTTGAACAACTGAAATACACTTAATATATCTAAAACAATATTTTTTTTTTTTTTTTACATTTAAAGAAAAATGTAGCAGATAAAATATTTTATGACTTTTTGTAGATAAAATAAAAGACTTTTAATATGAATATACATAATAACTTGAGCTTATTTTATTGTTATTATTATTTTTTGGTTATGTGCCATATAGTAACTTCATATTGGTTGAATGCAGAATTTTGGTGATAACTAACATACTTTATTTGTATGTAGAAATTCAAATTGGTTAAAAAGCTGAATTTCAGTAATAATACATTTAACAAAACATTTTCTTATTTGCTGTTAGATATATTAAAACCATCTTGTTTACTGTTATTTGTTTCCACAGATACATCACAAATATTAAAACAGTCTCGTTCACTGTTATTTATTTCCACAGATACATCACAAATATTAAAACAGTCTTGTTTACTGTTATTTGTATTCACAGATACAGATACATCACAAATATTAAAACAGTCTTGTTTACTGTTATTTGTTTTTAGATATATTAAAACAGTCTTGTTTACTGTTATTTGTTTTCACAGATACATCACAAATATTAAAACAGTCTTGTTTACTGTTATTTATTTCCACAGATACATGGCGTACAGGAACTTCATGCTTGACACGTACCGACTGAACCCTACGGAGTACGTCACCAGCACCGCCTGTCGAAGGAACCTTGCTGGCGACGTGTGTGCGATCATGCGTGTCCACGCTTTCCTCGAGCAGTGGGGGCTCATCAACTACCAGGTTGACGCAGACAGCCGCCCTTCGTCAATGGGGCCACCGTCAACATCGCACTTCCACATCATGGCCGACACACCCTCAGGACTGGTGCCAATAAACCCACCGAAAGTCAACCAGGTAACGTGAGATATGTAATGTGTGTGTGTGTGGATACATCTGTATGTAGGAAAGAATCTGAATTAAATTCAGATCAGAGAGATTGGATTAAAAGCATATACCTGATTGAAACATATCTGAGGATGATGTTAATAAATAAGGAGGAAAGTTATACATCTGGCAAAAGAATGATTACTTAAAATATGTTTGTGTGTGCATTTTCATGTCGTATCTGCACTTATTGTTACCATGTGTGAATGACTGGGCATAATCCATTTGTGATTTGGTTTAATTTTGATTAGAATGACAGAATTCTGTTGATCTACATTTGTAATATAATGCTTGGAAGAAAAGCTTTTTCTGTATTGCACGCTTAGCAACATATTTAGAATCTTAAAACTATGTGACAAATGTATTTTTTTTTTATGGCCTTCATTAATATTTCATTGTACAGATAGTTTGTTTTGTTTTTAATGTTTGTAATATACTGGATCAGTACTTGAACTCGCAACCTTTCTAGCTTCATCGTTTTTTCTAATTCTTTCTAGATTCATAATAAATAAATAAATAAATAAATAAATAAATTCAGGTAGCAATTGTTTTTTCACAACAGATACTACTTAGATTCCAGACATAGTCATTAATGCTTTTTATGTTGTAGTTTTATTTATTTATTTTATTTTATTCTAGCCATCTGCAGCTCAACAGATTGTTGATCTTGGAGACAAAGGTGATGATGACAAGAAAGACATTAGCAAATTTGGACTGAAAATGGATATTTATGCCAAAAAAATCTCCAAGGTTTGTTTTTGTTTTGATATTTATGTAGTTCTAAAAATATTTGCATGAGTAAAGTACATTGAAAACATATTTCTGTGCTACAGCCTCAAAGATTTTTTTTTTTTTTTTTTTTTTTTTATTTATTTATTTAAAACAAATGTTCATGTATACAAGAATTGATTTACATTGAAAATGGATATGAGTCCCCCAAAAATCTCGAAGGTTGATTTCATTTAATGTTTATATATTTAGAAAAATATTTAATTACTTCAGAATTAACATTTATTGATAACAGATAATTGTTCTAAAAAAGTTTTTTAATTTTTTTAATTAAAGATTTAAAAAAAGTATATATTTATTTATGAACCTCAAATATCACATGTTCTGATAACTGACATCTGATCCCAGATGATTTTGAAGGATTATTTAGTTTCTATGTATATTAGGGAATTTTATATTGTAATAAATAATACTGGTAGTGTTTGTGGATTTATTTTAAAAATAAATGATCTTTTTATTCACAAGATAAACAAGAATTTATCCATTTACTGTATTAAAAAAAAAAAAAAAAGTATTAAAATAATAAAAGGTTTATTTTATGCAGATCTGTTTCTTTTACTTATAAGATGAACATTTTGACTTAACCTTAGAATATGAATTTGTTTTCTTCATTAGAAAATGAATTTATTTTTCTTCTATTTAATGTATTAATAATTCTGTTCAGAATAACTTATTTATCTGTTTAAACCACAATAACTGATTTTTACTTAACTTCTAACAGCAGCTAATAAAAAACTAGTCACTGTAAAATCGCAAAACTCCCATTTAAAATACTATTCCACCAAAGAAACGTCTTGAAATTAATGGACAACATACTGAATATCATTCACCGAATGCTTTAAATACCTTGCAGGCAGCTCTTTTCTAAATACTTAAAAAAAGCAAAGAAACATATCTTTCGCAGTCATACACAGTCTCATTACTTCACAAGCCACACTGTGTGTGTAAAGTAATTTTTTAATTTTACGTTGGTGTTTTACTAATTAACTTATTTGTTCAAAGGACAAAAACTCTGCCGTTCGCACACGAGATTGGACTGATCAGGAGACGCTGCTGCTGTTGGAGGCGTTGGAGATGTACAAAGACGACTGGAACAAAGTGTGCGAGCACGTCGGCAGTCGAACGCAGGACGAGTGCATTCTTCACTTCCTCAGACTGCCCATCGAAGACACCTACCTGGAGGACGAAGGGGGACACTTAGGTTTGTTTTATTATTGTTGTTAATATTGTTATTATCATCATCATCATTATTATTATTATTATTATTATTATTATTATTATTATTATTATTATTATTATTATTATTATTATTATTATTATTATTATTATTATTATTATTATTATTATTATTATTTTAAATTATTATTATTATTGTTTTGTTACTGTTAATGTTATTATTATTATTTTTATTATTATTATTATTATTATTAATATTATTATTATTACTATTATTATTATTATTATTGTTATTATTATTATTATTATTATTATTAATATTATTATTATTATTATTATTTTTATTATCATTATTGTTATTATTATTACTATTTGTTAACATTATATATCATCATTATTATAATTAATATTATTATCATCATTATAATTATCACTATTATTATTTTGTTACTGTTATTGTTATTATTATTATTATTATTATTATTATTATTATTATTATTATTATTATTATTATTATGCTCATTATTTATTTATTTAGTTATTTATTATTTTTGGATATTGGGTATGTAACCGATAGTGATTGTATCTGTCAACACTAACAAAATATACATTTGTATAATAGCAACATTAAAATATATATATATATATATATTTATGTTTTTTATTAGTTTCTGATTTCTTTTTGTTTTCTGTACTCTTTTATTCTCTGGAATATTTATTTCACTTCTGCTTTCATTATTTTCCTTAATTTCTAATTATCTTTTCCATGGTTCTCTTTCTTTCAGTATTTGTATTGTGTTTGCTGGGGTTTTTAATCTTATTTTTTTTTTCTTTCCTTTTTATATATGCTACCCTGTTTTTGCTTTTATTTCCTCAACAAACATTTTATTAGTGACTTGCAAAATAAAACAATACCATTTTTTTAAAATTAATTTTTTGCATTTTCTTTAAATTCATTACATATCTTCATTTTTATATACAAAAAAAAAAACAACAAATCATTATTACTGACTATTTTAATAATTTTCTAGTTTTTATTTTAATTTTTAACATTTCTACATCTGCCATCTTATTTTCTTTTCATTTCAGGTCCTCTAGCATACCAGCCAATTCCTTTCTCACAGAGTGGAAATCCTATAATGTCTACTGTGGCCTTCCTCGCCTCTGTCGTAGATCCACGAGTGGCTAGCGCAGCTGCCAAAGCAGCTTTAGGTAAAGTAGAATTTAAATCTCATTACTTCCATCAGACAACCAAAATTTTAACTGTGAGAAAAACAGGATTTCCATCAGACAATATCCAGGCACTGTATTCAGCAGATAAAAATGTGATACGATATACTTGAGATTCTGTTGTAAATTTTTTGGATGTTACAGCGATCATTGTAAGGGCATAGGAAGTCACTATAGTTGTTTAGCCCAAGATTCTTTTATAATTCAGAGTTTGGTGTCTATGTAAGTTAAAATTGTGACTAGAGATGTTCACTATATTTAAACAGAGATTTTGTTTTAACTCAGATTTTTGTGATTGATAACATGATCATGGTAAATACAGGGGAAGTCGGAATTATTCAGAGAAAACTAATTTAAAACTAACTTTCAGCATCATTACAGGAAGGCAGTTTTGAATATCGAACCATGTATAAAAGATTTTCATTACGTTTTAGAAAACTAATGTCAAAAATATTCTTCAGTCTTTCAGAAGAAGAAAAAAAAAAAAATTGTATCCTTTTTCTGGGTTTAGCTGTCTTTTAATAATAATCCCACTAAAAATAATCACAACACAATTCTGAAATAAAACTGTTGAAGAAATATCTAAAAATTAACGGACAAGTATTCTGATTTATTAGGATAAACTTTGGCTTTTTATTACTGTTAGTTTGACTTTGACTTTGACTTTGACTTTGCAGAGGAGTTTTCAAAGATAAAAGATGAGGTGCCTCCAACTCTTGTTGATGCTCATAAAAAGATGATTGAGGAGGCCCAGAAAGAGGGAAAAGTTGTCGACAGTTCTTACGGTCTCGAGAAAACAGGAATCGCTGGAACAGCTCCTGAAAAAGAAGAAGGTTGGTGTAGTTTTAATTTATTTATTTTTTAAAACATTTTTTTTTAAAGATGTTTAGGAGGTCTTGTAGTCTCTTTTTGTTTCAAACTAATTCTTACCTTTTTTTTTTAAAATTTAAATTATTTAATTTCAGTTTGCTTTTATTTATTTAGTAGTTGATTAATTTCGGTTAATATCTGCCTGTGGTAGTTGTTATTTTTATTGTGTTTGGTTTATTTTCTGTACTTTATTATTAGGAAATAGTGATCGTTAAAAAATTAGGCAGTGGTTTAGAAACAAGCAGAAATTGTTTTAAAAATTAGAACTAAATTAAGTACATGAAAAAATATACTAAATTTAAAAAAAAAAAAAAAAAAAAAAAAAAAAGAGAGAGAGAAATCACAATTAATGGCATTAAATAAAATATTCTGGTTTAAAAAAAAAAAAAAAAAAATAATAATAATAATAATAATAATAATAATAAAATAGTTAATAATATAAAGAATAAGAATAATAAAAACAAAATAAAAATAAAATAAAACCTACCAGAAAAAAAAAAAAAAATTAAAATTCCTTCCTTGAAAAACAAATAAAAAACCTTTCATTTTAAAATTTAAAATAACCTTTCAAATCAGGTAAACATATTTTCGCTTTGATTATTTAATAACAATAAATTTGTTTCCAAAGCATATTGTTCAAGTTCAGTCATAAAAAATATTTAATAATTTTCATTCAACATCATTTATTACAAAAAAATAAACATACTTAGTGAAAATAAATTGAGTACGATTCTTAAACACATAAAATGATATTGCTGCATACATTTCTGATATTTTAATCAACAGCCAAGCCCCAAGAAAAAGCCATTACAAAAACTACTGATGAGGAGACAGGTATAGTGAAAAATGTGGTGGTTAAACCTGCATGAATAACTGCCAAATAACAACAAACATATATACTGTGTATATATATATCAGTAATAACTATTCTATCAGACTGTAGCATGGTTTGTGTTTTCCTTTGTTTGCATATTTCTTATTTTTGAAAACAGCAAAAAGATTTGATTACCAAACTGCCTACAGTTTGTGTTTATGTATGATTATAAACAGTTGTTGAGAGAACAAGTTTCTTATGTCTATAAAAAGTATATTAAATTAAACTGACAAAAATTACACCCTTTAAGAAGAAATAGTGCTATGTTTAATCTGTGAAATTTCATTTTCAAATATAAGGGAAAGGTTTTTGACATTAAAATGAATTTACTCTCAAAAAACAACAGCATTGTTTATAATATTTTTTTATATCTAGTATAAAGCAGTGATTCTTTGCAGCACTGTGAAAACACAAGGTGATAGATAAAAGCTATTTATTTCTTTAATTTAAAAATGTGCCTAGCTATACAAACAAAATTCATACAGCTTCTATCAAGCATAAAATTTAACCTAGGAGCTTCAATCTTTTTACTTACTACAAATGGGGCACTGAATAGTTAAAGGTTAAAAGCTACAGAGACAAAGCAACATATATATATATTTATTATCTGATCATTTAAAAACAAAAATTTTAAATTCCGTTTACATGATCAGTTTACTTTACATTTCAGTATTAAAACATAAAGTGTTATTCATAAATATTCATAAATAAGTTTTTGTTACAAAATGTATAAAAGTGTCAAATTGTGTAAGCATGGTATCTTGAAATAAAAAAATGCTTTCTTGTGTGCTCTTAAGTGCATGCCCAACATCAGATTCTGTTTGAGTTCTTCCATAACTAAATAATGATACATGATTAACATTAACGAACAAAATATTTTTACTGTAACTCAAAGCAGTAAATAAATAAATAAATAAATAAATAAATAAATAAATTTTTGAACTTTGATGTATAAAACATGTAGACTATATGTTAAAACGAATACAATTTACCAAATAATTTTAATAGTTTTGGAAATTAATAATAATAATAATAATAATAATAATAATAACAGAAGAAGATGTCAAAAAGAAACCAGATAATAAAAAAACTTTTGCCAGATTAATAAATCCCAAACTATTAAAGAATGTCTATTATTTTTATTTATTATCAATTCCCAAACTAATAACATATAATCAGATTAATTTTAATAAAAAAGTGTAATGTTCGACAACACTTGTGAAAATCTGTTTATCAAAAGTGTAAATAATTAATAATGTGCATGCAGTGTGGTAATGCTTTTGTACTCAAAAACTGTGTGCTTTGCTCTTTTTCTTTATTTGTTTATTTATTTTTATATTTATTTATTTATTTATTTATTTATTTATTATTATTATTATTATTATTATTATTATTATTATTATTATTATTATTAAATTATTTGTAATCGAAAAACAAAGCTTTAATATTATATAATTCTGATTGGGGCTCACATAAATTTTATTTATTAATTTTTTTTTTATTGTATTTTTTTCTTAAATAATATTTTTTTAATGATTTATTTAGTATTTTTATTAGTTTATAAATTTTATATGTTTGTTTTATCAGTAATCAGATAAGTATCAAACCATTCAAATTTTTACGTTTTATTTTAAGCAAATGTTTATTATTATCTTTTTCATAACAAAAACCAGTATATGCACAGCTCTTTACACTGCTATTTTTGTTTTTAATTTATTATTATTAGTCTTTGATTCATTTTTAATTAGTTTATCACTGAATCATAACATCCAATATATTGCTTTGTGCTGGGACAGTGTTTAAAACATATTTATTCATTACTGCAGAAGATTATGATTATGCCAGTGGTATCTTATTTAAAAATTAGCAGGGATACTAATTGAAGATTCATTCTTTATTGTTAAATGTAAATAAAAAGCAAAATTTGATTTCTGTACTCATGTTTTAATTTAGAAGAAGAGGGAACAACTACTGAAGGGGAGGATGCAAAGAAGGATGAAAAAACAGACGAAACAAAGAAGGATGAAAAAGCTGAAACTTCAGGAGAAAAAGAAAAGGAAAAGGTTTATAATTATTTTATTTATTTATTTTTTATTTTATACAGTTACCAAATTTTGTTGAAATCTTGCATCAGGATTTTCATCATTATGGTTTTAAGCTAAAATTTAAATTTAAAAAGAAAAACAAAATCATTTAATTTCTTCAGTTTAATATTTTCTTTGGAATTATTGTTAATTTTTTTGTTGTTAATAAATATACTTAATTTTTTTTATTTCTGTTAAGAAAATGATAATATAAAATTGCAATAAAAAACTAAATTTTCTTTACATTTTTAAACACAGCTGACATCTTTAAAACTTTGAATTAAAAAAATTTAATAATAATAGTCAGTGACAAAAACAATTCCTGCAGTAGCAGGAATTGTATTATTATATTTTTTTTAATTAATTTTAATTTACTGTATTTTTAATTAATTTAAATTTAATTTTAATTTATTATTTATATATTTATTTTATTTTATTTTTTGTTATATTGTTATTTTATTTTATTTTATTTCTTTTCATTTCATTAGCAGTTGGATGAATCAATGGAAACAGAATCTGAAACTGAAAAGAAAGAAGAAATAAAAGAAGAAAAGAAAGATCCTGAAAAAGAAGAGGAAGAAAAAGAAGTGAAAGAAGAAGAAAAGAAAGAAGCTGATACAGTTACTGTTGAAAAGAAAGAAGAAGAAAAGGTAAATATTAAAATATCTTTTTTAACTGATAACAAAAAGCTGTTTATCTTTTCACTATTTCCAAGACATTATTTTATTTAACTCTTATTAATACATCTTGAATACATTCTGAATATTAATTAGTGACTTCTAAAAAATTATTTTATTTTATTTCATTTTATAATTTATATTTTTTTATTATAATTTTGTGTACAAAAAATACATACAAAAGACTGGTAAATATTCTAAATATATTTTTGATCCATCAAAAACAATACTATTTATTTATTTATTTATTTATTTATTTATTTATTTATTTATTGTACACAATTAAGTCCTAAAATACTACAGCATCTTTGTGTTCATTTTACATCCACATAATTAACATACTTGTCCTCAAAATTTAACAGGTGTCAGAAACAGAGAAAACGGAAGAGAAACCCGAAGAAATGAAAGAAAAGAGCGAACAAGAGAAAGAAGAAGAAAAGAAGGCTGAAACAAAGGAGGACAAAGTTTCTGACAACAAGGACGGCAACATCATCACAGCAGCAGCTAGTGCACTGGCAGCATCAGCAGTCAAAGCTAAGGTATTTGACCTTCAAAAATAACAGTAGTGACAAGCGTGTGCCAAAACTTTAATATGCCTAAGTTGTATAAAGATACAGATGTTCACACTATAGAGTTGAATCCAGTAGAGATGATATTTGTAAAGGGAGGTTGAACAGGGTAAAGAAGATATATGTATATATATATTTATTGTACATATTTCATGATTTAAGTTAAAAGCATTAATCTTTGATAATGCATTATTTTAATACATTATTTTAACAGATCGCATTTCTTCTCCTAAAAGATTATTTTACAATATGTTGTAGAAAAATAACAGTTATGGGGCATCATATATATTTTAATAGGTTTTCTCCTCATACAGAGATATTTTTTTTTCAAATTAAATCTACTATGTGGTAGAAAAATAAACAGTTCTGTGATTTAATTTAGTGGCATTGAATACATTATTTTATTTACAATTTCTTCTATAATTTCTTATTTTAATCAGTCTCAAACCAGTTTGTGTTATAAACTTCTTCCACATTTTAAGAACTACTTGACTGTGTCAAGTTTCTTGTGTGGTTTGAGCTGCTATTTTTCTAACATCAAAACATTACACTCTGATTTTCTGAAAAATTCCAAAAAACCTCTATAATTTAATTTAAATTTTCTAAACTATCTATTACTGTATATTTGTGTTTCAGCATTTGGCAGCTGTAGAGGAGAGGAAGATCAAAAGTTTGGTTGCTCTGCTTGTTGAGACCCAGATGAAGAAACTGGAGATTAAACTCAGGCACTTTGAAGAACTGGAGACCATCATGGACAAAGAGAGAGAAGCAGTAAGAATATTTTACTATTTTACTTGTTTTCCTTCATTGTATATGTTTAATGTTTGTGTACCATACATTTAGTACCAGTAGTTCCAGAGTTTGACAAGATATATGAGGTACAACTTAGCATCTCTTACACTGAAGAGTCTTAAAATATTATCATTGTTAACATTCAAAACAGAACCTTAGATACTTCTAATATCTCAAAACTCTAAGACTTTTAAATCTCGTATGTGCTATCTTGATTCACAAAATGTTTTTATTTTTGGCCTCAAATACAAAATGGGATTGATTGGTAATGAAAAGAATCTTAGAAATTTCTGTTGAAATTTTATATTATTCTGAGAAAATATTTCGGTTACTCGTTGTTTGAAAAAGATTCTAGAAAATCACTGATCACTTTCACAACAACATTTCTTAAATGAACCATTTCCATCTCTTAATGGTATTTTTATAAATTAATGAAACGGGATGTAGGCTGCAACTAATCTGAGGTATACTGTTTTAGAGCCATTGTGGAGAACTGATCCTACAGCTCTTCATTCTGTAGACTACTAGAGTACCATCATATCTTGTTAGTTACAAAAAATATTGTAAGGGTTGTTAAACAGTTATTAATGGTATAAAATTGTAATATTTAATAATAAGTAATACAAAAATTAGTATAAAACTGGCCGTAATATCTCTTCTTTTTTAAGTAAATAATATGGTAAAAAATAATAAATAATTATATAAATGAATAAATAAAAAAAAAAAAAAAAAAGATTACAATAATGATAATAATATTTGTAATAGTAAGTACAATAAAAAAAATTTAGTAGCAGTAATAATATTATTTAATAACAGCAACAATCACAAGAATAGCAATAAGAAGAAGAGTACTTGTTATGCTAGTTCAATAATAATAAAAATAACAATATTACGTCAGTCAGTTAACATTACATTTCTTTCTCTCTGCAGTTGGAGTATCAGAGACAACAGCTACTACAGGAACGTCAACAGTTCCACATGGAGCAGATACGAGCTGCAGAATATCGAGCCCGACAGATCAGTCTGCAACAGCTGGCCTTGGAGCAGAGGCAGCAACTGTCGCAACAGTCAGGAGAAAGTCAGTTGAAACAAATGTTTACAAATTACAGTTCTTAAAGGGATCCTTTTTCAAAAAAAAAATATCTAAATTTAGCATATTTCTGAATTATACATATATATATTTTTTTTTGATGTCCAGTGTTAATTTTAATTAACTAAATAATATCAAGAACAGTGTTTTTCCATTTTTAATATAGTTCTGGCATTATTCAGGATAATAAAAATGCACAGGTAGTTAAAACAAAGTACAGATCTTAACATACATAATGAAGTATGACTTCATTTATGAAAGATTAAAATGGCATTTTGCTGTAGTTTTGGTATTATCTCCAGTATTATTATTAACAAAAACAAAAATAAAAAAAATAAAAACTCACTGATTCAGATCATTCATGATAACATGACACCACTCACAAAAAGGTAAAACAGAGGGAGACATATTTTATAGAATTATTTACCTGTGTTAATAATGCATCAGTTTATGAAAATATTAAAAAATTAATTAATTTCACCTTTGCAGGCCCCCCTCCTGGCTCCTCTGCCAGTGCTCAGAACCCCTCCCTAGCGGCAGCTGTGGCTCAGGGCAACTATTCAATGCACGGGTCACCGATGCCCCCCCAGGGACCACAGGTGGAGCAGGCGATGCAGGTATCACAGGTAAATAGCGAAAAATTATATATTAGTTTATGTACTGATTCAGGTGTGCATGATTGTGGATCGAACCACCACAGTGGGAAAAAAAAAGAGTATTTAATTTAAAAATTATAGAGCTTGATTTGTTTGATTATTTGGTTTTGTTATTTTATTTTTATATGTGTCTGTCCTTTTGAAGATTTCTTTAGATATCCATTGTTCTGCATTTATTTATTAATGTATTTCTTGTATTATTTATTTAGTTATTTATTTATTTGTTTCTTGTTTGTTTATTTATTTATTCATTTCTTTATTAATTAATATATTAAATGTAATTGTTATTTATTTATTTATTTATTTATTTATTTGTTTATTTCTTTGTTTATTTATTTATTAATTAATATATTAATGTATTTGTTGTATTATTTATATATTTATTTATTTATTTCTTTATTTCTTTATTTATTTATTTATTTATTTATTTCATCTATTTAATGTATTTGTTACTTACTTATTTATTTATTTATTTATTTATTTATTTATTTGTTTAATTCTTTATTTATTTATTAATTAATATATTAATGTATTTGTATTATTTATTTATTTATTTATTTATTTATTTCCAGGGATCGCCAGCACCTTCATCTCAGTCATCATCTCAGCCAGCAACACCTCAGTCTCAGACTCCAAACGTGGCACCAACGCCAACACCAACACCACCACCACCACCACCTCCATCAACAACAACAACAACAGTCGGAGCAGCAACACCATCATCATCATCATCCATGCCTCCGTCGATCCCCAGCCAGGCATCGTACCCACAGGCTCAGTCGCCCCACCCTCCAGGACCCCAGAGCATGCCTCCGTCGTCTTCGACGAACATGACCCTCCAGAGTCCGCACTATCCCCCTCCTCATCCCCCGAGTCAGGGGCAGACAACTCAGTCGTCCTACTCGTCGCATTCGCCTGCCCCCAACTACCCTCCGAGTCAGTCGTATCCACAGCAACAGCAGCAGCTTGGTCAGCAACGTTTTCCTCCTGGACAACAACAGCAGCAGCAGTTTGCATCGCAGCACTCGGGTCAGGGTTCGTATCCATCCCAGTCTCAGTCTCCCTGCCTTTCATGCCGCAGTCGCAGAATCAGCCGTCTTACCCCCCAGGCCCCCCCCCCCCCCCCCCCCCTCACGGGCCGGGGATGCCCCCGTCGTCTTCGTACCCGTCTCCCCAGGGGAGTGGCCAGTTTTCACCACACCCGCATGGCCAGCCCCCTTACCCGTACGGTCAGAGTCAGCCGACGCCCTTCGGCTCCCAGCCCGGAGGCCAGCCGTACCCACCCCAGCCTGGACCCTACCCTCAGGGACACGCCCACGGAATGCCGCCCCAGAGCACACCTCTACCCCCCACGGGACGAACGTCAGGACCACCAGGTGCTTCCCCAGGTTGGTAGATTTTTTTTTTTTTTTTTTTTTAATGTGTTATTTAATAATCCTTGAACATTATTTATTCACCCAGTTTCTTAGCTAGTAATAATATTTTAATATATTTATTTCAATACCTTTTATTTATTCACCCTGTATATAGATTTTTTATAATAGATAAATATGTTATTTTATGAAGTGTATACAGATTTTTAAATTGTGTAAATATATTATTTACCTTGGTATATTTATTTTTAAAATCTATAAAAAAATTATATTAAAAAAAATAAAAATTAAATATTAAAAATAATTTAAAAAGGTTAGTTCTTAGCACCAAATTTAACAAACATTTAAAAAAATAAATAAATAAAAAAAAATAAATAAAATATAAATAAATAACCCTTAGAAATCACATTTTCTCATACTTACAATTTTTTGTCTCTGAAATACTAAATATTTAAACATAATTGATAAACAGTGACTGGTATTAATTAATTTTTGTGCAAACACTATGCAATACCTTTAATGAAAACAAATATTTAAAAAGAGTATGTATGCGCATGTGTGCATGCATACATGTGTGAGAATGTGTGTGATTTAAATTGAAAGGATATACACACACACACACCATATAAATGAATATTTTTCAGCTAACAGTACCTAATTAATAATGTAAACGTATGTAACTAATAGGAACTATTATATTGAGGAATATCTGCCTTACCCTTTGTATTGGTTAAGAGAAATTTGATTGTGTGTTTTTGACTTATTTGACAGACATGTTCTAAGTAAATTTCTAAGGCAGCGGTGAGTCTGATACTGTCAGTTTTTTGTTGCTCTTGTTGTTGTTACATCATGGTTATGGTTTGCTTTCATATGAAAAATTAAGTTTGACACACACACAGAAATATTGCTGGCCTTAGGATTTCATCTTTCGTGGATGGGGGGTAGTGTTTTTTGTTTCGTTTTTGTTGGGATTTTATTGCATAATAAATGATAAAATGAATAAATAAATAAATAATGGTAGCTGTTATTTAAGATAAGAAGTGTTCTTTGTGAAACAAAAAACAAAAAAGTATTTCTGGGCTTTTGAATAGCATTAGTGTTTTTTCTGTTGTTGGTTTTTTGTATGTTTTTTGTTTAATTTATTTATTTATTTATTTTATGTAGTAATAAATAAATAATTGTTTAAGAAAGATCAGTGTTCTGTACAACAAAATATTGTCTTAGAATTTCATGTTCTTAAATAAATAAGTAAATAAATAAATAAATAAATAAATAAATAAACAAATAAATAAATGCTTTCTAATGAAACATTGCTTTTCTTTTCTTTTCTTTTTCTTTTTTTACTTTATCTTTTCTTGTCTTTTTTTAAATTTTATTTATATATATACATACATATGAGTGTGTGTTTGTGTGTGTATATGTATGTATGTACGTGTGTACATATACACACACACACACACACACACACACACAAAGCAGTTTGCTGGCCTTTATATTTCAAATTCATTGTTGGCATTCTACAGCACAAATTAATTAACCATAAATGCATATGCATAAAAACTGATTAAAAAATCATATTAAATCTAATCTAAAATATATTTGTTCAATAGTTTATTCTTTTTGAAAAGAAAAACATTATGAATTTGCACAATTGTATGTTATAATACATCTGTATTTTTTTTAACAAATTGGAATTATTATTATTAATTTATTTAAAAAGAAATAAAATAATTATCACGCTTAATGTCCAAATAAAAAAATATAATTAAAATATTTATTTTTAGCTTTGATGTTTTGATATAATTGTCTAATTATCCAGTAGATGGCAACATTAAAAACAGTAACTATCACTGCTTTGTACTTCATTTACAATCAAGCTGTTATCATTTTTAATGTTAAATTAAGAGTAATGAATTATAAAGAAATAAAGAAAGAAAGAAAGAAAATTTTAAAACTTTTAAATAGAAAATAACTGAATACAACTAAAATTAAAAAACAACACAAAAAAAAACAAAAGAAGATTATTATTAAATATATATCGATATTTGATAATAAAAAACGTTAGGAAAAATTAACAGTATAGAAACACACTAATTACAAATTACATATTCCATTATTAATATTCACGTCAAAATTTAACATGCTTTTTCTTTTGAAAACCTGAGGCCTGCTTACATATTTATTTATTTATTTATTTATTTATTTATGTATGTATGAATTTATTTTTTAACTATTAATTTTAACCATTAATATATTTGCATTTTAAAATGGCTGTATTAATATCTGAAATAAGGAGAGCTCTACTGTAATAATAATAATAATAATAATAATAATAAAGTCATACTAATATATTGTGGCTTATTTTATTCTGCTTATTATTCTTTTTAATTTTGCATACTGTAATAACTGTTTTTAATTATTATTTAAAAATAAAATAATTAACTTCCTATATACGGCACTGACATTATTTACTTATTTATTTGTAAGTTTATTTATTACTTAGCAATCACTTTCTATTTTACAATGCTTTTAAATATAAATATATTAGAACAGAATTAACAATTTAACATTATAATGTTATTGTTATGGCAGTTTATTTTAAAAAAAATAAAAAATAAAAAGATGATGAATTACTGTGTGTATATGGTTGCACAAATTTTGTGTTCAAAGTGGAATCATTTTAGGTTTTGTTTCCAAAAGTTTAATTTTTTTTTTTTTTTTTCCATCCAGAATGTTGTCTGTTCATTTGCCAGTCTGTCACTTTGTCTTTACTTCTGTTTTTGGTTTTTTGTTTTTGTTTTGTTTTTTTTCCATCAGATAATTACTTTTTTATTTATTTACATATTTTATAAAATTTCACTTTATATATTTGAAATTACACACGTTTTTCTTTTCAAAAAGCATTTTAATCAGAAAAGAAAAAAAAAAAATAGTAAAAGAAAAATCCTGTTAATGTCGTTATCATCATTATTATTATTTTTTTTCTTACTTTTTTGTTTATAAAATAAAGTATATATATATATATATGTATATAAAAATCATAAGAACTAAATTTAAAATATATATAGTTAATATGCATGTGAAAATATAGCATGACTTGCGTTGTCACATAAATTATTGTATTAAAAACAATTTCGTGTTGTCAGTATTTTTGATTAAATATTTATATTTTATCATTCACACCTATTGCTATTGTTTTTAATCAGCTTCACCTTTTTTTTTACTTTATTATATTACTGGTTCAGAATCATTCCAAACTGATAAAAACTTTTAAATCTGAAATTTTTTTCAAGATTGTGATATCTATTATTGTTATCCAGTTGACGTAATGTTCACAGATCTTATATCTTTTATTTAAAAAAAAAAAGTTATATTAAATGCCAGTAGACTGTATTTACAAGTTGTATGTAAAATAACCAATGAATGTCATGTTTAAACTTTGATAACATTGTAAGGCTGTTTCCTTATACTCTGAATGCTGAAAAATTCCAAAATCTGAAATATTTTGGATAGTGGATTGTCGGTGAAATTGTTTCTTACTGTTTCTGATCAATGTCAGTTTATTTGAATTTTCAAAATGTCAGATGATGAAATGTATGTATCAAATGAAATAATTTTGCATTAAAATATTTGAGTTAAATGAACATACATATATACATACATACAGAGAGTGAGAAAGATTGATAGATCTAAGACCAGATATATTTTCATTTTTACGTTTTAAAATTTCTTCATTATATTCACACATTTATTTTGCCTTATTATTTTCAAGCCTGTTTTTTGATCATTTTCCATAGTATTTAATTATTAATTGAAAGGAAATGTTAATTATAGTCCATTTTTCCTGTAAATCGTTCAAATCAGAGATTGGCCCTAAATCAGAGTAGATTGATTTTTTAGCCAGTTTGAAACCAGACTGTTACTTCTTAATTGGAGAATGCTATATTTAGATCTACTGGAAATTAATGTTTTTATTTTCATTAAAACAGTACAATCTCTTTACAAAAGAAACCCCCCCAAAAAGTAATTACATTAATATAAATAAATAAATAATTTTATAATAGTCACCGCAGATTATTTAAGGTGACATTTAAACTAACTATTAATATTTTATTTTATTTTATTCTATTTTACAGGTGCCTTTAATCCTGGAGATGAAAGTGGCATGAGTCAGCCCCCCCCACCACCACCACCAAGTCTCCCCCCAGCAAAACAGTAACTTCACCCCCCACACCCCATCTTCATCAGAAAATAATCATGTTGTATGAGTATTGTTACATCATCGTGTATAATAATTAAAACCTTTCTTTGTAAAGTCTGTTAAAAATAACTTTATTTTATTTTATTTTTTCTTCAGAAATTGAAATAAATAATAATATTATTATTATTATTGTTATAATAATAATAATAATAATAATAATAATAATAATAATAATAAGGTCCGTGTTTAAAAGATAACTTTAATGAAACAAAAATGGAAATTAGAATACGAATTTTTATATTTGTTTTTGTTTTTAGATTAACCTTATCAAAAAATGTATATATTTTATAGCTTTATTTCTTTTATTTTAATTTTTTTTTAATTATTATTAATATTATTTTTTTGAGATTATAATTAATAAAAGATCTGAAATCAAAATAGCAAAACAGTTTTAAAAAATAATAATAAATAAATAAATAAATAGTAATAAGTAAATACTGAAAATTAAATCTTTCAGTTAAAAAAAATATTTTTTTTGTCATTAAAAGTACTATTTATATAATGCATTTATTATTATTATTTATTTATTTATTCATTTATTTTTAATTTTAATTTTTTTATATATATATATTTTTTTTTTGTAACTTACCATAAAAACCAGTAATACATGCAATGCAGTACATACCCTGAGGTTTTTCTCAGCTCAGATCTACCCCCATCAAAATATGGAACAAAAAAAAACAAAAAACAAAATTCACGTTCCTGTTCCATTCTCTTTCATCATATTCAAACAGAAATGACGAAAGACAGTTATCTAAATAGTGGCTGTATTTACTTCAGTGTGTACTGAAATACATTATTTGAAATTCTTATCCCTGTATTAAACTGAAAAAAAAAAAAGGGAAATAAAAAAAAATATAAAGGAATCATTCAGGAATCACAAAAATCAGATTTGTTCTTAAGCCCATAGAAGATAACAAAATACAAATGGTAAATAATTTGGTAAAATAAAATATGTTTTACCAAAGTTTTGAAGGATTTATATGTTTTATTACTTTTTATTTTTTATTTTTATTTTTATTTTTTTTTTTTATGTATTTTTATGATTATTATTTTCATTATTATTATTATTATTTTATTATTTTATTATTTTTTTTAGAAGCGTTATTTTAGTTACTGTTATTTTTTTATACATATATACTTTTTAATGAATATTAACTTTTAAATGTTATTTTATAAGTATTGTTTAACACAGTGCTGTATTTGTGTTTTGTAAAATGATTATGTCAGAAGACGGTATTGTTCAGTTTCTGTTTAATCTTCTGAATTTCGCTATACATGTTCATTTCTTAATCCATTCAGATTATACGTTATTAATCTGCCATTTTCAAAGATAAATCAGGAGATAAAATTGATCATTGTTTTTCAGGTCATTTTTAATTTGTTTTTCAATTTTTATTATTATCATTATTATTATTTATTATTATTTATCATTATTTATCATTATTTATTATTATTTTTATTATTATTTATTATTATTTTTATTATTATCATTATTATTATTATTATTACTACTATTAGTACTAAACTATAGTACTATTATTATTAATTGTATTTATTTGTATCTTTATTTTATTTTTTGATTTTTTGAATGATGAATAGGCACGCATATACTAATGGCAGCAAAATATTTTTCTTCCCACGCAATTGGTGAACACTTTTTTTTTTTTTTTTTAACTTTTTATCTTGTAACAACAATTTCAGTGAAATCATGGTTTGATCATGTTATACATGGAAAATTGTATAAGGTGTAAAAAAAATATTGTGTTTTTTTTAAATATTTTTTTTTTGTTGTTGTAAATAAAAAAGAGATCAAATGCTATAATCACTGTACTAATTTTTTTTTTTTTTTAATGTCTTTATGTCGATCAATAAAGATATCTTAGCTAAAGTTTTCTTATCTTTTTTAATGTTGGCTGAAGTAATTATTTCCTGTTCTACTGTGTGCTCCATGTTTTCAATGTTTTAATATTATTGTTAATAAAAAGCAGCGATACATACTTTTTCCTTGTGTCAAATGGGGGGAGGGAGGGAGGGAGAGAGAGACACACAGACAGACAGACAGACAGAAAAACAGATATATATATATTTATATAAACAAATGGGAACAGGAGATAAAATGAATATGTGTGTAAATGTAAAAAGTGAGTGATGCAGAAAAATAAAAAACTACTTTTTAAAATTTGTTTATTTAAACAAGTCTGTAACAAATAGATTTGCAAAACATAAACATGCATTTCATGTTTGAACTCATTACAATCACCTATATACAACAGTCAAAATGTTATTTTTATTAAAAAACACAGTAAAAATAAAGTAACGTACAGAATAACAACTTTGTTTTTAATTAATTTTTAAAAATTCAACAAAGTAAAGAGAATGCAAACAAATTTACCTGATGCGTTAAACTGGAAAAAAAAAATATATGAATAAAACACTACATACTTAACAACAATACAAAAACATTCGAGAAATACTCTTTACAAGCTTGTATATTTGTTTTCATCATTATTAAGAATTTTCTAATTTTCAAATACTCAGAAATTTATTTTTATATTTTCCAAACATTTGTTTTTATACATATATATATATATATCCAAATTGTTTTCATACATTTTCTCTCTTTTAGTCATTCTATTTTTATTCTATTTACCATAATTTTTTTTATAAACAAAACTGTAAATATGCTCAGTATATATTCATCGCTGATGTATTCCAAAATTTCCTTGTTTGTATATTTACATACAAACTCAAAATACATAGCTTTCCTATTCAGAATTAGTGTGTTAGTGTTTTGAGTAATCTATAGTTAATCAAAATAACATCAATTAATTATTTCTACAAAGGCTTGTTTGAAAATTGATGTCTAAAAATATATTTATTATATTTTTACACGTATTTAAATTAATTTAAACACAACTATGTACCAGAATATATTTAAATGCACATAAATATGACTTTCAACATTTAAGTGCATTTAAAGAATTTGTTGTTTACAAAATTTATGGCAATATGGTGTTACGCTAGCTGGGTGAAATTAAGAATTTCAACAAACTGAAATGGCTACAAATATAAAAACAATTGAATAAAATTATGATGATGTTGATGATAACACCATAATAATAATGATGAATAATAATAAATAATAATAATGATGAATAATAATAATAAATAATAAATAATAATAATTACAAGGACAAACACATACTAAGGAGGTTCTCTGTTCAGTAATCACTGTTTATGCTTTTATTTCACGGACCCAACTCTACAGGGAGAAATGTGCACTAACAGCTGTTGACAAACACAGTAATGATGTTGATGATGATGAGGTTATATTAAAAAAAAAAAGAAAAAAAAAAAGAATTCTGTTTCTCCTTGAAAAGCAGTCTGAGAAAAAATGGCAGCAGTGATTATATAAAGTAATGAAAAACTGAAAGAACAAAATTATGGCAAATCAAATAAAAAATAAATATATAAAATAAATTTAAATATGGTAACAAAATTAACAAAATAAAACTTCAAAGATATTTAAAATAGGGTTATTCATAAGCTTCGTATTAAATATAAATATGACTGAAAAGATTTTGAGAGATCAGGTTTTTGAAATTGTAATATAAATAAAACAGAATTCAGTAGTTGTATTAATAAATATGTCTTACACAAATAACATCTACCTGACTATATTAAGTAAATCACCAACTTGGAGTAGCAGAGATCATATTTAAATCTTGTTTCTTTTTAACAGTGAAAACGAAAGAAAAAAAGACAAAGACAATTAGACATTTATTAATTTGTACACCAAAATAAATTGATAAGATGTTTTGTTCTTTTAAAAAATTTTAAAACAGAATTTTTTGTTATTTTTATTATTAATGTTTTTATTATTTATTAAATCCTTGAAAAATAAAACATCAGATTTTTTATTTTAAGTATGTATGTAACATACACACTAATAATTTCATTAAAGACAATTGCACAGAATTTTAACAATTGAACAACATCGGGAATGAATTAAGAACAAGAAAAAACATTAATCTTTTCACTGGACAAACATCAAGCACTGCATTCTGGGATAGATACATCATGGAGGGAAATATATATAAAAAAATTAAAATGGTTATATATTTTAAATTCCTCATGCACTTAAAGCACAACATGGTAGAGAAAAAACTGGTCACATGAATTAATTGAAAATATCTACTTGGTTGTTTGTAATATTTGATGTGAATAAGAAATATCACAAAATTTAATAATAAAAACCTAACTAACTTGGATATTACAGATTCTAAATTAAAAGAGAAGAAAAGGAATAATAATAATAATAATAATTATTATTATTATTACTACTATTATTATTGTTATTATTAGTAGTAGTAGTACTAGTACTATTTATTTATATATTTTTTTATTTAATTTATTATTGTTATTTTTTAAAGTTAAAAATCTAAAGTTAAAGAAATAATATTATTTCAAATATGAAATATTACTATAAAATAATTATATTACCTGATACTACAAATTTTACATGCTCCAGATAATAGTAATATTGTTTTATATCAGTTAAAAATATCACAACAAAAAATAAACTATTGCCTCTCCATTTTGGGTCCATATAATACTATAAAAAACTTTGGATTCTTTTGTCCTTTTAATATCACTTGACTGTAATTAGAAATACTATGCAAGAGAAATTGGCAAGAAATGACTATACATACATACATACATACATACATACATACATACATACATACATATATATATTTTTGTTTTGTTTTTGTTTTTGTTTTGTTATGACAGCAAGAAAAACTCAAATTTGTTTTCATGTTTACCAGATTCTAAAAAGATATGGTGGCAGGTTCAGTTGTTTGAAATGAATTGTTTAGAAAAAGTATGAAATGAATAAACAAATAGTTTATACAACATGTTAGAACATAAATGCAGCAATGACACAAAGAGTTTACACTTTAAAACACACAACAAAAATGAACACATCATGTTATTAGTTTTAATTAGCAAACAGTTCACTTTAAAAAAAAAAAATAAATAAATAAACAAAAACAAGGTGACAAAGTAACAATTTTACACAAACACAAATGGTAAAAAAATAAAATTCATTATCTTACTAAATTGATCAAAATGTCAGACAAACAATAGATATTTTTTGAAGCACTATGCCAATTGTATGATGCATCAATGGAACAGTAACAGTTAATTCTAAAAGTTAAGTATAAACTATATTACTGTTATCTTTTGCAGAGTTTATATATATCAAAAAAATAAAAATAAAGAACAGTTAATAAAGAAACTGTCATGCAGACATATATATAAAGGTTTTGAAGAGATCCATAACAAATTTTTGTGGATATATATATATATATCTGGATGCCTTTTGTGATTAATATATATATATATATATATATGACAGGATTGATATGGATATAATATGCAGACACACACACAATTCATTGATGTTCAGTAAGATTTTAACCAACTACTCCACAAATGAAACATTTTCAAATTAAGTTACCAAAAAGAGCAATTAGTCAGATTTTATTTCTAACTACACGAAGTATATAAAAGCAGTTAAGACTTACAAGCTTTTAATTTTGACCACAAGAAGTAGTGAAAAGAACAAATAGATAAAGTTTATATTTTTTTCTGCATGAACATCTGTATAGATTTAATTTTTTATCCACCGTCAAAGAGATTGGTTTTATTTTTGTCGAAGTGAAATAGACAAATGAACAATTAGACATAATTTAATTTTATGTACAGAATAGAAACATTTCTTTTTTCTCGTTCATTGTTCCAGTTTTCTGCATTTATTATCTTCAGCAGTATCCATTTTAATGTCATGTTTTTTTTTTTTTGCTTCTAATTATTTTTCAAATACCACTAATCATTTTTTCAATAATCATTAATAATATTTCTTCAGTAATAACTAATTACTTCACTCATTACTAATTATTTTTCAACAATGTTTTTCACAATTACCACTAACCGTTTTGCAATTGTCACTAATTATTATTCAATTACCACTAACTGTTTATCACTAATTATCTTTCAATAACGTTTTTTTTTTTTCAATTGTTTTTCAATTATCACTAATTATTTTTCAACTGTCACTAATTATTTTTCAATAAACACCAATTATATTTTCCTATCACTAATTAACACACACACACACACACACACACACACACACACACACACACACACAGACACACTTTAAAGGCTAAAAGCAGCAGCAGAAGAAGAAGAAGAAGAACAGTTACACACACACAAAACGCGCTGCTACACAGCATCAGTATCCATGGCAACGACACCATACAACGGATTGGGGCTGACGTCGCACATTTCCGGCGAAACGCTGCTGTTGTGGCTGCTGCTGCTGTTCAAGCTGCACGTCAGCGCACTGTCACCACAACCGCTGGCCGAATCGGACAGGAAAGAGGACTGGGGACCGTTGGACTGCTTCTTCCTCACGTAGTCCTCCAGCTCCATTGCCTTCTCTCTGCTCTGCGACAGACTCATGCTGCTGAAGGACTCCGGGGAATCGGACGTCTCTGGAGTGTCATCGCTGCTCATGTAGAACAGCTTGCCCTGTCTGCCTCTGCTGGTGTTGCTGGTGTTGCTGACCGATGTGGTTGCGTCGACCAGAAGGGCCTGTGGCCTGTGCGAGTCGAGGTTCTCTTCTTTGTAGAAATCGTCGTTTATGGCGATTTCGTCCTCGTCCAGAAGGTTTTGTGAAAACTTCAGAGTTCCGTTGAGCACGTCCCGGACCTGGTATGAAAAATAATAAATTAAAAAAAAAATGTGTGTGGTTAAGTTTGCAGCTGTTTTTTTTTTTAATTGTGCTTTCAGTTTTTTTGTAATTATTTTAATTGTGATGACTTCAGATGTTGTTGAAGTACTGATATGAAACTATTAATGTCAATTTATATCAAGCATTTGTAAGTTTTTGTAAATTATTTAATTCTAAAAAAGCTGGTGTTCTTAGAAAGATTTCTATTTTCTGTGATCTAATTCAGAATTTGTTCAAATCCTCTGGCAGATAAATTAAATAAAAAATAAATAAATATAAAAGCAAACACACACAAACACACACACACACACACACACACACACACACACACACACACACACACACACACACACACACACACACACAGTAACTGAGTAAATAAATAAAAATAAAATTAAAATTTAAATATTACCTGTTTAATTCCTGCCAGTGACAACATTATTTCATCATCGGCGTCAAGATTCAGCTTCATCAACTCACTCTGCAGACGATCTGTAAACAGACAAACAACTACTACAACAACAACAACCAACAACTGCAACAACAGACCACAACAGTTAGAACAGTAACAGTAACCACTACAAAAACTTGTAAAATATTTATTCATTTAATAAAATGTGCAAAGCAGGTCACCAAGAAACAATAATTACATCACTGTTGTACACTTACAATCATTTACTCTACAACTCATAATGTCAGTATATGTAGCAACCAACACTGAACATTGTCATTTGGATTCAATACCTGATTTTCATGGCTGGAAATATTTGAGTTAACAGTGTCTCTGGTTTATTGATAGCTATATTTTCAGTTTTATGAGAAATATTTCAAAGTTTACATTTTAGGAGAAGGAGGACTTGACCACCAATACCACAAATATAAAATGCCTCAAACATTTCCAGTTTTAGTATTAGGTAACTGTATTATTATTATTATTATAGTAATATATCATACTTGGGGTAGTATTATTTCTGAATTCTTAACTTCAAAAAGAAAAGAAAAAAAAAAGAAGTTATAAAATAAATAAAGCATGGCAGCCTGAAGAGATAATATACTTATCTATGAATCTGGCTATCTATCTATATCTATCTGTGTATATATCAGATGGTTGTATGAGTATTGAACATGTGTATATATCAGACAGTTGTATGAGTACTGAACATGTGTATAACTTACCTATATGTATGTCAAGCTTGCTGGCTGTTTATCTATATCTATCTGTGTATATATCAGATGGTTGTATGAGTACTGAACCTGTGTATAACTTACCTATATGTATGTCAAGCTTGCTGGCTGTCTATCTATATCTACATGTGTATAAATCAGATGGTTGTATGAGTACTGAACATGTGTATAACTTACCTATATGTATGTCTAGCTTGCTGGCTGTCTATCTGTATCTATCTGTGTATATATCAGATGGTTGTATGAGTATTGAACATGTTTATAACTTACCTATATGTATGTCTAGCTTGCTGGCTGTCTATCTATATCTATCTGTGTATATATCAGACAGTTGTATGAGTATTGAACATGTTTATAACTTACCTATATGTATGTCTAGCTTGCTGGCTGTCTATCTATATCTATCTGTGTATATATCAGACAGTTGTATGAGTACTGAACCTGTGTATAACTTACCTATATGTATGTCTAGCTTGCTGGCTGTCTATCTCTATCTACATGTGTATATATCAGACAGTTGTATGAGTACTGAACCTGTGTATAACTTACCTATATGTATGTCAAGCTTGCTGGCTGTCTATCTATATCTATCTGTGTATATATCAGACGGTTGTATGAGTATTGAAGGTGTGTATAACTTACCTATATGTATGTCAAGCTTGCTGGCACAGTATTTACACATTGTAGACTTGTCATTCAGCTGTCCTTGTAGATGAGCCATCTGTTGTTGTACTTCAGCATCCTGCAATCACAGTGTTTGAAAGACTGACTGACTTAGAGATCAAGTTCTTCCTTCCCTCCTTCCTTCCTTCCTTCCTTCTTTCATTCTTTCATTCACCAATAAATTTAGATCACCTCCTAGTGTACTGGCATTTTTTCTTTTTTTGGTGTTTATTCATCCATCTATCCATCCATTTATCCATCTGTTCATCCACTGATTTGTGTAAAAATCTAAATATTCAACTGTTCAACCATTCATCTATTCAGCTATTCATCTTATTCATTCACTTATTCAGCTATTCATCTTATCCATCCATCCATCCATCCACCCATCAATCAATTCTGTTATCCATTCATTCATCCATCCGTCTTCATATTCATCCACTGATCCATTGATCCACTCATTAATTCATCCATCTAACCATCGACTCACCCACCAACCCATTCACCCTCCATCCCTCCCTCCATCATGAAGAGAGACACATACAGACGATCGTGTACTAACAGTTTTTGTTATTTTCTTGTTCTTGTTTCTCACGCGGGCGGGTAAGGTGGAATATTTCGGTGGGCTGTCCTGGGCGAAGCCAGGAATCACTCCCTCATCAGCTGACAACCCAGATGGACTGTGTCCAGCAGGTGTGGACTGAGTGGACCTAACAAAAAAATAAAAATTTTAAAATAAAATAAAAAATAAAAAAACGTTATAAATAAACACACGTTTATCATCTTCTGAATTTACATCTGAGAAATTCTAGTTTTTTAAAAACCAAAACTATGAAGTCACAGAGTCTGGGATCTCTTAATTATCTGTTATATATATAAACATTTCCTTAAAAAATTAATTTGTATTTAAAGATGTTCTCAAGCCACAACATTATTATTACAGAGGTTGAGGATCCATTATCTGAAATTCTGAAATCCAAATCTTGTTTCTGAGCAGCAGAAATAGTGTTATCTTTCAAATTTCAGATTGTTTTGCATACACAAATATTATTTAATGCACAAAATTATTAAATATATTATATAAGAAATCCTGCAGAGAAATATTTGAATATTCTTAATCCCAGATATTATCTACAGGGTCAAATATTTGTTTTAGATATTTTTATCCCCCAATATTACGCACAGTGACAAATATTTGATTTCAATATTCTTAATCTCAAATATTATGCATAGCAACAAATATTCGATTTAAATATTCTTAATCTCAAATATTACGCATAGCAACAAATATTCAATTTCAATATTCTTAACCCCAAATATTACACATAGCAACAAATATTCGATTTCAAATATTCTTAATCCCAAACATTCCGCATAGCGACAGATTATCTGGACTGAGTATTTGTTTACGATGTGGTCAAACTGACCTGTGTCCAGGGTCCAGGCGAATCAGACTGTTGGAGGAGCTGTTCTTTCTGAACATGGAGTCTTCAACCTGAGACAGGCTGGCAGTGGATCCTCGCTTTCCTTCGGGAACTACTGGGCTGGCTGCAGCGAGAAAGTCAACTGAGGTTCAGGCAAGCAAGTACTGGACCCGTTTTTCATGTTTTGTTGGATTGTATTGAAGATGGGTAATATTGTCAATTGGAGAAGAGAAAAAAATGTTTGTGTGTGTATGTATGTGTGTGTGTGTTGTGTTGTGTGTGTGTGTGTATGTGTTTGTTTGTGTCTGTGTGTGTGTGTATGTGTGTGTGTGTGTCTGTGTGTTAGTGTATATACAAACATATACATACATACATGATATAATAATAATAATAATAATAATAATAATAAAATACTGATAATTTTTAATAATAAAGATAAAAAACAAAAATAATAAAATTAATACTAATACTTTTTAATAATAATAAAAAGAAAAAGTCAGCAACTATCACCCCAAAAATGCAATTACATAAAAAGTAAATAAAAATAAATAAACCTATATTTATCATTAAAATGCTAATACATCACAATTAATTGATTAGGAAGTAAAAATGCAATACAAATCTATTACCTACCTCAAATCACATTTGTATCAATGTAATTTATAAAGTAATGATTATATTTTATAATCATTAAAACAACACCTATACACAAATTTAATGTTTGCATTCAAATTTATATGTTAAATTTACCACTGCATTTAACCTTTGTATTTTTATATACATGTTAAATAATAGTAATTATAATTATATTTGACTTTAAAAAAAATATATATTATTCAAAAAAATTACATTAATAGTAATAAAAATAACAAAATTAATAAAAAGCATGCAATTAAATAAAACCAATCTACAGTACAAATAATAAAGTTCACACTATTGTATATTTTCACAACATTACCATCTTTAAGTCAAATTTCAAAAATAAATGACACAAAAATTAAAAGGAAAATCAAAGGTATCAGTGTTTCTATCATAATGAAAGTACCATGAAAATTAAAATTTAATACTGCCACAGCTACTAATAAAAAAAAGAGAAACAAAAATAAAATAAAATAAAAAAGAAATGCCATAAACCACAACACAAACTGAAAAGACTAAACAGGGACAAGGATTAAACCAAAAGAAAACAAATGAAAAAAAAAATAAGAAAAAAGTTGAACAGAAAATTCCAGGGTTGATAACTCCATGCATGAAGTGAAATAACTCTATACTAGAAAACGGGAGATAACCCATGCATCTGACAACACCAATACCTGGGGAAATGTCGGTCTGGAGGTTCATGGGTTCGCTTGAAGATTTGGGCAGTTTTTTGGAAGAAACTGCTAATGTTTTAGGTCTGTTAAATTTCCGAGAGAATGAGGAAAAGCCACCAATGCCCTGGTTTGCTCGTTTGTTAGTTATGTTAGCTGCCGGGAAGAAAGTGGTTCACTTGTCAGGCCAGTTATACTTTCCAGTCAAAAGTCTTCATTATATTATTTCTTACATACAACAACCTAATCCTCAATGCCAAGCAAAAATTATTTCGATTTCTTTATTATTATTATTTTTTTTTCCTTAATATTTTTACAAAAAGCCCTCACCAAGTTAATCATTTTCTCCATCTGTAGGTTTGTATTTTATTATTATTTTTATATATGTGTACCACAGTCCTAGGAAATTTATTTTTTTAGAAATTAAAATTATTTTTATTTCTGTTTTCTTGTTTAACAATTTTGTTTTGTAAAAGTTCATCTGACAATTTTCACACAAAGGATTTTAACGTATTATCACACATTATTTACAAGGCTTTCAAAATTATTCAAAATTTTAAAAATTGTTTTTTTTTTAACAAAACAAGATCATAATTTTCATCCAAAATGTTTTAATAAATTATTATATATTTCAGATGTAATGCAGAAATCCAATTCATTTCAGTATCTTTCTAAAATTTTTAAATAATTTTTACAGAACAAAAATCATAATTTTCACCCCAAATGTTTTAATAAATTATTATCATTTCTAATGTGGAATTACTTATACATTTATTTGAATACCTTTCTGAAAGATTTCATTAGAATATTACTTAATGCAAAAACCTTATGTAACTTTTATTTTCACCTTCTTGCTAAAAATTCAACAAGTTATATATCCTCTCTGGTCTTAATCTTTGAGTGAGTTTTAAAATTAAATTCTGTTAGTACATGTGTTAATTTATACAGTATTATCTTTCCATACATATGTGTCAAAAACAACAAACTTTACATTTATATTCATTCTACTGGGATGGAACAAAAGGATTTTTTAGCATTTTTCAATACATGGCTTTTGATACGTGATTTCATTTCACATGGGACTGAACCAAAAGACAAATATAAATATTCTGAATGGTGAACTCATCACATATATGTGTTTAACAAATCTATATACAAATATCTAAATGTTGGTTTTTGAATTTCACTTTAAAAAATGCTATGCACATTTGTTCCAGTCCAATACATAGAAGAATGGGTCTAAACATTTCATTGTTAATTCTTATTTGTCACAAATGTATTTTATTTACCTGCGTGTATACAGGTATATAAATCTTTCTTACCTTTGTTGTTTTTGGATCTGTTCATTGCAGGTTGATTCACTGTGGTGTAGGTGTACTTAGGAGGTTTTGGATATTGCTGTCAAAATAAACACAGTAATTTTTACCCTGATCATGATTCAAAAGTTTCATTTATAACATAAGATTATATAGCATAAATCTTGAAAAATATTAATAATAGTGTATCATCAAATAGGAATAATCAACAGTAGCAACTAAACAATAACAATAATAATAATAATAATAAAAATAAGAAGAAGAAGAAGAAGAAGAAGAAATATTAGTTGTTGTAGTAATAATAATAATAATAAAAAGAAAATAATAATAATATTAAAAGTAACTGTAATAATAAGAATTAAATAACAATAAAATTAACACAAAAAACCACTAACAGTAATAGTAATAATAATAAGAAGTAATAATAATATTAATAATAATAAAAGTAAAACTAACAAAACTAACAAAAATATCAACAATAATAATAAAAATAGTTGTAGTAGTAGTGGTAGTGGTAGAAGTTGTAGTTGTTTCAGTAACAGAACAGTAGTAATTGTAGTAATATTAGTAATAGTAAAAGCAGTAGTTGCAATAACAGCTACAGTAATGATAATAATGACGATGATCAAAAGGAAACGTTATTTTATTCACATACTTTATTATTAACAAAGGCTGAACCCTAGCACCAGACTAACCAATGACTAGGATGTATACAGAATGTTCTGAGGGTGTTTGTCTGTATTTAACACAGTACTCACGTTTGGCTCTCTCAGGTAAAGAGCTTGTTCTACAAAGTAATGAACGTCACCAACAGGTGGAAATTTCATAAGACAGCCCAGACAGGACACATAATCACTGGCTAACACTGAAATAAATAAATAAATAAGTAAATAAATAAATAAATAACCTAATTAATAAATAAATAAATAAATAAGTAAATAAGTAAATAAGTAAATAAGTAAATAAATAAATAAATAAGTAAATAAGTAAATAAATAAATAAATAAATAAATAAATAACCTAATTAATAAATAAATACATTTATTTCACAAATATGATAAACATATTAAAAACAATTACAATAAATAAAATGAAACATTAATTGAATAAATATATAGATAGATAACCTAAATAGATAAAATAAACTGAATAACAAAAATAATTAAAGAATATAAAAACAGAAACAGACAGACATGTGAGTTTGACATCGTTTCTATTTATTTATTTCATTCATAAAATGTTTTGTTTTCTTAATTTTCTATTAAAAATGTTTTTTTTTTTTTAAATTGTTACATTTATATATAAAACGAAGAAAAAAAAAAATTATAAAAGTGATAAAATAAAATTGTCCAGATAAAATAAGTTAAAGATTCACACTCATCAATATATGAAAAGAAAGTGATAAAAATATTTAAATAATAATAATAATAATACTAATAATAATAATCAATGTAAAAAGAAAAATAATAATAATAATAATAAAAATAATAACAGTAACAGTAATAATAATAATAATAATAATAATAATAATAATCATAGTTTAATAATAATAAAAACATTAATAGTGTTAATATTCAATTAAAAAATAAAAATAATAATAATAAAAATAATAACAGTAACAATAATAATAATAATAATAATAGTAACAGTAATAATAATAATAATGATTATAATAACAATAATAATAATAAAGTAATAATAATAACAGTAACAGTAATATAAAACTGCACTAACAGACATCACGGATGTACAGCAGCATTTGACAACAAAGATGTAGTTTCTGAGATCAAAACCAATTCCATCTCTTCCAAAATAGCTGTCCCACATAGCAAGCAGATCCTGCATGGGAAACTGTTTACCAAAGAGAAGCCTGACCCAGCCGAAAAACACATTTAAACACACTTTGCAATTCATTACTTGTGTATTTATCATCAAAATCATTAATATTAAACTCATGTCTCTCTCTCTCTCTCTCTCTCTCTCTCTCTCTCTCTCTCTCTCTCTAATCAAAGAGTACCTTCCCCCCTCAAACACTCAAAATTACTTTTTTTTAAATAGATAATTTTTTAAAATGTCTATCTTATAAAGGCAAACAGAAAAATTATATATTTTTTTAAAATATTCATTTTTTTCAACCTTCATTCCTACATTATTCATTCCTTCATCCATCCTTCCCATAGACTTGAGGAGGTGCAATGTCCAGTCTCTCAAGATGCTGATGAAGTTGGGTCAAACTTCTTCAGGATGTAATCCTGTATCCTGGTCAGTTTAGCCACAATGACATTGGAAGGATTCAGATCTTGTGGACGGGGAAAATGGTTGAGAGGATACCAGACCAGATGGCTGAAGATAAAATAAATAAATAAAAAAATAAATAAAAAATAAATAAATAAATAAATAAATAAATAAAAATAAACAAACAAAAATAAATAAATAAAACAAACAAATAAATAGTAAAATAAAATAATAAGAAGATAAAAAATAAAAATGTAAAATGTGAAAATAAAAAAAATACTAAATAAATAAATAAATAAATAAATAAAAATACATAAATAAAATAAAAAAATAATATTAAAAAAAAAATAAATAAAAAAAAAATAAATTTAAAAAAAAAAATAAAAAATAAAAAAATCAAAATAACAACTTAAACTGTTAAAAAAAATAAATAAATAAACAATCTGATATACAAATATATTTATATTTTTAAAAAAAAAAAAGAAAAAAATGAAAAGATCAACAAAATAAATAGATAAAATTGAAATGGGGTATAAACAAATTATATTTTATATAAACATTTTCTCTGTTATTGAATTATTTCAAATAATGTTTTAGGTGTAATTCATTTTAGATAAATATTTTCTCTGTTATTACACAATTTCAAACACACCCATACATAAATACACACACACACACACTAACACATTGTTCATATAATAACAAAAATATATAATTTCATATTAATCTTGTTACAAATGAAATTTTAAAAAAAAAGAAACTTATTATTTTACCTTTGGAATATCAATTTCTTTAGCCATATACCACGGTTCCACAGTTTCCATAACTTTACAAAACATAGCACTGAAATAAAAATATCATTTTTTAGTTAAAAAAGCCTGAGAGAGAGAGAGAGAGAGAGAGAGAGAGAGAGAGAGAGAGAGAGAGAGAGAGAGAGAGAGAGAGAGAGAGAGAGAGAGGCTAGAATTTTCATACTGCAGATTTTAGATGGTTTCAAACACTTACTATGCATCTGATTCAAGGTATTTGGGGTCCATGATTACTTTAACAATTTCTCTGAAAATTACAAAAGAAATAATTAATGAACAGCTTACATCAAAAACAAAAATCAGACAAACAAACCTTCCCCATACAAAAAAAAATTATAAATTAAAAATGAATTAAAATGATATATAAATACAAATACAAATAATACAAATAATAATAATAATAATAATAATAATAATAATAATAATAATAATAATAATAATTTTCAAAATCATCTTATCATTTGCTAAAAATCAAGATACAACTATGTTACCTATATAAATTATCAAATTATTTCCCCTTAACATAAATTGCAAAAAAGTATTATCTCCCTTATTTTAAGTAAAGTCGGCAGAAAATTTAAGTCTCACTAAAAATGATACCACTGGCTGGTGAAATGCATTATTTTTATTACACATCTAAGTATCTGATTAGACAAAAGAGAAACAGTTTGATTATTTAAGCATGCTAAGGCTTAAAAGCTGATCACAGAAAATACATACTCCTGGTGTTTAAGTAGACATTACAACTGGTTTTAGAGAAAATAGTATAATGTTCAAGTAACAGCCAGTTTGTTAATTAGTTAACAATTATTATAACATATTATGTATATTATAAGTGTGCAAACTTCTGACTATTAATTTTGTTCAAGACAGTTCAGTACAGAGATTTGAAATTTAAACAGAAATGCTGTTTTTTGAAAACAGTTAACATGATAGTAAACCTGCACCAGAATAATTGTTTAACAGAACTTGATACAAATAAAATAAAATTAGAGATACTGCTTGTTTTGAAAAAAAATAAAAAAAAATAAAATAATAATAATAAAATTAAATATTTAAATAAATAAATAAATAAATAAATAAATAAATAAATAAATAAATAAATAAAATAAAATAATAAATAAATAAATAAATAAAAAAATTAAAAAATAAAATGCAAGAAAATAATGATTTTTTTTTCTGTATCATTTTATTAATTTACTGTTTTGTATTTTGATATATTGTGAAATAATAAAAAAAGTATTTAAATAAATAAAACCTTTTTTTTTTCTTTTCTTTATTTCTTTTATTTCATTATTTTATTATTAAATTATAGCATCACAGTTCAGTTTAAGGAGAAAATAAAAGATAATAAAAATAAATTTAAAATTAAATATGAATGTTCATGCATAATACATGCTCACTCATGCAAATTCCTCTTTATGTGTGTGTGTGTGTGTGTGTGTGTGTGTGTGTGTGAGAGAGAGAGAGAAAGAGAGTTCTGTGGAAGTTATGAAAAGATAACTCTAAACTATGTGCTCTGTACTAGTACCACAATGTAAATAATTGAAACATTTCAATACAAACTGCAAAAATATCTGATATTGATAAATACTAGATTTAACAATAATAAATTATAGTTTACATATATCAGTGGATAATAAAATAAATACAAAATAGATCAATAATAATAATAAAATAATAATAATAATAAAATAACAGAATCAATAATAATAATAATAAAATAAAATAAATAATAAATAAATAAATAAATAAATAAATAAATAAATAAATAAACCTTTAACTAATTAAATAAAAATAATAGTGAAAAACAGGAAAAAAAAAAACATTATTTAAATTAACATTAATTTTTGTCTGTATCAATAAATAATTAAATAAACAAAAATACAAGTAAACAAACAAAGAAATAGCTCATCTAACAAACATATAATATAAGTTAACAAAAAAAAAAAAAAATAAATAAAAAAAATAATTAAAATTTATTAAAAACACAGTGAATTTCTAAGATTATGAGTGCAAATAACTTCTATAAAGGCCTAAGTATCAAAATTCTTATTTAGTTCAACTGATTGTTTTTTTGGCTTTTTTTTTTTTTTTTTTGTAAATTATTTATTATTTTTTTCATTCCCACATAAAACTCAGTGAATATAAATAAGCAGTTAACACCAAATGAGAAAAGACAGCATGCAGAGCAGAAACAAGTTTTAAACTTAAACTTTGTAACAAACCTGTGTTTGGGGGAAATAGGTCTGAAAATATATACAACAGACAAAACTACAAACACTGAGTGAAAAACCAGAAATAACAATTGTACATAAATAAATAAATAAATAAATAAATAAATAATTAAATAAATAAATAAATAAATAAATAGATAAAAAAGTTAATAAATATAATAATAAAATCAGTAAAAGTAGAAGAAAAAGGAAATAAAGAAGAAGAAGAAGAAGAACAACAACAACAACAACAACAACAACAACAACAACAACAACAACAACAACAACAACAACAACAATAATAGTGGACAATAATAGAAAAAATAGTTACAAATAATAATTTGGAAACAAATACAAAAATAAAAATAAAATAAAACAAAAACCTAAAGATAAATAAAATAAAAAAACATAATATTATATAAAATTTAATATATATATAAAATATAAAAATATGTGAAATAAACAAACAAATAAATAAATAAATAATAAAAAAAAAAATAAATAAATAAATTTAATTTTCCTGCACGCTAGTCAAAATCCAATAATTATAAGCTGGCTCATAATGGATTTTCTTTGACATGCATAAATTTTATATTTTTAAATTTTATACCTGGCCTTTCCTTTTTATTTATTTATTTATTTATTTATTTATTTATTTATTTATTTATTTATTTATTTGTTTGTTTGATTTTTAATCAACATACAGATTAGTTATTGAGTGTTTTTCAATAAGAATTTCTATTTATTTTTTTTATTTTTTTTAAAGATGAAAAAGTATAAAATAAAATGAACTCTAAATATTATGAATACTGTATTTCAAAACTGTCTATCAATATAGCTGTTTTGTTTGTTTATGCAACAGTGACGAACATACATTAAGAATTCCCAAAATTATTTAAATAAATAAAATTAAATTATGTGACATAACATAAAATGGATTAAATTTTTTTTAATAATAATAGTAGTAGCACTAATAAAGCTATTCAAAATAATAATAATAATAATAATAATAATAATAATAATAATAACTGCAACAAAACTAATAAAAACAAAGATATAGTTATAATTATATAAAATTGATCTTCATATTTTATTTCAAACCTGTTACTGACAAAATATTTATCACAAGTAACAGAGCAAAAATTCTCAGATTAAATATATTTAAAAAAAGGAGAAAAAAAAAAGAAAAAGAAAAACATGAAAAAACATCAAAACAACATAAACTAGCTTTGTAATAATATTTCCACCTTGTGTTTTACACATATGACATACACACACACAAACACACAAAAATATACACAACATGTACACAAAACATACATATATATAATACTTATGTTAACAGACATACTCAACATACATATATAAAATAATTATGTAACAGACATACACTCAATATATACACTCAATATACATTATATACACAATACTTACATTAAAAAAAGCAAACAAATACGTAAAACATAAAAACATACACACTCAAAACACATCCATGTATACAGATACTTACATAACACCTACAGACACACACACACATACCTACACACACACAAACACACAGACAGACACACACACACACACACACAGACACACAGACAGACAAACACTTACTGTAGTGTGTCCACTTCTGAAGCATGTAGGAAAGCTTGATGGTCGCAGTGAAGAACGAAAATGAGAGGAGCCAAAAGTTCGTGCATTCCCTGGGAAAATATTTTTTTAAATTTCAATTTTATTTTATTATCACATAGAATAACACACATGAATTTCTTTTATAATACCTCTAAAATAACATTCGACATTTTTTATTTTGAAAATGTTTGTAAAAATATTTTTTTAATTTCACTCTTTTTTAAAAATTATCATATAGAATAATGTATCTGATTTTTTTTTTTTATAATATCTCTAAGTTTTGTTAAAAACATTTTTAAAAAGTTTATTTGGAAAATGTTAAATAAAATATTTTTAATATTTTACTTTGTTTTATTATCATATAGAATAATGTGCCTGATTTCTTTTATATTATGTCTAAGTTTTGTTAAAAGCATTAATCTTTTATTTAAATTGAGAGGGGAAAGAATAAAGACTTCTTAAAATTAAAATAAAAAAAATTAAAATTAAAATTAAAATTAAAATTAAAATTAAATAAAATTAATATTAAATAATAATGTTTCCTAGAAACAAAGTTTAAAAAAAAGAAAAAGAAACCCCAAAATCCCTTTTGGAGATTATAAAGATTCGGAATAATCAGTTTTATAGGTCAGAAATCAGTTTAAAAAAAAACAAATTTAATTGGTATATTGTAATACATTTTTATAGCTGAAATCTTTAAGTACCAAAAGTAGTGTACAGATCAGTATACAAACATATATACTTGTATTTTATTGTCCATTTTCTGTATATACACAGAACAATATACAAAAAGTTGAATGAAGAAATAAAAAAATACTTTTAAAATGTATGTGTCTGTGTGCATGCATACATCAACACTATTATGCAGAGTACATATGTAACAATATAAACATGCATATCATACGTAAATCAATCAATTAACACAAGCAGAGATACTGAATTTAGACAACATAGACAGACAGACAGACACATATAGGGAAAGACAGATATTGCTATTGCTCATTTTCATTGAAATCACCTTTGCATATTTGTTGATATTTGGTTATGTTTTATTTTTCCAATTCTAAAACATGACTCATTTATTCTTACCACCATTTTAACATGTTCACCATTATGTTTGCATTTATTTTAATATGTTTATGACCATGTTTTTTTTTGGTTTGCTTTTTTATTTTAGTTTATTAGTTTACTTTGTAAAGCACCCTTGAACTTACTTAGTATGGAAAGGATGTTGTATAAATAATAAACAACTGCCAAGGTCATTTTGGTTTCCCAGTTCATTGAAATAACAATGATAAATTATATAAATGTATATTCTGAGTATATTAAAAATACTTCATTTACTGATGCATATTGCATTAATAATAAGGATATTAATAAAACTAAATATATAATAATGTTTATTTAAAAAAATTTTGCCTGATGAAATATTTTTATTCTTAGTATCATTATATAGATGAAAATTAATAATAAATTAATAAAACTTCTGAGTATAATAATAAAATTTTATTTTTGCAGTTAAAAATAAAAATGTAATTTGATCCAGTGAAAGATATTTACCCTAACTGTATGTATAAAAAATAATACCTATAAAAAGAAAAGTAATAAAACTATATATGCACAACAATAAAATTCATTATCCATGGTTTCATTTTAAAAATAAAAATAATTTCATCTAATGAAAGATATTGACAATTGACCTTGATTTTTTTTTTTTTTAATGTAATAAAATTAATATTTAGCCATTTGATAAATCTATATTTATTATAAAGTTATTAACTGCACATAAAATAGTAACTTTTTATTATATATATATATATATTTATATTTATATATATGTTTGTGTGTGTGTTTGGCCAATATTATTCTAGGCAATGAAAACTAGTATTTAAAAGAACTACATATATAATAAAGTTTCTTATGTCTAGTTAAATATAATTCAAAATTCTGTCCAGTGATTTTTTGATTTTGTCCCAAACAAATCTACTGAAACAAAATGCCAATTTACATGTTTAAATTTGGCCTGTGTCATTCCAAGGAACATAATTCAAATTAGAATTTAAATCAGAAGCAGATTGGCAGATTCACTGTTAAATGATTCAAACATAAAACCTAATATTAAGTCATCATTTTTGAAGAGTGGTTGTTTAAAAAAAAAAAAAAATCTGTTTGAAAAACCAATGTGAGAAAACAAAACTACGACAACAAGTGTTAAGAGCCACACAGACAGACAGAACAGAAAGACACACACACAGCCAGACAGAGCATGGTGACATCACTTATAGACTGACCTGTTTGTACGAAACAGTTGAATCTGAACGACAAAAGCAAAACAACACATCAAGCATCATTTCTTGTAACCGTGGCGACTTGAAAAACTCAAGCTCAGGAAAACTGCAGTCGAACAAAGCAGAAACTCAACAGAGGAAAATAAATAAATTTAAAAGAAAAAAAAAGTCATGCTAATACATCTAAAAAATAAAATATACTGAACAAAAAATATGAAGGTTCATGAAATATTTGATCACATTGTTTTTGATAAGCAGATATTTTAAAGACTCTGCCAGTTAAATATATGATGGATGACCAATAAAAAATTATATTTATTTTTATTTCAGTCATTCATACAAGTTATTGATGTTTAGTATGCAATAATACATTATGACCCTTAACTTGTTTTGCTCAGTATAAGACATACAGTGAAAAGCTACAGGATATCACAGAAAAATTATAAATTAGATATACACAAACAATTTATTTAATAATAAACAAAAAAAAAACAACTAATAAGTAATAAATAAGTAAAAGGTACTAATTTAAAATCGGTACCCATCATAGAAATAATAGAAAGATACAATTTCAATAGAAAAAATAAATAAATGAAAATTAAAGATGGCCACAGGACAAGAAAAATCTACAAAAAGGAAAACTGTATCAAAAAAGTCAAAAAAATAAAAATAAAATAAAAATTAAATGAATAAATTACAGAGGTGAAAACCAGTCTGCTACAAAAGAAACATATTCAGGCAAACACACATGCGTCTGCTAGGAGAGTTTCTGATCTAGTGTAGTCTCTACCTGCTGGTAAGAAAGCTCAGGGTAGAGTTTTGCATAGATAAAGAGAATGTCCACCATCAAATTTCTCAGCTGATTTGACTGAAAGAATTCTATTTTGGGGTAGCTGAAATACAACCAGATTATAGGTAATATATAAAAAAAAAAAAAAAAATTAAAAAAATTAAAAATAAAAATGTTCTGCAAAATGTTCCTGGAGACAAATATAAACCCACAGCCTGGAATAAAAGAAATGCTGAAACATTATAAATTAGTCATATTCTGAAAAAAAAAGAAGAAAAAAAAAGAGGAAAAAAATATTTATATGTTAATGATTATTTAAAAAAAAAAATATCTCTTGACATTTGCAGTATGATCATTCTGTGTCAATTTACCCAACAGTTTTAATCATTCCAATTAAAATTTTGATAAAAACTGGTTTCAAACTCCAAAACATCAAATTTTTTACTCTTTCAAAATGTGAATTTTTTTTATTCAAAATGGCCGCAACCACCAATTCTTATCCACCAAAGTCTTAGCAACAGACAATCCATCTTCATAATATTTCACATAAGACAAACAAACCAAATTAACCATTTCCCTCCTCAAAAACACCAAAACAATTATCATAACCGTGTATTATAATAAATCATAACTTCATGAAAATTTTAATAAAATTCTAAATTTAAGTAATCCAAAAAACGATCATCAAAAACTTACGTTCTAATAACATCTTGTTTAATTGTGAGTCGTAGTTCATTGTCCTGAAAGAATTTGTTCCATGGACTCTGAAAACAAAAATTAAATATATATATACATAAATTTATAAACATATCACTACCCTATCTCTATCTGTCTGTATAAACTAGTAATGAGGTTCAACAAAATTTGGCATGTTGACAAGTATGGTACAAAGCCAACAGAACAACTGATGTCAGTTTGAACAAATAATTTAATTAAAAATACACTCAACTCTTCATTTAATGAACCCCTATTTCAGATAATAAGGACAAATAGATACAAATACAGATTCAATAATTATACATACCCTTATAGTAAATCAAAATGTTAGCTGTGGTAGTAATCATGTATGGTCTTAATTCATTTTTGTAAGTTGAAATAAGACTGAATTTTATTACCATCATAGCTAAAACTTAATTTATTACAAGAGTATGTGAAATTTAACACATTTCTATTAAGTCTGGTTAACTGTTAACATCTTAAAACAGCCACAAACATGTTTAAATGTATTAATTAATGACAAAGCTTATTTGATAACAGACAATTAACCCTTGGTGTTCTAAAGCATGGATTACCTCATCATCTTGAGAGAGAGGGTTGTTTAAAGAGATGTCTACTTGATCAACAGCCTTGCGAGGGTTGACAATCAACTGAAAAACAAAAACTTAGATGATATCAATGAAGTAAAAATGATAGTCAGTATTAGTTGTGACTTTTTAAGTAACGAAATTAAATAAAAATCTAAAAAAAATCGAATGTTATTAAAGATTTTTTAATAAAAATTTATGTTAACTTGAAGGTAATTATATAATATCTCAGCAACAGGTAAAAATGAATAAATAAATGAATAAATAAATGAATGAATAAATTAATGAATAAATAAATAAATAAATAAATAAATAAATAAAAATAAATAAATAAATATTTAAATAAATAAACTGATGAACACGTAGACAGACAGACAAGTAAATAAAATGATAGACAAATATAAATAAACAAACAAACAGATAAATACAAATAATTTAAAACCTAAAGATAACTTGCAACCAATCACTACCATAAAAAACAGCAGTAATAATAATAGCTTATGATGATGATGATGATGATGATGATGATGATGATGATGATAATAATAATAATAATAATAATAATAATAAAAATAACAATAACAATAATAATAATAATTAAATAAAAAAACAAAAAAAAAAAATTAATTTAATAAATAATACACTGAGAAGATATGAACCCAGGATCTATTACACTTCAACACAGAATTCTTCTCGTTTATGACAACAAAAGGTTACCCTGTTCTTCAAATCTTCATACTTGTTCCTCCATACTTGACATCTTGACTCCCAGAGGTCAAGGTCAGCTGGTAAGACATCGAGGTAAATCTGTAATTGAAAATAATCACATACTCAAGACACAGATGAATTTCAGATACAAATTTGTTTTTTTAACAGAACAGGGAAAATGTTGCATAAAGACAAACTGAATTTAAAGTAAAGTGACTTCTGCATGTTATTCTACTTTGCTGATATTAATATTTGTGCCATTTTGAACAGTCACTGGAAAATCTGGACTTTTCATTTGCCCCCTTTTCAGTCTGTTAGAGTGAGGACTGACTAACACACACACACACACACACACACACACACACACACACACACACACACACACACACACACACACTCAAACACACACACACAAACACACACACACACATATATTTATGAACCTCCACAAATAATAATAATATATAAAAATAAAAAAAAATCATTTTTATTCTCATTTCATAAATTAGTTTTCAGAAAGATAAATATGATGATAACAAAAAAACCCTAGACAATTACTTCATTTTTTTCAATACACATGTGGATTTATAACATATAAATATTTGGCTGCAAGTTGTTATCAGTGAATGAATATTTGCTCATTGATAATTCTAACAAGTAACAGCTGTTAACTAAGTGACTGAATGAATCATAATATGCTATTGATTCTAACTGATGTGTTACTTCAGACTTGGCTGTCCTAATGAAATATTTTATCAGGTCTGTCATCTGTTATTACTAGAAGCTATTTACCAGCAATATATCCATGCATATGCACACACACACACACACACACACACACACACACACACATATCACTCTTCACTATGTGTGTGTAAATATATATATTTATTTATTTATTATTATTTTTTTTAATTATTTTTACATTTTTATTGATTATAAATCCCTCTTTCTTTACACAGTAACTCATACATGAATGATACATATTATGGCACTTACAAATGAATATAATATCATTTATATTACAAGTTATATGACCCTTTTCACATATGAATATCTATCTATCTATCTACCATCTATCTATCTGTCATATATATATATATATACGACAGATAGATATATGAGAGAGAGAGAGAGAGAGAGAGAGAGAGAGAGAGAGAGAGAGAGAGAGAGAGAGAGAGAGAGAGAGAGAGAGGGAGAGAGAGAGATATTCAAACACAATCTACAGTTATGATTATATCTATATATTCACGAACACACACACACACACAGACACACACACACACACACATACACAGAAGGAAAGACACACACACAGACACACACACACACACAAGGACACACACACACAAGGACACACACACACACACACTCACAAACACACACACATACACACACACAGACAGACACACACAGACACACACACACACACACACACACACACAAGGACACACACACACACTCACAAACACACATAGACACACACACATACACACACAAACAAACACACACACAGACACACACACAGACATACACACACAGGCAGACAGACAGACAAACTCACCTTCCACACTACACTTCTGAAGCGACTACTTCGTAAGCGACCTGCAGTCCCATGGTCCTTCAGCTTGCTCTTGTAGTTAGGTGTGACAAACAGCCTCTCCCACTCTGAGCTGCACCAAGAGACAAAAATATTCTCATAACAACAGTCTTATGTAACTTATTTCTGTTAATTACATATCTTAGCTTCATAAGAGACAGCATTTCAGATGAGAATACAAAAGACTTATTCTAACATGCAGTAAAAGAAATATTCTTAGTAGAATGATAGCAGAGATTTTTTTTTTTTTTTAATTGAAATTTTTCAGTTAAATTATCCTGTTGAACTTCAATTTATTTATTTATTTATTGTTATTATTATTATTTTTTATTATTTATTTATTTAGTGACTGTTGACTAGTTAAAAAATAAAAAATAAATTAAAAAAAAATATTTCTGCCATTGTTACAGTATTTTGAATTATTATGAACATCTAATTAAATGTAAGCTTAAAATATTTTTTCTAACTTTATTTTCTAACAACTATTAATAATGTATATATAATAAGGAAGATTTAATGCAGTTATGAATACTTTCACCTTAATTATTATTATTATTATTTAGTACTAGTAGCAGTGGTGGTAGTAATAGTAGTAGTAGTGGTAGTAGTAGCAGTAGCACTATATTATTTCAATAATCATTAATTAAATAAAATAATAAATAAATGATTTTAATTATAATATTATTAACAAAACTACTGTGGTAATTATTCTAATAATAATGATGAGGATTGAAACAATAATTGTTTTAATACTGATGAAAATAATAATAATAATAATAATAATAATAATAATAATAATAATAATAATAATAATAATAATAACAATAATAACAATAACAATAATAATAATAACAATAATAATAATAATAATAATAACAATTATAACAATAATAATAATAATAAAAAATAATAATAATAATAATAATAATTTTTAAAAATAGTAATAACAAAAAATAAATAATAAATAATTTTAAAAATAGTAATAATAAATAATCACATAAACAATAAATAAATAAATAAATAAATAAATAATAATAATAATAATAACAATAAAAAAAACATTATTTATGTAACTACATCAAGTTAAGTTTCTGTAGGACATGAATTTATATTTTTTTACTGCTCATATCTGTAGTTTTATTTTACAGAAGAGATTTAAAGACCCGAATGAAATGTCTTTATTATCATGTGTATTACCATGGTAATATTTTATTCATTTATATTGTGAGCTGTAGTAATTCATGTGAAAACAATTACTTCTAATATTAAATTTCAGATGTGATATGATTCAATTATAAAATGAAAAAAATAATAATATTTGACATTTTAAACCATTATTTGTTTTATTAGAAGAAGAGAAAGAGACAGCATGAGGAAGAAGAATGAGAGAGAGAGAGAGAGAGAGAGAGAGAGAGAGAGAGAGAGAGAGAGAGAGAGAGAGAGAGAGAGATAAACAAGACAGAAAATGAAAAACTAAAGAAAAAAGAAAACAGAAAAAAGTATCATCTACAAAATCTGAAATTCTAAATGTTCTGACATATAAACTATTTTCTAAAAAAATATTTTCAAAAAATAAAAAAAATAAAGAAGAAAGCATCACAATAGGGAACATAATTTATCTATTACAACAACAGACAAACCTCAAATGAAAATTTTTTTAAACAAATGGTAGAAAAAAAACATTTCTAATATTTCTTATAATAATGATAACAATAATAACAATAATAATGCAATAATAAAGAATATGACAAAAGTGTATGTTATTAATTTAAGAATATTTGTTTAGTAATGTTTAGTCAACATAATATTAACAATTATTACAAACATATATATTTTCATTTTCTATATTACATTACTTGAAAGATGAATTACATCCTGCCTTTGTAATGGCTACTTTTATATCTTAGCAATAGAAGTTCTTCCACACATACCTTCCCACAGAATGGAAAACACAAAGGACTTATAATGAAAAGTAATAGAGCACTGGTTGGACTGGGAAATAATAAAACTGGTGCAGTGAAGAGATTTGAGCTTTCACACCATATTCTTATACTCCAACCAACCACTGAGCCATTTATGTAAAATATATGAATCATCAAACTTGTTTAAACGTGTTTTTAAATATGACAGATTAAGTTTTGTTGAATTATTTAGTAGTTCACTGAGGAAACTGTCAACTGAAGTTAAAATAAATAATTTACAATAAATTACAAATGGAAAAAAAAATATGGTAAAGTCTTAAAATTGAAAAATTGAATTAGACACCATAACCAAAACCAATAGTGTTTTAGTTTTACATTCAGATTTAATAAGACAACAGAGAGAGAGAGAGAGAGAGAGAGAGAGAGAGAGAGAGAGAGAGAGAGAGAGAGAGAGAGAGAGAGAGAGAGAGAGAGAGAGAGAGAGAGAGAGAATAAAATATAAAATGATAAAATTAAACAGATAAAATAAAATTCTAAACAAATCAAATTTTAAACAAATCAAATTTTAAAAATTAAAATCAAAAAAAGATAAAAGAACAACAACAAAAAAAATATTTTTAAATTAATTTAAGACAAACAAAAAAATATTAAATTAAATCATCTCAAAAAAAAAAAATCAAATATGACAAAACTGTTTAAGCAAATGGGATTTCTAAAATCAATATGTGTCAGCAAAATGTAAATAAAGAATAAAATGAAAAGTGAGTAGGTGAGTAGTGATAAGCTATGAACTAAGATTTATAATTCAACAAGGATAGATGTGGGAGAGAGAATATTCATGGAATTACAGAACCAATTACAGGAAATCTCTCTCTGTTGACAGAAATATTGAAAACTGCAGATTTCGTTGTCAAAATGCAAATGGCCTCCAATCTCCAGACACTAATAATAATTATATTCAGTTACTTGGTTGCCATAGCGTTCCACAACATCAGAATTGGTTTATTAACTTTCATTATAGCAATATTTTCTGTAATGTGTATAGAATATTTATTTATTTATTTTTTTATTTTATTTATTTTATTAATTTTTTTCTTTTTGTGAATAGAAAAGAAAAAATTCAAAAAGTAAAATAAATAAATAAATAATATAAAAAACACAGAAGTAAAAAAATTTAAAAAAAAATAATTATAAAAAAAAAAAAAACAACAGGAAATGTTGAATATTAATTTTTCTAAACACTTTTAATGCTTTTCGCGTCTCTGATTTATCAAACGTGATTTAGTTGACAGGAAACAGACATGGAGCGCGCTCAGTGAAAAGGACATTTTTACAAATAATATTGTATTTATCTCGTCATTTCTTCTCTTCCGTTCACCATTGATTTTATAACATTTCTTGATTTTCTTGGTGTTTTTTTTTTTTTTTTTATAAATCTTGTTTTTGTCTTACAAAATGGCAGCTGAAAACTTAATCACATGTTCACAAATAAATTGATATAAAAACATATTCAAACAGAGTAACATACATACACTAGCAAATAAAACTGTGAAATAATATCAGAAATTATTTTTCTTTTTTGATTTCTTTTAATAATCAGATAATTAGAAATTATTGTAACACACACACACACACAAACACACACACACACTGACACCAACAAACATATAAGCACTTGTAAACACAATAACATTTTGAAATTAATTTTTTTTCATTTTTTTTTTTTTAAATCAGATTGTTGCACATGCACCTACTAGCACAAACACACAGAAAACACAGAAAACATTTTAACCCTTAAAAATATGCAGAAATACATGTGCGAAAAGCTTTGTGTGTATTAGTGAATTTATCTACATTTGATTACATACATAGAAACATACATATAAATTTTATGTCTTTGAAGTACATGAAAATATTATATACGTGCATCTTTATGTATGTAAGTATATAAGTGCATTTGTATGTGTACATGTGAATATAATAATATATATATATACACAGTAGCATAAGCTGGTTTATTTCATAGGGTGTGCACATGGAATGTCACTCATTAATAATGCAGCTATCTGCACTGTGTCAAATCATGATATAACTTAGCTGTGACATGTACAGTGCTATCTCTGGGCAACTGAAGCAGTGTTTTACAATATGTATATATATAAAATATAGATAAGGGAGGTGGGGGTATGATATATTCAACATATTACCTATATTTAGCACCATCTATTATCACTCTCCACTCCCAGTCACACAATTCTGAATACTTAGATTGGCTGAAACATGCCCCAGAAATAATAATGATGATGATGATGATGATGATGATGATGATGATATTAGTGAAAAATTAAAATAAATAAAAAAAAAATAACAATATGGTCTATTCTGCAGATTCAACATAGTTAATACACATTTATTACTTAATACTGTGATTTTTCAGTAAAAACATTGCAAAGCTATGACAGATTTTTTGATGCTGTATGCAGGATTTTCTTTTTCTCTTTCACAGCAGTGCAACACAAGTAGGTGCCCAGAGAGCATATATTTGTGTGGAGACAAATAAATCATATAGCCAAATGCTTATTCAGAAAGATTCAGACACTGTTAAATGTATTCTGACAAGTAATTTATCAAAGCAAAATGGTTCCAGCCAAAGAAGCTACATTTTATTATACATGTGTCTGTGTCTGTGTGTGTATGTCTGTGTATGTGTATTTGTGTGTGTGTGTGTGTGTGTGTCTGTGTTTGTATGTCTGTGTGTGTGTGTGTGTGTGTGTGTCTCTGTGTGTATTTGTGTGTGTGTGTGTGTGTGTGTGTGTGTGTGTGTGGAACTATTTTTGCCTTGATAAATGACTTGTTATTTAGAAATATATATTGTTTAAAGTCATTTCTTTCATATACAAGTGCTGGTTTTTTTCATAGAAAAAATAACAAATACATTGTTGCTAGGTAAAAACTATTTTGCTTTTGATACAACATGACAATGAAATCAATATGTGTGAACTTGTTGCTCTTAAGAGTGGTCCACAGAGAAACAAAACAGTTAATTTTTTGTTTTATTTAGGACTGCAGGATAAAAGGAATAACTACTTAGTGTCTTAAGATATCAGTTTTATTCTGCTCAGATTAAATGGCAACTGCAACTCGTCAAAGCCTCGCTTCTTATGCAATTCTCATATTCAGATAAATAAATAGATCAATCTATCTATCTATCTATCTATCTATATATATATATATATATATAAGAATAGCATAAGCATATGTATGATGTTTTATTGACATTAATATGGTAATGCTTATGTTCCCTCCCATTTCCATGACTGTGCTTGTCTTGTTTTTGAAAATATTATTTTACACAGAAAACCCCTACTAATCTGTTATTATTTTACTTTTATGAACAAATCATGAATTAATCTGCATTACCAACTTTCAAGTTAACACTGGAAATGTAAAGAAATAGCATTAGTTTTATACAGAAGTAATTGAAATTATAATTATATATATATTTTTTTTAATTGTAATTAAATGTAAAAAAAAAACCAAAACTGATAATGCTCTGTTTGAAGATACTGAATTCATGTGGAATTAAAATAATTTTGTTATTTTCTGTATAAACAAGCAAAAAAAAAAAAAAAAAAAAACCCCAACAAATTTTTCAAATATAACCAACTTAGAAAAAGCTATTTATAAATGATTATTTATTAATAAGAAAAGACTGCATCTGGCAACATATAATTATATTGAAAAAAAAAAAAAAATCAAGAAGAGTTTGAATACTGAAACATCTATTTTAGTTAACTAGAAAGAACTATTTATAAACATGTAACTTCAGCTGAATGCACATAATTATTTAATAAGAGGAATATCTAAAGGCTGATGTTGAAAATTAAGATGATGCACATGTGGAATCAAGACAGAAATTGGATTTGATTTCACTAAAGATGTGCATTATACAAAATCAATTATTAAAATTGCATGCTGTTAAATTAATAATAATCTGATAATAATGATTCAGTAAATGCCTTAAAAATGATATTAACAACAACAACGACAAATAATAATAATAATAATTATTATTATTATTATTATTATCATTATTATTAGTATAACATCAAAATAATACTAGCATTACCACCACTACCAACAATTCAAAAAATTCAAATAATAAAACAACTACTACTGCAACTCGTACAACTACAACAAGGACCTCTATTCACCTTCAACCACTACAAACACAACTACAATTAAAAACGCGTCTACAACTACAAACGCCACTGCAATTGTAATCACTTTGACAACTACAACCACCACCACTACTACTACAGCAACAACTACAACAACAACAACCAACCTGTAGGAGCTGGAGAAGCTTGCACTGGGGGATTCGTCAAGCAGCATGTCCCATCGGCCGTGTACACTCTCCTCACTCAGCTGCGACTTCAAGTTGTTGTTGTTTTCTGCCCCCTGATGACTCCCTGAAATTGAAAACAGTCACCCATATTATTAACCTCATTGGGAATAATAAAAATAGTCACCCATAATTAACCTCCTTGGGAATCAAAAAAAGTTGCCCATAATTAACCTCCTTGGGAATGAAAAACAGTCACCCAAATTAACCTCCTTGGAAATCAAAAATAGTCACCCAACTTAACATCACTGGATATCAAAAATTGACTGGATATCAAAAATAGTCACCCAAATTAACCTCCTTGGGAATGAAAAATAGTCACCCAAATTAACATCCTTGGAAATCAAAAATAGTCACCCAACTTAACATCACTGGATATCAAAAATAGTCACCCAACTTAACATCACTGGATATCAAAAATAGTCACCCATAATTAACCTCCTTGGATAGAAAAAAATAGTCACCCAAATAATTAAATGACTTCACCCAAAAACCTCCTTGGGAAAAAAATAGTCACCCATAATTAACATCCTTGGAAATCAAAAAAAAACAGTCACCCCTAAATTAACATCCATGATATCAAAAATAGTCACCCATAAAAATTAAACCAAAAAGGTCACCCAAATTAAGATTCTAGATAGCACTTTGAATTATTATTAGTACTATTTTTTTAAAAGTTGCCTAAATTAATCTTCTAGATAGTTCAGAGAAATTTAAAAAGTTGCCCAAATTACCTGCAGCAGAAATACCACAGAAAGCCAGAAAATGTGAACAGAAATCAATCAAACGTACGTGTAGTGTAATATAAAGATATCAATAATAATGATGTAACAATGACAACAGCAGTAGCAGCAGCAGCAGCAATACTAATAATGGTAATAATAAACAATAGCAGAAGGAGTGGTTGAGGTTGTAATAATAAAAATACAACTACTACTACTATTACTACTATTACTACTACTACAATTACTACTACTGCTACTGCTGCTACTACTAATAATAATAACCAATATCAGAGGTACTTATTGTAGTAGTAGTAGTAATAAAAGAAAATACTAATACAACTACTATTACTACTAGTACTACTACTACTAATAATAATAATAAATACTATCTGTGGTTGTGGTACTAGTTATGCCAGTAGTAGTAGTAGTAGTAGTAGTAGTAGTGGTATAAGTAGTAGTAGTAGTACTAGTTATAACAGTAGTGGTAATAACAACCTAACAGTTAAAAGAATAACAACAACATACTGATATTGTAAAAGCAACCATGATACTATTAATAGCAACAAAATAACGATAATAAAGATAAATTATGTACGGTTTAATATGAATTTAATAGCTTCAGTTTTAAAATCTATTACACGGTCATTAAATGTGTGTTATTCAGTCAATTAATGTCAGTTTTTATTTCCTCAATCAGGTTTACTGTTTACAGAGAACTGTATATGTCAACAAGTTTCAATTAACATGAGAGATAAAAACTTTTTAATCTCAGAATATAAAAAAAATAAAAAAAAAAAAAAATAAGAAGAAAAAAATGTATTAATGAAATATCTTTGTGTCCGTTTTTTTTTGCATATAATATAAAAAGCAAAACCATTTTCAGTATTTATATAAAAGCATATTAATATAATATCTTTTAATGCTACCTATTTCTACACACATATACATACACAGAGGCACACACACACACATCTATATATATATATATATATATATAATACATATAAACATATAAACAGAGAGACAGACAGACAGACAGACATCAACATATTAATGTAATATCTATTTCTTTTTCAGTCAGATATGAAAGGTAATCTTTACATAACATGTAATATCAACTGTGTATCTTTTAGGGGTTTTTTTTTTTGGGGGGTCGAAGATGAAAAAGATTTTTTGATTTCGACATAAAATCATGACAAACGAATCTATCATAACATCACCGTCACATAAATAATAATAAATGCACCAAACACTGGAAGATGAAAATCCATAGCCAACTTGTTAGAGAATTGCCAGCAATCAATTGTGAGCATACATGTCCAATTATAGCTGCAACTCATTAGGGCCTTTGATGTTTCTGTTAATGGGAACAGAAAATGTTTGATATTCTCAATGAGACACATCTCTGTATAAACAAGCCTTTCGTGAAAGAAATTTACTATTAATATGACAACTTGTCTTGGTTAGAAATTGTCCATATGATGCCATGAAGTTAATTTATTTTCATCAGACATAATATACCACTAGAAATAAAAACTTCTAAATGAAGCTAAATCAACAAGCTGCTGCTACTACTACAACCATTATTATTATTAATACTACTGCTACTACAACAATGACCATTACCACTGTTACTGCTATTACTGCTGATGCAACAACGAATACACCTACAACTAACACAATTACTACTACTACAACCACTATTAATACTAATATTACTACTCACTTCTGCTACGTCTACCACAACTATTACAACTACAACTACCACAACTGCCACTACTACTAAAACAATTACTGTCATCTTAGTACTATAAGTATAACTACCAGCATAATACAAAATTGTTTCCAAAATTAGTACAACAATCATCAGATAATGACAAAGATGAAAACTACCACTACCACCTACTACTACTACTACTACTACTACTGCTGCTGCTGCTGCTGCTGCTGCTACAACTGCTACCACTGCTCCTGCTGCTGCTTACTATTATTTAAACAATACATACCTTCTTCTCGACTATGGCACTGTTCTTCGACATTAGATCTGTCGAATCTGTCGATAGCATTCAGAATATCTTCTTTTGACGGAGCCAAATTATTCTTTTTAATCTTCGACGAAGGGCGGAGCCTTCCGAACATAGAATCCATATTCACAACTGCAAACAAGAGAAGAATTTTTTTTTTTTTGAACAGAAACATATTGTTTTAACCTCTTCCAATACTGAGAGTAAGTACACGATCAATAACAGACTGCTGAAGTTTTCTACAATAAAATGTTGTAAAAGGACCAACTCCACAAAGACCAACACTAAAGGGAACAGTTAATCCCAAAACAGTCAGAGGAATAGAAGAAAAAAAAAAAACTGCAAAGGTTTTAAAATCTCCCCAGAATTTATTTTTTTTTTTTTTTTTTTCTACATCTTTATGGCTTAGAAGAAAATGTACTGGTAACCCAGCATGCCAGTCTCTATTTGCCTATTTTTCACTGTCAGGTAGATTTTGATAATTTATAACCATACTGTTATTATTTGGAATGATACAGCATATAAACCATATCACACTTTTTTTACATTAAAATATATCTCCAGCTGAGATATCATTGATAATAAAAGAGTTGAAATCCAGGCAGGAATGAAATTCTATAATGGAAGAGGTTGCTTAAAATCAGTAACAGACCTTTCCATCCATTTAGTAATTTTATTTAAAAAGAAAACAATGAAAATATGAAACTATACACAGCATATTCCACAGAAATGAACATGTTATAATTATTATCTAAAACAGTCAATAAAAATTATAGCAGAAGACAAAATCACAGAACAGAACATAAAACATTAAAACAATTGAATGGTAAAGGATATGCCAAACTCTTTGATAAATCAGTTAGGAGAACAAGGTTGGATTGGGAAAACAGACCTGTAGGAAAGTATATTTCAAAATCTTTTGTAAGTTACATTTACAGGGAAATGGTTGGATTTGGAAAAAAACATACAGAAAGTTACTGTATTGACAGACATATCCATATATATATAGGAAATCTGAGCCATAAATAAATAGAGGTTGGAACTGGTTAGAAGTGATTGCATTATCCATTTAAAAAAAAGATTTAGCACCAGGACAAAAAAAATTAAAATTTAACTGATTTAACGGAGAGCCAGGCTTTATAGTAACTGAATAAAGCTGATATATATTTGCCAGTAGAAATAACTGCACATTACTTGTATGAAAAACAAAACAGTTATATGCAAATATTATCATTCTGTTTAGATTTGTTATTCAAATCACTGTAGATACCTTGTTAACAAGAAATAAATTAGTCAATGAGAAAAAACACAATATATTTCAGTTGTTTGTTCACTATACCACCAACACATTTTAAGATGGATTTTTTGTTTCATTCTTTTAAAAAATTTAGTTATTACTTTTTACTTATTACTTTTATTTAATTATTTATTGACTTATTTTTTAAATTTTTGTTTAATTACATTTTGAATGTTTAAAAATCAAATTAATTAAATAATAAAGAAATAGAGATCAAAATTAATAAAGTGAGAAGTAAATAAAATAATGAACAAAAACTGTAAATAAATAAAATAATAACAGCATAATATATAATGAAATAAAATAAAATTTTAAAATAAAAAAAAAAAAAAAAAAAAAATGAATAAAAACAAACATGCAAGTAATTTGTTAACAAACAAAAAGGACAAATTTATTAAATAAACAAAACAAAACAAAAAAAAAAAACAAAAAAAAAATAAAATAAAAAAACTCGAAGCCCGCCAAACTCTTAAAAAATATGATAATCAAAAATAATTCCCCTTATTAAATTATTGGAAATCCAATTATCAGCTTTGACACCTTATTAACAAAATATTCCCTGAACCACAAAACTCTTTTCATCTGTAACAAACGTGCGTAACAAGAATCAGACAGCACATGTGTCACACTGCGACATTCTTGCAAAAACAGATTGCACACACACACCGAACGGCAAATATCAATAAAGAAACATGCACCGCAACAACAATTAAAAACAACACAAAAGCTGCGACAAACTGAATTCCACACTACACAGCGATTCGAAACAGCTTCCGTTAACACCAGTTATTATCAGAAGGCAGACGACGATTCAGAAAGAAAAAGAAAAAAAAAAAAAAAAAAAAATCAATAACTATACACAAAACTGAACACTATCAGAAAAAATGTCCAGCGAGTGAAGTCGAAGGATGTTCTTCCCTTACCTGAAGCAAGTTTCAAACTGTCGCAAAAATTTATTTCATTCCCACTGTCTCTCTGTGGTCTGCTGCTGCTGTTGTCAAGGTCAAGAGGGTTTGCCCAAGGTCAATGTCGTTGGTCATTTCCAAGGGGAGGAGATTATGCAGACGCTGTTACTGATATTCTCTGGTTCCAGCGGAGAATCTGAAATATTTTAATATAATGACGGGGTGAGTCATCAGCTGCAAGTGGGGAAACGATGCTGCAAGGACAATGGGTTGATGTGGTAGTGAGAGAGAAAAAAAAAACAAGCAGAAAAGGGTTGTGGGTAGGAGGAGGGTTAGGAAGTGAAGGTACATGGGGTTTGAGGCACGAATATTTATCTATTTTTTCATTGTATTTGAATTAAAATTTTTATTTATTTTATATATTTTTTTTTTTTTTTTTTTATATTATATATTTTTTTTTATTTTATTAGTTTATTAGTTTATTTTATTTTATTACCTTATATTTTATTTTTTTATTTTATAATTTTATTTTATTTTATTTTATTTTATTTTATTTTATTTTATTTTATGTATTAATGTATTTATTTATTTATGTATTCATTTTTATTTTTTTTTTAATTTGCATTTATTTATTTATTTTTTTATTATTAATATTTTTTTTATTATTGTTGTTGTTCACCTTAACTATATTAATATTCATGTAATTTTACTTTTTTGTGTTACTATGAATTATAGATTTTATGAAATTTCAATGTCATTTTAAATAACAACAACATTAACAACGAGAATAAAAAAAAATAGAATAAAAAATAAATAATAAATAAAATAAAAAAGATTATAACTGGTAATCTATAAAAATAGAAATATAATAAAATGTTTAAAATAAGAATAAATTTATAAAATCAACTAAATAATGAAAAACTGATTAATAAAATAAATAAATAATTAATTAAATAATTAAATAAATAAATAAGTAAATAAGTAAATAAATAAATAAATAAATAAATAAATAAATAAATAAATACATAAATAGCATTAATAATTAAAACATTACAATCTTATATAAAAAAACCTAAAACAATTACTTTCTAAATTATCCAATAACTCTTCTCACCTGATCACCTTATTAGCAAATTGATCTGTGACAGTAATTCAATTATTCAAATTGCTCTTAGGATGATTTGCTCAGTCAATGTATTAGCATCACCTGCTCAATACTGTTAAACAAACTGAACTGATGTCTGTGTCTGGTGTTGTTATTTAATTGTATGTGTAGAGGTACATCGTTTCTTTGTTACTGAGATCTAACCCTTTGTTAGTAATAAAGTTTGTCAAGTCTGTGATGATATATGGAGTTTACTATTATTATTTTTTTTTTTTATATATATATATATATATATCTATTACACAGACACATATTAGTGTTTGTGTGTGTGTGTGTGTGTGTGTGTGTGTGTGTGTGTGTGTGTGTGTGTGTGTTGGATGTATGAAAATATGGAGAACAAATAAATACAAAATAATTATTGGGGTTATTTGTATACATGTGTATATGTGTTAGTGTATGGGATAAGTGCATATATATATATATATATACATGCAAATTTAAATGATTATATGTATGTAGGGTATGTATGAATGTATGTTTGTGTATGTGTATGTATATGCGTATATGTGTGTATGTATGTATGTGATGCTATATGTATGTCTGTGCATCCATTTCTTCAGGAAGGATGACCATATTTATTCCTGTATATTTCTTTTTATGCAAACTGATTATACAGCATCAACCATGTACTGAGAAAAACAAAAAATAAAAAATAAAATTAAATAAAATTAAAAAAAATTACCAGTGTACAAAATTATGTGACTTACTTCATCCCACTTACAGTTAGCGTGTAATTATACTTAATGCTCCGCAGAAGCAAGGACTGGATCAATATGTGGGAGGAATTGACAATCACACAAATAAAGACCACCTCAATAATAGACCACTCTCTCTATGTTAGAAATTACATAATGGAATATTCAGTTCTCAGAAAGTGCCAGCCTGTGTCACTTGTTTTAACCTACTTAATTTACCCCTCAGAGAAAAAATGGAACATTTCTTAATAAAATAATTATATATGTGAAACTATGTAGGTTAAAACAAATCCACACACACATACACATACATATATATATATGTGTAAAAGACATTATTTATTTATTATCGTAACTGACAGTTTCGTGTATGGGGAATCTGCTGCATTAGAGCAAAATGAGGATAAAAATGATAAAGAATCAAAGCTTATATTAAAAATTAAATGTAATACACTTATTTTCTGGTACAAAATTAATGTACTGATGTAAAAAAATAATTAATATCTCTTTTCGGTTTATGAAGTATTCTAAGCCTTTATTTATTAAATAAAGAGATAATGGAACTGTTATTCACCATAATATGATAATGTATGTTTGTGTTTTTTTTTAGTTGATTTATTTTTGTGTGTGGTTTAATTGATTAGAAGTTAAATATTTATAACTTTTATACATTATGACAATTTTTTGGGGGGGATGACATGTAGCAATAAAAATCATATAAAAACACATTAAATATGACAATACATTAAAACTAAAATATTCATCGCTATATTTTTTTTATTTATTTATTTTATTTTATTTTTTATTTTTTTATTATGCTATGCTATGTTATGTTATGTTATGTTATATTATTTCATTATTTTATTTTTCAATTGTTTATTTCCTTTTTTTATTTTTATTTTTTTTAAATATGTCTCATGGAAATTCAAAGGTTACATTGAACATATAAATAAGGAAATTTTTATTTTACTGTTACTATTTCTTGAAGTATGTCTCCAATAACTATGAGTATAAAAGCAATATAAATTCTTATTTTAAATGTTTACATCTTAAATGACAGTCAATCCTAAACCTACATTTACAAATAAATAAAATTACCTCATAATGAAACTTGATATTTTACATACTAATTATTGTCCATATAGTATGTTATATATATATATATATATATATATATATATATAAAATGTATATTAAATATATACATAATAAAATGAATGCATAATGTACATTATTTTATTATTTCAAATTACTCTCAGTATTGAAAATCAATTAATTCTATTAAAAATATTAAAATTATATATTTAAAATTACCTCATGACGAAAACATCTTATTTCACACAAAAATTATTGGGTTGTTTTGAAAAGTAATAATATTAATAATGATAATTATTATTTATTTTTAATATTATTTTTTCTCTGATACAAGTATAAAAATCATAGATTCATAACCTGTATTACTGCCAATATTGAAAAGTAATTAATCTTATATACTACATTATAAACTACATTAAATACATAAAAAATAATATTACGTGTTAAATTTGTTATTTTACATACTATATATATTTATTTATTTATTTATTTATTTATTTATTTTATTGATAATGTATTATTATTTTTTTTTTATTATTTTTTTTTTTTCGTATATGTCTGATTCAAGCGTAACAATCACAGATTCATAATCTGTATTAAATATGGAAATAATGAAATTATTTCAAGATGTAACGGAGCCATTTTGCTGTCACCAGTGTGAGTTTATTTCTGTCTATCTGACAGCAGAAATTAATGTTTTAATTAGACAGTGTCTCTGTGAATTATGATGTTTTTGAGAGAAGATAAACATATTTATTATATATAGTCAACTAACTGAGATTACACAATAATAATAAAATGTACAATAATAATTCTCTAAAGAAAAAAAAAAAAAAAAAAAGCTGATAAAGTGAAAAAAAAAAAAAAAAAAAAAAATGGAAAGTTATAAAAGGAAAAAAGAAAAAGAAATAAGACAAGAAATTATGAAATATTAATTTAACTGATATTGTTCATGACTAATTTCACGAATTTTCCAATAAAATAAATAAATAAATAAATAAATAAATAAATAAATAAAGAAGAAGGCACAAATAACAATAAAAAGTAATATATATATATAAAAAAGGGAATTAGAAAAAAAGAATTACAGAATAATAATTGTTTGACCAAAAATTATGACCAAACAAGTATGACTAATCTGCAAGAATAGTTGAATGAAAAAAAAAAAATCATAAAAATTATATATATATTACTAATGATAAATAAATAAATAAATAAATGAGTTTAAATAATGATAATAACAAATTACAACAACAACAGATCAAAGAAACCAGTGTTACAGAGAAATTTGTAATTTTTTTTACTAAATTACTTATTAACCAAAATTTTACTGATAACATGCTCTGTTTGATATGAATATACCGATGCAAAATAAATACATAAATAAACACATCTTGAGCTGCAGAAATAGTTATGTAACAAAGTATGTTTTGTTTGAAAAAAATAAAAAAAAAATTATTAAAAATTTACCTATTCCAACATTAGGCAGTTCTCTATGAATTATGATGTTTTTGAAAGAACATAAATATTAGGCATTGTTAAAAAAAATGTATTCTCCATTTTAAAAATATTTCACTTAAATAATTGATCACTTTCTAACATAAGTCTTTGATAATGGATTATAAAAATACAGACACATACATAGAAAATTTTGTTGTTGTTCTGGTTGTGAATATAATTATTATATATTAGCAATCAAAAATATAAAAGTGATGTAAGGTGAATTAAAGTAAATATATTAAATTGTATCCATCAAAAATTTTCTTTTTCTTTTTTCTTTGAGGTATAATTTATTACTGTTATTATTATTATTATTATTATTATTATTATTATTATTATTAATCAACATGTGAAATAAACTGGAGAATCCTAACATGCTTCTTTTTTTTTTTTTTTTTCTTGATATATTTATGTATGTATGTATGTATGTATTATTATTATTATTACTTCTTTTTTTTTTTAATTTGTTATTTATAAAAAATTTTATTTATTTTAATTTTTAATTTTTTTTTTGTAATTGTCATGCAAAAGGAATGGAAGAAAGAAGAATGGAAAATTAAAAACAAAAATATATAATTATCATTACATAAAATAAAAGAAAATAAAATAAGTCTTTCCCACAACCAAAACAAATCAATAATAACAATTTCAAATATCTGTTATACAGATGTACTGAAAGATTTTCTTTTATTATTTTGATTGCACAGTCCATTCAATTATTTTGTAAAAATAAATCAATTTGTTCTTAATTTAAAAAAGACACAATTAATACATTTCTCATTTAAGTTTCTGGTTTTATTATTATTATTATTATTATTATTATTATTATTATTATTATTATTAATGAATTAATTATCCTTAAAACTAAAGCAGATATGGCTGTCAAAGCAGACTGGTCAAAGTTTCGCTGAAATTTGAAAATGTGTGGCGTAATTATTGAAACAGTGGCACCGGTCCTATTCTCATTTTATAATTAAATAAAGGCAAACTTAAATTAATCTCCTTCGAAGTTAATGTATAAATATACATGTATGTTCAAAATTAAATTAATAATAAAAATAATAATAATAATTAAAAAATATTCATAATAATAATTATTATTATGATTGTTTCTACCGGCTTTGACAGATTCGTTCTGTGAAACCGTGTTTACGGTGTTGTTGTGGTTATGGATTTTAATTCAGTTTGGGAACTGTTTAACTATTGCTTACTGTTATAGAGATATCTCTTCTAAATAAAAGGAACAAGCTCTTACCAGATTCTAGAGCTGACAAAAATCGTCAAAATAAATGAAGAAATATGGTCCCAAAAGAAATGATTACATTAACATCAAACCACATCCCATATCCGTGTCATGTCACATGATTAAATCACGTGAAAGATGGAGGACCTGAAACGCGGTTTTTTCTCTTACAAAAATACGTTCACACTGTGCCATTAAAAAAAAAAAAATAATAATAATAATAATAATAATAATAATAATAATAATAAAACAAATAAGTAAATAAAAAAGTATAATAATAAAAAATAAAATAAATAAATAATAATTGAAAAATAATAAACGTTTGGCAAAAACATTCTCTTAATAAAATTGTACTGTCAAGTTTTGATATCATAAAATTGTCGATGTAAAACAGTATATGAAGTTATGTGTTTACTTAAGACTCTAAACATTTTTCAGCTTGTTGTTCCATTAAATAAAACATTAACGAGTTTTGTGGTTACTTACGTGTAATACGATTATACGTTGACTAAATAAAATAGTAACAATAACATATAACAGTTCGATAGGATATAGCATTTACTATTTCTAATATTTTATTAATCTTATATTTTATCACTTCTATATTCATACCATTCTTTTATTCTTGTACATAATTTTGATAAACGACAGTTAACCTTTAATAAAACACATTTTTTTTTTTTTTTTTTTTTTTGTAATTTAATTATAAGTAACATTGCTTGGATCCGCGTTTTAGGTTTCTTCCCCAAGTTGATAGACTGGTTCTAACATGATCAGAAATGCAGACAACTGTCGAAACAAAGGGTGCGCGTTAGTAGTACTAAATAAAACGTTCACTTTGCATTTGTGCAAAATTTTATGAGTAGTGAACGCGCCAAATGATATTCTCAGGTAATTCCTATTTTTAGTTTTGAAATACGCATAGAAATTTGCAATATTTGTGTTATAAACTGATACAAGTAACAAAAATTCTCAGGTGGTTTCGCGTAACACGTAATCATGATAATCATAATTATAATGCCTTTAATGGTATCTTAGTATCTATTATGTTACTTATAAAAACGGCTTGAATTTAAATACCCTCGCAGTACATGGAATGGCACCTATTTTTTAAATTATTATTTATCTTATTCACATAATTATTATTTATTTATTATCATTATGGTGGTTTTTTTTTAAGTAGTGACTTCAAATGCCATTGAAATGGCAAAACATTTGGCAATTGTTACGCGTCTGCCTAAACACACTTAGCAGCCGTCATAAAGCTCATAAGTACTTCCCATTAAAGTTAACGATTTAAAAACAACATTTATTGTTGACAAATGCTTTTGGATATTTTTTCCACATTTGCAGATAAAAAAAAACATTGGTAAATACGTGTGAATAGAATATGCTGGAAACACTGTCAACATAAATCTCACTAATAAAATGGTGAATTGCTGAGACCATGCAACTGGCGATGTAGATCAAGTTCGTGGTCCTATTTTCTAGTTTTACTAATTATTTGTTTTTTTTCTGTAAGCACAGACAAGGAAAATAAATTATTTAATTTTATTAAACCCATCTAATAAATAAAATACTGATATTGTCATCATCTCACATAGCCTTTGTATACCTTGTATACTAGCTTTTAGCACTAAAAGTTGATAAGTAAATTTGGAATAAGATCCAGTGATTCCAGTAAGTAAGTACGAGTAAACTGGTATCTGGGTCACACACAGTTAATATTTCACCAGGCTTTGCGCTGGCCAGGTTTCTTTGCTGTTGCCAGTGTTTACACTACAATTAACTGACAATTGTCTGTTTCTCATTAAAGTCATTTTCTATATTTCTTGTCTGTTGCCTTTGAAGTGCACGCAAAATCATTTGTCAAAAATACTGAAATCTTAGATGCCAGCTCTAATTTCCACATCCTAGGATATTCTGTTCCCCTGTATAACAAAGTTGTTTTGCCTGCAAATATGAAATTTTTTTCTTTCCAGAAACCATTTGTACTAAAGTAAATATTGTTTTCAAATAATTAATTTTAAATAGCTTGCTGACAGTGTTTAGTCATTCTAATTTTTACTGTAAATTTGTGTAAGAACACTTCAGTTTTAGGTTTATTATGAATTAATTATCATCACCAGGCTGATGAATAAAAGGAAAATTATTTAAATTCACTAGCCAGAAGTGACCAGATGGAAAAATACTGAAAGATGCTGAGGTGAAAAACCAGAAATGAACTAAACAGAATCAAAATTACAAATTAATGATTAAAAGAATAGTGACTAAGAATTTATTTTTTTTAATATATTTTTTCCAGATTGCAGTTTAAAATATCAAATACTACTGTGTTAAAGTACACATAAATATTGCAATTCCACCACATACATTGATATGATCTGCCGATGTAGACATAAAAAGTGAGAGCCAACAGCTTTTTGGTGACAGTTAAGAACATTTAAGATGGGTAAAGAAGATCAAATAATGGAATTCGTCGAGTTGCAGCAGCCATTATCCTCGAAGGAACAGTGTCATCCAGAAGCTGACCATCCTGTCACGATGACGGGGACAATTGTCCGTGGATACCAGACTGGACAAGTGGTCCAGGTGCAGATGGATCTTTCTGACAAACAGCTGCAACGACTGACCAGCAGGGAAGAACCAACTCCAACGACAGTGTGTGGCAGACGTAAAGGTCCTCACATACTGTTGCTGTCCTTCTTTTGCATTCCGTTTGCCCTTTTCTCATCTATTTGCGTTGCTTTCTACATGGGAACAATGACTTGGTACAATTTGCATTTGTATTTTAGCGAAGACAAAAGCATTTGGCACAGAATAACGATATGTCCGTTGCTCATATTGACTTTCCCGTTCACTGTTGGACTTTCTGCTGTTGGTATAGGATTTTATGCTTCGGTAATTCAGGTGTCGTGGTCTTACAGCAGCTGGTACAAGGAATTCTGGGACTTCGAGAAGGGTTTTTTCGGCTGGGTGTGTAAGAAATGTGGTCTGCCCCAGTGCTCACCTTACGAAGTTGTAATTTTAGACGAATCTCAGCAGACTCTTCCTGATTAAGGTTTGATTTATAAAATGTTGTTTTATTATTTATTTATACAGAAGTCACTTGATTAAAACAGAAAAAAAACCCATTAGTATCATTTGATATATATATATATTTTATTTATTATAAATTTTTTTTTTTAATCTTTGTGTCAGATAAACCACAATAATGAAGTAATTTATACTGAAAAAAAAAAGCATTTTAAATGGTATATTTTTAAAACATTAGCCACATATTTACATACTATTTTTAAAAAAGATTTAATTCTCAGTGGGTCATATATTTAAAATATTTGAATTGTGACTTTTTTCCCGAGAGAATTACGTATTTTAACCATTTGATGGACTATTTATGACTTAACTGTGTTATATATATTCTTACTTTTATTTTATTTTTAAAGTTTATATTGGCTCTATACTTACAAACCCCAGAAAGTATGTTAATAATACATTTACAGTTATGGTGCTAATGTAATAAAATAATTGTAATAAGGACAACATTTTGTACAGCTAAAATATTTGTTATCATTACTTATACAAAGTATAGGTATATAATGTGTTGTTACATTTCAGTTTATATTATCTCTTTTTGAAGATGAAGTACAACAGTGATATTGATCTTTTTATTTTATTTTATTTTTTTTCAATTTTTTAAAAAATATAATAAATATGTAATTAAGAAATCTGAACCAACATATCAGAGGGTTTTCTTTAAATGTAGAGAGTTACCAGTATTGTAGAAAATATATATAATACTTGTACAGGTACTAAAACATTTATCTGGTAAGCTTGGAGGACCAGAAGTTTTCCAGGCCAAATATTTACTTAAAATATAAAATAAACAACAACAAATAATAGATTAATACATTTCTAAAGCAGAGTGTCTTAATTCTCTTAAAATTCTTAAAAACCAGTATAGAATATGCTTTTCACTAGTAAGGTCCATATTTGCTAGCCTTTTAGACATGAACATAAATGAAAATAAGGTGAAACTGAAAGAAATAGCTGCTCACTGTGATACACAGCAGTACTGTTTCACTAATTGGTATCTAATTAGAAAATAGCTAGAATTTTTTTAATTTCTGGAATAAATGCATTTAAAACCAACATCTACATCAACTTCAGTAAGATGTAAAATTTTTATTTATTTATTTTTATTTTTTATCATGTTTGAAGATGTTTTTAAAAAAATTACAAAAATTATTTTGTTTCTTGTATTTAGATAAGTGGTTACATACTTGAGATCTAAAATCATTTGTAAAGAAAATGGGTGATGAGAAATTTACAGGATAAATCTGTATTAATTGTTGTTTTTATGCTGCTCTATATTTGTTTTTTATTATTATTATTATTATTATTGTTTGCTTGCTTTAATGGTGTAACATGTATGATGTAATAGCAGGAGTTTTTGTATTTTCTTGCAATGATATTGTGAATAATGATGTACATTTTTAATATTTTATTAATATTATAATGAGCATAATAGTACTGATAACAGTTGCTTTGTATATTTATTATTTATTTTATTTTATTATATTTTTTACACGCAGCTAGTATTTTACAAATGATGTCTAAAAACAAAAAATTGAAGAGACAAACAACTGCTTTTGTTTGAAAGTGACCGAACGGCCTTCAGTATTTACTGCATTTTTACATATATATGTGTTTTATATTCCTCAGTTGGAAATTTGTTAATGCTAAAATTGCTGCAGAAAATGTCAAACACACATTTCTGCATTTAATTTGATATAAAATAATTTAACCCTTTCTCTCCCAGACTGGAATTTGTGTGAAATGTTGGGGGTCACAACAAACAGACAAATAAATAAATATGTCTGACATCTACATAAGCCAGTGATCATTTTTAGTGCTGCCTATGTCTTTCCTGGGTTTTCTGTTCCTTTTTTCCTTCCTAAAGCACCCTGTACTGGGCCACACCCAATTCCGTTTGAAATCATTTGACTTGCACAAAGTATCTGTCTGAAACAATTCAAAGTGTTGATCTCTGTTTCCAGCAAAACTGTCTTTGTTACTGATTTCATCATCGTTGTAGTCTGATCCAGATTAATGAAAACTTTTTGATTATCCAGCATATTTAAAGATAACACAGACACAGGTTAGTAAACTCGACAGCTAAAAATAGAACAAACCAAAAACAAAACCCTTCACTAATACATTTTTTATCTACAGTCTTGTTTATCAAGGGTCAGAGTCCAGAACCTTGTTTTTGGTGAACAGCCCCTCCTTCCGAAACCACCAAGCAGATATAATTATGGTCGTATCACAAAGTTCCCAGTTTTAGGGAGTAATCTTAATTAATGTTGCTAGCATTTATGGCATTTATAGTATCTCTGAAATTACTTTATTAAATGTTGAACATATCTCCATTACAATAAACATTACGTCCAAGGTAGCAAAGCTTATTCCTTCCCTTTGGCAAGGGAGGTAATTCTTCACATGACATAGACTCGATGTCTTCCAAAAATCATTAAAATAATTATATAGGGATCACTTACTCTTGCAATATGTTTCATAAGAAATGTAAAATGTACAGCTTTTAGAGTAACATAAAAAGGTAGTTCCCCCCCATAAATGTTAGTCATAAAAAATATTACATCACTCTCATGAAGATTATGATGAAAGGTTAAGTCCCAAATTGAGTGGGGGAAAAAAAAACCATATTATAATATAAAAAAATACCAGTTAAAATTATACCAAAATCTCCATGAAAATATTCCAGAAATTTGAAATGTTTATGACTATGTCTCAGATTTAAGTTCTTATTTTACTGTTTGTTTACTTTTACAAATTATGAGGAAGAAAAATATAGTGTTTGTTGTTTGTCTTTCAAATCTGCCTGCAGACAATGCAGAATATTCAGATAAAAACTGATGTGCCTCATAGTTGTTTGCTGTTAATGTACTTTTTGGATTTCCTTGTAAATTATATACGGAATTGACATTTCTGACTAGAATAGCCACCAGCAATAACATATCACCACTTAATGATGGCCAAACCACAGGCTAATAAGCACAGTGTTGGTCAATCAAATCAACACTGCCTCATGTAGGACTTGTAGCCAATGATTCAGGTTTGGCAACAACTTTTATTCCCCATATTTTTAATTTTTTTTATTTAACTTTGCATTTGTACAAAGGACAGCAAGAGCTTTCTCGCCTCTCCACATTATAGACACAAGATTCTCAGGAATCTAAAAAGAAACAGTATTTGTTACAGTAGGAATCAATCACAGCTTCTATGTTCGCTCAGCTTTACAGGAGCAGTTATCCTGGGATAGCTGTTTCATCTCCAAGCAATCTTGAATATGCAGTTTGTCGTTTTTCCCCACGAAACAGCATCTCCCACTCACTTTCGGTTGATTTTCGTATGAAAATTTGTATATGGTAGATGTATCTTGTGTAAAATAATTTAAACCTTTCCCTAGTAATTGTGGAAACATGAATATATGTAGTTCACCCATTCTTTCCTCTTTGGAATACTGTTTCAAAATACCTAGTCCTTTGGTTGAACCAGTTGCTTGTTTTTCACCCTGTATACTCTAGCATGGACTTCAGAGCATCATATTCCTTGCTGGGAGTAAGGTAACCAAGTCAACCAGATCGCACTTCATTGATTGTTCATTCCATGGAATTTTCAAACGAGGATTGGCAGTTGGTTTTTCTATTAAATGTACGAACCATTTTAGAAGACCTGCACAAAATTTATTATAAAGGTACCATTGGAAAATTAGATGTTGCCTTTTCCAAGAAGACAGTTGGCTGCAGCCTAGGCATGAGCCATTTATTGCATGTTTTGACAAATGTAGGTCCATCACATGAACAAAAGATTGAGCAAATGTTTTGATACTTTTAAGTGATTTACAAAATGGGAATGTTATTCCGTTATGCCCCAGTCAGGGGTCTTGTACTTGATGGCCACTAAGCCAACACCTGCAAATGAATCACAACTAAACTGTTATCTGTTTCAATTGCACAATGATGTTGCAGGTGATGTGGCTTCATTTCTAATTGTTCTGTATGATTGTAGCAACACTTGATGTAACTGCTACCTGTGACTCTAACACTAACAGTGACATTCATATTTCCAAACAGAGTTCAAAATATCTTTTTCTGCTGTTGAATATAAGCAGTATAATCATCCTTGAAAGTGAGTGAAACTCAGAAAAAGTTTAGATAATGTTACATTTATATTACATTGAAATTGGTAAAAACAAAATGGCTTCCTTGGCCACCTACACAGTCTGTAGTAACACAGACTGTATCATCACACATCATTGTTACTAGTAACTGTAACAGACACAGACATTTCATTTAACATCATGTTCTCAAATAGAGATCAAAATATCCTTTTCTGCTGTTGAACACAAACAGTACAATTTTCCCGAAAACTGAGTAAAACTTGGACAATTTTTAGATTGTTTCATTTGTATTACAGGTCATACCTCAGTCTTCTCATCATATCTGAAATATCAGTTAAAATGTTCTGGGAGAAAATCCAACAGAAAACTAGATGATCTTTGCAGGCATGCACAAATTAACCCCCCAAAAAGTGTGGGTTTAAAACAAATATATTAAAACAAAAATAATAATAATAAAAATGTATAATCAACTAGCACCAGCTGGGTAGTCTTGTTATTAGATGTTATTAGCTTGATGTATTTTTTTATTAAGAATGACCATCTGTTTTTTTTATTTTTATTTATTTCTTTCAAAAACAAGATGACCTATGGTGATTTTCTTCACTATTTTCTTGCTGGGAGTAAGGTAGCCAAGTCAACCAAATCAAATTCCATGGAATTTTCAGACGAGGATTGGCAGTTGGTTTTTCTTTTAAATGTACGAACCATTTTAGAAGACCTGCACAAAATTTATTATAAAGGTACCATTGGAAAATTAGATGTTGCCTTTTCCAAGATGACAGTTGGTTGCAGCCTAGGCATGAGCCATTTATTGCATGTTTTGACAAATGTAGGTCCATCACTTTAACAAAAGATTGAGCAAATGTTTTGATACTTTTAAGTGATTCACAAAATGGGAATGTTATTCCGTTATGCCCCAGTCATGGGTCTTGTACTTGACTGCCACTAAGCCAACACCTGCAAATGAATCACAACTAAACTGTTCTCTGTTTCAATTGCACAATGATATTGCAGGTGATGTGGCTTCATTTCTAATTGTTCTGTATGATTGTAGCAACACTTGATGTAACTGCTACCTGTGACTCTAACACTAACAGTGACATTCATATTTCCAAACAGAATTCAAAATATCTTTTTCTGCTGTTGAATATAAGCAGTATAATCATCCTTGAAAGTGAGTGAAACTTAGATAAAGTTTAGATAATGTTACATTTATATTACATTGAAATTGGTAAAAACAAAATGGCTTCCTTGGCCACCTACACAGTCTGTAGTAACACAGACTGTATCATCACATATCATTGTTACTAGTAACTGTAACAGACACAGACATTTCATTTAACATCATGTTCTCAAATAGAAATCAAAATATCCTTTTCTGCTGTTGAACACAAACAGTACAATCATCCTTGAAAGTGAGTGAAACTTAGATAAAGTTTAGATAATGTTACATTTATATTACATTGAAATTGGTAAAAACAAAATGGCTTCCTTGGCCACCTACACAGTCTGTAGTAATACAGACTGTATCATCACATATCATTGTTACTAGTAACTGTAACAAACACAGACATTTCATTTAACATCATGTTCTCAAATAGAAATCAAAATATCCTTTTCTGCTGTTGAATATAAGCAGTATAATCATCCTTGAAAGTGAGTGAAACTTAGATAAAGTTTAGATAATGTTACATTTATATTACATTGAAATTGGTAAAAACGAATTGGCTTCCTGTGACTATAACACTAACAGTGACATTCATATTTCCAAACAGAATTCAAAATATCCTTTTCTGCTGTTGAATTATAAGCAGTATAATTATCCTGGCAACTCAGTAAAACTTAGATAAAGTTTAGAGTGTTACATTTATATTGCAGGTCATACCTGTTTCTTCTCCTTGTATGAAAAATGTTCATCAAATTTATCAGCAGGAGGATCTTTGTAAAATCAGATCTCTGACTTCAATTCATTCCCCAAAAATCAAGTAGCACCAGCTGGGTGGTCTTGTTATTTGTATGTATTTTTTTATCAAGAACAATCATCTGTTGTATTTCTTTCTTTTAAAAACAAGATGATCTGTGGACATGTTCTTCTGTAATTCAGTTGTTTAGTAATTTTTCCAGGTGATTGGCTTCATTTGCAGTCGTTCCGTATCATGATAGCAAAATGTAACAGTGACAGAAATTTGATTTAAAATTATATATATATATATATGAATTCTTGTTTTCCTCATTATATTTAAAAAAATTAATTTAAAGAAAAAAAATGACATTCTTGATATTTGTTTTTGTGAAAAGCGGATGGCATGATTTGTAAATGCAAAATAGTGTATATAAAATTATAATAATCTTCATCCCATCTTTGAAATCAGAAGTCCTTTTGTGCTGTTGAATGGTATAATTTTCCTGGAATTCAATTAAGACTGTTACATTTATGTTACAGGTCACACCACCTATGTCTTCACTTTATAAGAGATATCCATTACGATCTTGGCCTTGTATTGGGAGAGCATTCATCAAACAGCTGAATGATCAATGCAAATTTATCGAAAATGAGTAATGCCAAAAGATTTAGCATTATCTATATAACGTCTTTTTTATTTATTTATTTATTTATTTATTTATTTTGTCTTTGTTTCTTTCTTGTTTTTTCAAAATTTAATAAAAAGTGTTGCAGTGATGACTAAAATTATATTTAGTTGTTCAAGAGATTTATAAAAAAAAATATAAAAAAAATAGAAATAATAATAATAATAATAATAATAATAATAATGATATATTAGGAAAGTTGTAATGAATTCCAAAACTACAGTGAAAATGAGGTTTGAGTAACAGCTGACTTACAGTATTAAACACATCATCATCATCATTATTTGTGCATACTTACATGTGAATAAATGAGAGCTGACTCTTATCATTAATTTGATTAGTCTTGTATGTGTACCTGTCATGACATTCAGTCCTTAGACCAAGTGCAGTTCTCCTCATCTGAGGAATTGTAGACGTTGATAATTTCACAGTCATCATCACTGACAATGTCATTGTCTCTGATTGAGAACTGGAACTGATTGGTTAAGTTCTAACCTTTCAACAACCAATGGGAATGCACCCTAAGATCTTTCATACAAATTTGACTGGTTACGCTGCAAGGACTAATTATTCAGTAAATTTTACACAAATGAAATAATCATCCAAGCTGTGTATGCTAGCTCTGTAGTATCAGGTATCCTTACATTTTGTATGATTATAAACCTTCAGTTAAATAGTGTTCCCCTCTAAATATCATGACAATTACTTGATACCTGTTCATACTACAGAGAAATTTATATGCAATTTTAAAAAAAAAATATATATATATTTTCAAATGCCATCAGCTCGGTGGTGTGGTTACTAAAAGTTATTAGTTTGATCTCAGAGTTTAAAAAGTGATCATCTGTTGTTATTTTTAATCCTTCAAAAACAAGATGTCCTCTTATGAAACATTAAAAAAAAAAAATTCATGTTTTTCTGGTGATGTGGCTTTGTTTTTCTAATAGTTCTAAATTCGTAAATTCCCAAATGATATGTATAATAATTGTCTTCTCTTCCGAGTCAAATTGAGATCAAAATATCCTTTTCTGCTGTTGAAATATAAACAGACATGGAAAATTAAACTAAGGTATACTTAGTGAGTGAATCTGTGGCCTGAATGTTTTAAACTTCTAGCCAATTTCCAAATTTTATTGAATTATTTTTTTTTTTTTTTTTTTTTTTTTTTTTTCATTTTTTTCACATCCCATTATTTTTCAGTTTCTATTTATTTATTCGTGAAATCTCTATTCATGGGCATAACATACTTACCTACATTTGTATCCAAGACAAATGCCAAAAATATAAGTAACAAATGGAGGGCAGTGGCAATGACATTTTTTATTGTTCTGTTGTTGTTGTTTTTTTTCTTTTTGTCATTTTGCCTCTCAAATCTGTCAGAAGAGAGTTCTTGAATTCTACCTTTTTGTTGGTGAAACAAAATAAAAGAAAGTTAATACAGCAGCTACCAGCTTTCTGTCCCTGCAAAATGTGTAGATTCCTGTTCTTCCCATTTTCCTAATGTTACATGCAGCTCAGAACCTTACAATGATAGTTGTATTTAGCAGATCCTTGTGAACCAGTTTGTAAAACAAAAAAAATAAAAACAAAATTGTCAGTTATTACAGAAAGATAAATGGTGGGCAAATTTTGTTTTTATTCTTTTCATCATCTTTTCACTGTCTTTTAATACCTGATCTTACATACAACCAGATTATAAGAATTAATAAGAATAGTTATTTAGCTCTAACATAATTCTGAGTGTGATGCAAATCTGGTGACCCCTTCTTCTTAGTTTTGGCCCAGGACAGGGTGCTTGAGGATTTCTTTATTATTAACACAGAAAGCAAGTACAGTAAAGTGAAAAGCATACTAGTGCAATAAAATATCTAAAAAATGGCATCCCTATCATGGCCCCCTCCTTGTCTAATTATTATATATTTATTCCTGCTCAGATCTGTATATGGTCACGTTTGTTAAAAGAAATATGTAAAATTTGACTGACTTGCTAAGACTGCATAAAAATACGTATGTAATATTAAAATAAGGGTAATTTCCATCTGTTAACAAACAAAAAACAAATATTTTTTTTATGAGCAAATGTTTTTTCAAACGTTAGAAATGAGAAACCATATTTTACTTCTTGTCAAGGTCACTTTGGGTCAGAGAAAAGATGCCAACTGAGTAATATAATTAATTTAATACAGATCTGTTTATTGACAGTAACAGTCATGAAAATCAGGTTGTTACTTTTGATGCTGTGTTTGCATTTTAATGGTTTATTTATCATCATGATGACAATTTATTTATTTACTTGGTAACATTTTCTATTTTAAAATGAGAAGTATGAATATTATTTTTTTTGAGTCTGTTGATACAAATTTCAGTTAAAGTCTGACTTTTTAATGGTTGTGATTTATCCAGTAAGAATAATGAATAAAAGGTAATTTTATTTAATTATCTATATATATTATTTTCGTGTTTATATTCAGACACCATCTTCCAAGCTAGCTTCCATTTCTGTAAAAACAAATGTTAAAAATATTGCCTTGCTTTTTATGGTTGTGATGTTTTTTTCTGTAAATTAATTCCATATTATTTTACTTTACAGTGACTATAAACTTACATTTTTACCTATTGCGATCCCACTTTTTTTTATATAAAATGTTTAATTGGTAATAAATGTCTTTTTAATATACATATACATGATAAAATTTATTACAATTTTTAAATTATTTACTATTACTATGTATATTTTAATTACTGTTTTGATATTATATTTGACACAGAAAATAAAAATAATAAATATATATAAAGAAACCACACTGTCAATGAAGTTAATAATGTGCATGACCTATAAAAATTGTCAATGTTCATTATGAATTTTTTTTTTTTTTTTTTTTTATAAATATTTTTTACATGTCACTTTTTAATAAAGAACATTTAAATGTTGTAAAATGGTGTGCTGTTGTTATTGTTATTATTATTATTATTATTATTATTATTAATTTAGTTTTATTTTATTTTAACAGTTGGTGAATGGACAGTATTAATGGGCATCCCAGTGAAATGATTCATAAAATAAATTTTTGAAAATGACACTCATTGCTTAATGATGGCAATGAAGTTAGTAATGAGTATAATAAAATAATATTTTATCATTATTATTATTATTATTAGTAGTAGTAGTAGTAGTAGTAGTAGTAGTAGATTTTAAGCCTTTTGTATCCTGAAAAATAAATAAGTCTGATTCAGTTTCTTTGTAGAAAAACGAATGCAAGTGTTTTTCAGATTTTTCACGGTCACAATAAACAAAATATACACGCTTAAAACGATGCACTTAATTCGTCAGTATGGGCTTATTTCATTTTTTATTATTATTTTTAAATGTTTAAAATTTAAATTTTTGAGTGATCAAAATTGATAAGCATTAGCTGATGTTTCTAAGGCTGTTTCGTGAAAATGGACGTCAAAAATTCACATAGGAAGAAGGAAAACAACCAGCGAAATAAAGGAAAGACAACTTTCGATAATAACTTGTACGTGACTCAATCTGAAAAGAGATTTTACACTGTTATGAAAAGATGTCAAAGACTGCATGTAAAAGTAACACGTACAATAATATATCAACAGCATCGTCAACAACAACGACAACAATAGCAATATTAATAATAATATCAACAACAATAATAAGCATATAAATAAAAATATAATGAAATTCAAAGACACATACAAATATATAATCAAATGAAAAAATAAAATAAAATAAAAGGAAAAACATTAAGAAGCATATCAACGTGGGGAATAATTTCTCAATTCGTTGCTAATGCTGAGCAGTTGATACGCAGTTATTTAAGTTCTTGTAATATAAACATAACATGACCAAATTTTCAAAATCAAATATCAAGATTTAATATTTTTATCTTTTTCCAGTTTTATACGATTAGAATTTGAATAAAGGACAAGGTGATTAATTAAACCAGTAGATATTTTAATATAGACGACTGATGTATCTAATCATAAAATAATATAAATGATGGTGATGTACATAATAATAATAACAACGATAATAACGACGATGATAATAATTAACGATAATAATCATAACGACGATAATACTAATGATTAAAACGATAATAACGATAATAATAATAATAATAATGATAATGATAACTATAGTAATGATTAAGATGATGATATGCAGGTAGAAAGTGGGAAGGGATATATATATATATATACTGAGGGAGCGAAAGAGAGAGAGAAAGTGTATGTATGTATGTAGGTATGTGTGACGTTTTATAAACGAGTAATTCAGTAAGATTATAAAAAAAAAAAAAAAAAAAAAAGAAGAAAAAAAGTAGAGTAGGAGGGCTAAAAACCGGTTTTTCTCTTTCCGGCATTAACAAAAACTGGCTGATTTTGCTCGATCTAAAAATAAAGACACATTATTTTTTTTCGTTCCATGCGTAACGTGAGTCGTAAAGGCTTATCCACCCACCTGCGTTAATAACTCCGAGGTGTAGTAAAACTGGTTTTTGCTGACCCCGTTTCTCGAAGCAGAAACGACCCGTGTAGTAAAAACACCAAAGAGGAGGAACACTTATTTAACATACAGCATGGCGGCGGTAGATTACACTGTGTGCGTGGGTCTAATACTGGCGATATTGCCCGTCCCGTGGGTCAGTGGGGAGCGGCTGCTGATGCTGATGGTGGGCGGTTTCTCGTGCAAGTACCTGGATGATTTCCAGGACGATCTCGAAGGATTTAAGCTGTTTTCTTCGATTGGTTCCCGAGCCGAGTGTGTGGATCCTGTGTTTCCGGCGTCCACGTTTCCAAATCACTATTCCCTCGTTACAGGTGAGCGACTGTAGACGTAACTAGCTAAGCAACTAACTAAATAAATAACCAGCTAAGTAAGCAACGAAGTAACTAACCAGATCGTTCATTATTTAAGGTAACGAGGGAGGGAGGGAGCGAGGGTGGGAGGGAGAGATAGAGAGAGAGAGAGAGAGAGAGAGAGAGAGAGAGAGAGAGAGAGAGAGAGAGAGAGAGAGAGCAACTGTAGACGTAACTAACTAAATAACTAAATAACCAAGTAGCTAAGCAACGAAGTAACTAAACAGATCATTCGTTATTTAAGCTAGAGAGACAGAGACAGAGACAGTGAGAGAGAGAGAGAGAGAGAGAGAGAGAGAGAGAGAGAGAGAGAGAGAGAGAGAGAGAGAGAGAGAGAGAGAGAGAGAGAGAGAGAGAGAAAAAATCATAATTTTTATGTCTGTATATTGTTCTAACATTATTATATTACTGTATCATGTAATTGTTATGTGTACTAAAGTTTATATATATGTATATGTATGTTCACTTCAGGTCTTTTCCCTGAGAATCATGGATTTGTCGGTGACTCGATGTGGGATGAAGAGAACAATGAATCTTTCAACATGGGTGTTGGTGTGCACGACACAAACACACACTGGTGGCAACAAGCAGAACCTATCTGGATAACAGCTATTCGACAAGTACTGAACTCTCTCTCTGTCTGTCTCTCTCTCTCTCTCTCTCTCTCTCTCTCTCTCTCTCTCTCTCTCTCTCTCTCTCTCTCTCTCTCTCTCTCTCTCTCTGTCTCTCTCTCTCTCTCTCTCTCTCTCTCTCTCTCTCTCTGTCTCTCTCTCTCTCTCTCTCTCTCTCTCTCTCTCTCCCTCTCTCTCTCCCTCTCTCCTCTCTCTCTCTCTCTCTCTCTCTCTCTCTCTCTCTCTCTCTCTCTCTCTCTCTCTCTCTCTCTCTCTCTCCTCTCTCTCTCTCTCCTCTCTCTCTCTCTCTCTCTCTCTCTCTCTCTCTCTCTCTCTCTCTCTCTCTCTCTCTCTCTCTCTCTCTCTCTCTCTCTCTCTCTCTCTCTCTCTCTCTCTCTCTCTCTCTCTCTCTCTCTCTCTCTCTCTCTCTCTCTCTCTCTCTCTCTCCTCTCTCTCTCTCTCTCTCTCTCTCTCTCTCTCTCTCTCTCTCTCTCTCTCTCTCTCTCTCTCTCTCTCTCTCTCTCTCTCTCTCTTTCTCTTTCTCTCTCTCTTTCTATTTCTCTCCTCTCTCTGTCTTTATAATCTTGTTCTAAAATTATAATTGATATAATTTCTAATTCTTCATTTTCACGTTAATTTTTTAACATTATTTATGTTTATATGTATGTATGTATGTATGTATGTACGTATGTATGTATGTATGTATGTATGTATGTATGTATGTATGTATGTATGTATGTGTGTGTGTGTATGTATATATATTTATATATATTTGACTATTTCAGGGAAAACGCGCGTATCTCTACAACTGGTTTGGCTGTAATGTGAAAATTCACGGTAAAGTCGCCACGTTCTGCGAGAAGTATTCGGGTACCCCCAACGTTCGCGACGGCATGACAGACTTCCTGCGACAAAGCGAGGACGCAGTAAACGCACTGGTAAACAACAAAGCCGAATTAGCAGGTACGCACTCAAAGAAACACGTGTAAAAGCACGTGGTAACGAATTTTAAGTCAGTCTGTTAAAAAGTGTGCGCTGTCGGGAAAATAACCTTAAGAAATAATTAAATGTCACCAGTAATGTACGAAATCGTCCAAAATAATCTAATATAAATATAAATAAATAAATAAATAAATGGATAAATAAATGGATGGATGGATGGCTGGATGGATAGATAAATAAATAGAGAGATAGATAGATAGATGAAGTTTAACGCTTGTGCATTAAAAATATAATTTTGTTGTTTTGAAATACACTTGTCACTGTCAGTCTCTAATTATGACAATAAAATAATAGTCACAAAATGTTTTAACGCTTTAATTTTACCCCTTTGACAATTGCTTTCGTGATATCATCTCATATTGATAGATGTACTTTTTTTTCTTCTGACATCACTAGAGAAAAATCGTCTGCTCTGTATGTCATAACTACAACAAAAAAATGGCGGCACCCAAATGTTTTCAAACTCTGTTTTTCTGTTGATATACTTCGTCATTAATTAAGATCTAAGGATAATCCCCTCAAAACAACAACAACAAACAAACAAAAAACAACAACAACAACAACAAAAAAGACACTTCAAGACCACCCAAAAAACAATAATAATAAAAAATAAAAATTTAAAATACTAAAATAATACTAAAATACTACTACTACTACTAATAATAATAATAATTTCCGTATGTATCTTCAAAAAGGATTATTATATTACTAAAATTAATGTTTTGTTTTTCAGTTTAATATATGCGTATGTGTATGTGTGTTCATGAGTTATATGTTTTATGAGTTATGTGGTTTTTGTATGCTTTTATATATATGTATGTATATATATATGTATGTGTGTGTATATATATATATATGTGTGTGTTTGTTTTTATGTTTGTGAATATATTTGTATTTGCTGAGAATGCATGTTTACATATTAATGCATATTGTGTCTGTATATGTCTGTATGTATATGTGTATGTACCTATCTATTAGCGTTTGTGTAGTTGTGTATATGTCGATTTAAAAAAAAAAAAATATATTTTTATTTTTATAAATTAGTATGTTCGTTGATATTCAGCGACTATATTTACACGAGCTTATTTATTTGGATATTAACACTTATCTATTAACTGAGTGGCTACGTATATAAGTGTATCAGAGAGAAAACAACTAATAATTAACAGTAAAAAATTGTATTGATTCATATAGGCGTGTACACTGAAATAGTGAAGGAATCGAGACATCAGTTTAAAACAGACGGCGTTGAAATGGAAGGAGTTTTGAAATGGATCGACAACGAGTTTATAAGAATATACTACAAACTCGAAGACGCCGGTCTCCTTGACGACGTCAACGTCATCATATTTTCCGACCACGGGATGACTGAGATATCGTCGAAGAGAACGATCGATCTACGTAATCTCGTGAATGAAAACGACTATGACGTCATAGAAGAATTCGGTCCAAAAGCTAGTGTTTGGCCGAAAGAGGGCAAAATTGAAGAGGTTAGTGATTCTGAAGAATCGAGGTTTTGAAAGCTATATCATTTACCCATTCGTCCTTTCTTCCATCCTTCTCACATTTTTTATTCATTCTTTCTTTTTTCATTCTTTCTTTTTTCATTCTTTCTTTCTTTCCTTCTTTCTATCAGACTTTCAGTCTGTCTACACATAAGTGTGTATCATGCATACAGAAATAGATGTATACAAACACACACGCGCACAAACAGAAAAAAGTAACCAAAATGTTTTATCATAAACCTCGTATAAATGACTTAAGCATTTTTCTTTATGTTTTCTTTCAGACTATAAATTATTTGTTCATAATCATAAATCTTTAATACTGATAAAGTTAGGACTAATAATTCCTTTACTGACTGTAGGTATACATCAATTTACTATATTTATCGAAGCCATATATTGAAATGACATAATGATAGATACTGAAATTTCAGCTCGTGCTTCTTTGTTTTGTTCTTTGTTTTTTTTGTTTTTTTTTTAATCGTCATACTTAATTATTGGCTAAGATTTGTTGCTAGTAACACCCGTACAATATTACTGTTTTAAAAATAAAAACATTATTATTATTATTATTATTATTATTATTATTATTATTATTATTATTATTATTATTATTATTATTATTATTATTATTATTAATTTCTAATTTTAATTTTTATTATTATTATTGTTATTATTTATTTATTTTTTATTTTTTATTTTTTATATTTTTTATTATTATTATTATTATTATTATTATTATTATTATTATTATTATTATTATTATTTGTTTATTACTTTTTTTTGTGTGGGGAGGGGGTGGTCTGAATGTGTAAAACATTTAATGTCGCTCTTTTTTTTAGTTTTAATTTTTTCGTTTCTTTTTGTTTTAGTAAAACTGAAGAAACCGACACACAGTTTTGTAAATATCTCTAACGAAGGTCTGCTTTTTCAGGTCTATCAGAAACTCAAAGACTCTAGCAAACACGCGACTGTGTACAAGAAAGCCGATATTCCTGAAGACTGGCATTACAAAAATCACAAACACGTAGCTCCCTTAACTATGGTAGCAGAACCTGGCTGGATGATTCTCACAGTAAGTGTGACAAAATACTCATCTGTCCGCTTGTCTGTCTGTCTGCATGTCTGTCTGTCTGCCTGTCTATAATAAATATTCCTATGTCCGCCTTTATCTATGTATGGATTACACGCAGCTATAAAGGGACTCAGTCTTTCTAGCTTTTTTATCTTATGCATCCAGCAATTTATGCTTGCTCTTTGTATTAAAAATTCACATTTTAGTTGTTTTAAATTTTATTATTATTATTATTATTATTTTAATTTAAAGGTTAACAGCATAAGATACTTTTAATAATGATTAAACTAGAAAGATTATATATACATATATATATATATATAATGTATTTTGTTTGTTTTTTTCAGCCTAAAAATGGTTTTCCCTTAAGTAAACCTGGAAGTGAACTGGTTGCCTATCACGGTTTTAGCAAATCCAGTTCATGGATGAAAGCGATATTTGTTGGTGTTGGACCAAGTAAGTTTCTTAACAGAATGGTAATAGTCATGTGACAGAATAGTAATAGTCATGTGAACGATTGTTAAATTTCGTATGACAGAATGGTAATAGTCATGTTAACGATTGTTAAAATTCGTATTCATTTCTTCGAACTGACATTTTATGTTATTTACAGATTTCAAGAAAGGTACGATTTCCACTTCTTTCGCCGCGGTGAATGTCTTCCAGCTCATGTGCAAAATTCTCAGAATTAAGCCGACTCCTAACAACGGAACGTGGGAAGCCGTCCATGAAATATTCGAGGAAACGGCCGAGCCAACGTTTTGGAATTCCAAAGTCAATATCGCCGTCGTCGTTTCGGTGTGCGTAGCGGCCGTAGGACTAAACATGTTGTACAGACGTCGTGTGCATAAATACGTGTAACAACTAATCAAACGATCAGTTGTGCATTGGCTACGAATTTCAAAAGTTTTAACAGAAATTAAAATGATCTAATCTCACGCATGACAGCTAGAGAGAGAGAGAGAGAGAGAGAGAGAGAGAGAGAGAGAGAGAGAGAGAGAGAGAGAGAGAGAGAGAGAGAGAGAGAGAGAGAGAGCAAATCATAAGTTTTATTTTCTTATACCTATACTGTATGACATTTGTTTACATAACTTTTATGTTTGTATATTGTTCTAACGTTATTGTGTCACTGTATCATATAACTGTTGTGTGTACTAAAGTTTAATATTTCAGTACGTTTTACGGCTTATATTTACATTCGCGATTTTCCGGGCTTTTGCATTTTCCGGACAAGTGCCTCCGTTACCCTATTGTCCTTGAAACCGAGGTTCAACAGCACGCTGAAGTCTGCGAAACCGAGACTGGGGGGAATATTCTGCTTGAATTTGCAATAATTTTATTTTATTTTTGTTTATTTTATTTTATTTATTTATTTTTATTATTATTTTTTTAATTTAAGGAAAGTTGGCGTAGAGCTGCTAATAGCGAAAACAGTTTCTTTGAATTTACAATAAAAATTAACATTTTATTTTAATCTGGCAACGTTTTTGTAAATGACCTCAGTTTACATCTTCAGTGTGACTGTAACAGTTATAATTACGTTCCACATCAGTAGATTCGGATTACAGCCCAGCACATATCAAAGAATATTCACAAAATTATATACAAATTCTTAACTTTGCCATCCGCAGTAAATAACATTAAAGAAAGGAGATATCTTCTATCTTTGACGTTAAGTAAGTTTATTAATACACTAAATAAAGGTACATGAACATCTCGTATTATTCACAGGACGCCAGCAAATGTAATTCAAAGAAAGTAATTTTAACACAGTGTCTACAAATGATATTTACTTTTTAAATAAAAACGAAATTCTTGCACCATATCGCAAAACACTGTCACGGAGAAGGACAAATACAGTTTTATTTAATGTCTCTGTAATTCGTGTTTGTACTAATCTACGAGCAGAAGTATTACGTACAGAAACAAACATCCATGTATACATACATACATACATATAAACAAACACACACATACACATGCACCCCAGCAGATTTCCAATAACATGAAATGCACGCAAAAATGACAAAAGACAATGAACGGTGTGCTTCGTGGGAAGCGCGGATAAAATCGGTTATTGAGCAACTTTATTTTAATATTGTCTTGATGGTCGGAGTGCGGGCGGGGGAATGGGTGCCATACGTTCGAGTCTCGTCAGCGGCATCTGACGGGGTTTGTGAGGTCGTGACTTGACTTCGTCGACGTTTACTCGAATACTGTTTATGTGCAGAATCTAATCAGACGTACAAATGCCAGAGAATATTCATACCTAAATACATACATTGATATATATATATATAGGTACAAAACGAGTTCTAAGGAAATTTAAATCTGAAACCGTGTGGACTAACCAAGACTTTGATTCCAAAAATGTTGTGTATCTGAAAACACGCAATTTTTGTAAGAAAGAAAAAAAAACAGTATGTCGGCCAAAGAGAAAATGTGTTACGAGTTATAACTCTTTGTCACAAATAAGATATTAGGCATGAAGCTGAGAAGATTAAGGCCAAACGTTTTAATCTACCTGGTCCATATATCACAAGATAATTTGTAAATAATCCCCAGTACAGCAAATTACTAATTTTTTGGTTAAAAAGTCGAAGCTGGGCTTTTTGAGACTCGCACGTTACAAACTGAAAAACCATTAGCAATGAATGTTGAAACGCGTAAAATTATGAAGGAGCAGTATTATTTCAACTTACAGAGACTGCTATGAAAAATGCACTAACAGCACGTCCAGTCATAGCTTACAGGACGTTTAACTCTGAATAATACGTCTGTATAAAGTTATTTATCAGCCGGTAATGAAATGATCCTTATAAAGCCAAGAATAAAATAAAAAATAAAAAACGACCCAGTACAACAACATATACCATTAAATAGTCAAAAGATCAAAGTACTCTGCTATGTACATAATAAACGTCAACTTTAATCATCGAGAAAAAAACATAATACTAATAATACTAAAAATCAATTCATGATCAACTGCTGTTTTAATTTTTAAATACATACATACATTCATAAGCACAGATGTTACATGCATATGAATATATATATAAATACACACACATACACACTACAGACATGTACACACACACACACACATATATATACACACATATACAAAGGCTGATAATTATAATTTGAAATAGTATTTATTTATCAGTATTGTAGGAGTTTACAACTGAAATAAATAACATAATTATTGCAATGTAGTGACGTTAATATATTTTACATATCTACTGATTATCTGCGTTCTAATTTTTTTCACGGAAATCGAAACCAGGACGAAGCCATTGTAAATAATCAAAAGTAGACACAGGCTAACTCGACCTCCTATTTTTAACAAACAGAGGTAGCAGGGGTCACATATACCCCTCCCACTTGTTTTATTACGACTTTTAGCCTTGTTGTCGTTTTGTCGTGTTTATATTTTTATCTGCATAAAAAAAACTGTGACTGTGAAGATTTGAGTTAACCCCACTTTTTCAAGCAAATGGTACGTTCCAGGGATTTCCCTTATTTTGTGTAGTCGCCATATTGACAGTTTTTCATTAATTTGTAAGACAGAGAACACTCCTCCCCTTTATTTAGGTAAGTAACGTATAATTAATTATTATTATTATTATTATTATTATTATTATTATTATTATTATTATTATAGTTAACACAAAATAAAACGTCAGTTTTCTCGTTTTCCTAGCGACGTTAGTAAGCGAGCGAGCGAGTTACGTGTTCGTAAAGCAAAGTCTGTGAAGGTTATTTTCAACGACACACTTAATTGTTCACTATTTTGTCCATGTATTACAAATAATAGTTTTAAAACCATGTGGCAGTGGCGATTATTATTATTATTATTATTATTATTATTATTATTATTATTATTATTATTATTATTATTCCATAAAATATACGATTTATTCTTTCTCTGTCTTTCTTGCTCGGTAATTCTATGTACGTTAATAAATATTTTAAACTGAAAATAAAGACAATTCTCGGATAATCTGTTTTCTACATACCTTACAAATGATTATTATTATTATTATTATTATTATTATTATTATTATTATTATTATTATTATTATTATTACATGAGTTATTTATTTATTCAGTAATTTTCGAAAGTAAAGATTTCTCTGACTTTTTTCTTAGTAATTCTATGTACGTAATTTTATGTAATAAATACAGTGGTACCTCGAGATACGAGTGCTCCAACTTAGGAGTTTCCGAGATACGAGCAGTCGATCTATCGAGGTTTTGCTTTGAGTTGCGAGCCAAGGTCCGAGTTACGAGCGAGCTTGAGATATGCTGCCGCTAGATGGCGCAACGAACAACACGACACCCGCCCAACATTCCATGATTCACTCATTTTTTTCACTCTTACGTCATGGAACGAGTTAAACTCGTAAGTCAAGGTACCACTGTATTTCAAAAGGAAAATAAAGACAATTTTCGGATAACCTGTTTTCTGAAATATTTCTTATAAAATCAGAAGAATGAGGTAATAGAGAGGGTTATCGTGATAAATCTACGCTTACTATTTTACAGAAATATTTCTTTATCTTTCATTATTTATTCATTTATTTTGAATACGGTATTTAGTTATTTCTGTTATGGATTTCCTTATGGATACGTTGTTTTCAAAGACTTGCCAATTTACTGTAATTATATAACATACCTTTCCAACAAAAAAACATGTACATGTATACAAAAAAAGGATCTGAAGACCATTTTTTCTTTCTCTTCACTGCGAATAGAAAAAAAAAATACACCTCAGCATATAGATAGTTAGATAGTTAAATACATCCATAAATCCATAGATACATTCAGTGGTACATACATACATACATACATATACATATATAGAGAGAGGTTGATAGAGAGACAGATAGGCAGATAGCTTTTACGGTTCTGACACAAAGCTTTTACGGTTCGTTATCACGACTCTGCTGAAGATAATTTTCTATTTTACATTATTTACCAGGAAACTGAACAATGAGGGTCTACATCTGGTATCCGACAAATAACCACCAAGGACATGCATCACTTGAACTGTCTAGTGGTACTTACATCAGCTTCTGGGATCGTGACGTCATGGAAAATAAAAACACAATAATACTAAACGCATGTGGAGAATCGGGAAGTCTTAAATTTGACAGCAAAATGCTCGGACAAGATCCTCAATACGTCATCAGCGTTGGCGATCTCTCACTGGATGAAGAAAAGATGGAAACATGGTGGAATCAATGGAAGGAAACGGGAACGTTCGGATTCTACTATTACAACAGTTTCTATACTGTTTACCAGGCTCTGCGACAAGGGGGAGCTGCCATTAGTATCAATCCTCTCTGGACAGCTGGAATCCTCTACCGATATCTACAGAGAGTCAAACAGGGAGGCTGGGGACTTCTGAATTCGTTTTTTGGTTGACTTTCATGATGTCATAGCGGTGTGGCAACAACCCAAATAATTAACGGTTTGAAAAAAAAAAAAATAATAATCAACGATCTACATAAATGTTACCAATAACTTTGACAAAATGTACTATTTTGATTTCGAAATTTTTATTGTTTTTCTGGGTTTTTTCTGGCGGATTTTTCCTCCTGTCATTTTCTTTTGATATCTTACGAATTTACTGATTATGTTTTCTTTTTCTTTCGATCTATACTGACTGTCAGTAGGAAATAACAATTTGATATTTTATATTATATATATATATATATATATATATATATATATATATATATATATATATTTCTTTTAATAATGTGAATAAAAAAAAATTAAATTAAATTTCTTCTAAACAGAGATGAAGTCAGATTATATCAGTGTCGTTAATCATATAACACCAGTCTGTGTAATACCATTATCATATTCGAATGTATTTGACTTAATTTTCTTGTTTTTATAATTCTGTAATAATAATTAAAGTATATTTAGGAGTTGCCATATATATTATGTACTATATATATATAGTGAAATACCTGTTGGTTTATGTCATTTCACATGAAATTAATTATAATTATCAGATTTCTGGTGAAAGAAACATAGCACTCTTTGTTATTACTATCAGTTTGAATTTGTTTTGTATATATATATTTTTTTATCTACGGATTGTGATCATATGAGTGTTGTACGTTCGAGTCTCGTCAGCGCCACCTGGCGTTTGTGAGGTCGTGATTGTTGCATCCCCCCCATATTATCAGTGTGAAGTTTAATCATAAGTATGCAATACACAAAATTTTCATACGTAAATATAAACATACATACAGACAGACAGACAGACAAAGACCTACACACATATATTAAAACATACATAGGCGTGTACATATGTATGGCGTTATTTATTTATTTATTTAAATATTTTTTTATTTTTATGTTTTACCAATGAAGTTCACGTGACTAACAGTGATCATACTTTTTTTCAGACTGGTGAAATGTATCACTAGTGATGACGTCAGTTTGAGATCATATTCCCCACTGATAAACATGACATAAAGGTGAAAGGTCATATCGTAACATTTTCTGTTTGCACGGTGTATACACGTATCTGTTAAAAGAAGGAAACCGAAACAGAAATTACTCAAACCCCGAGATATTTCCTTATTCATATTTTGACTAAAATAAATAAATGAATAAATAAATAAATAAACTAGTTTTAAAACGATCGTTTCATTACGGGTTGATTAATAAAAAATTAAAACAAATTCTTCGGATAATTTTCTTTACTAAAGTGTAACAGATTGTAACGTACTTACACTTCATATTGTGTAACGAGATACAAGTAAAAATGCAGGTAGTTCTTTGTTATTTTTTTATTATTAATCATTCACCCTTCACCCACATATATAGATAGATAGTTAGAACGAGACAAACAGTCAGTTTTTTTGTTTCTTTGTACAGCTTTTTCTTTTTTTACATTAACTCAGTGTATGAAACAGAACATTTAGTCTTACTGTGTAGAAGCTTCGTGTTTTGTTCTACAGTTTTAACTGTAAATTATACGGTTTTTATCACAGCAGGAATTTTACAGCAGTACAGGTGATGACGAATCCTTGTTTATCCGATACTACTACAGGAAATCCAAGTTTGCACACCTTTTATATAGGTGTTGAGAAAAAGAATGATCCCAAAAGTGCAAAAACCCCATGTTTAAGTCTCAGGAGATAACGATACAAAATGGCAGGCGACCACACTGCGTTAAAACTGACAGAGGCGCCTCCAGCTCTTAAAGCGCTATAAACTACCCAGCAACAATTTTCTCCAAGCAAAGAATAGAAACCTCTCATCCGCCAGCCAATCCACCATTCTTCAATCTTCTCTTCATCCAGCTTCAGGTCATCCAAGTCTACAGTCTCGTCAGGATCTCTGTCTTCAGCTATGATGTCATATGCAAGACATTCTTGTGCACAACCGTAACCATTCTTTCCAGTTTTCTTTCCCTTTTCCTTTCCCTTTTTCTTTCCACCTTTCTTTCCATCTTTTTTTCCAACTTTCTTTCCATCATCGTCAGAGAGGCATGAACCGTCTGGCCACCAGCTTATGTACGTTCCATTAGATAGCTGGAGAGTACCATGTCCAACCTGACCTTCTCCTACCGATGGAAACCAAATATAAGCTCTCATTGTTTTATCTGAAAAATAATCACACAAGAATCACAGAATTAAAAAAGTTCAAAATATATTTCGGAGATTTTTATTCGTACATGTGTGTGTGTGTGTGTGTGCCATTATTTATGATGTCGTTGTTGTGTTTTGAGATTGTTTTGTTTTTCCTCTCTTATTTACTGTTTTGCAATATAATGAACAGTACCTAACATATTAACATCGAATAACAATGCACTTTTTTTTATCACATGATTAATTCGCTGTCATGTAAAAGACAAAACTTATATATATATATAAATATATAAATTATATAACTGATTTATAACTAAAATATATAAATTATATAACTGATATATAATTATAACTATATGATAGACCGAATCTATTTTCCTCATAGACAGATGAATAGATAGATAAATAGATATCCCTTCCCTATTTTCAGAATAATATAATAAATAGAAGAAGATTATCGTTAACAAAACTCTTTTGAATTTACAATCTTCCTGTGTACTACTAACACTGTCATGGCCTCACAAAAACTAAACGTTTATTTCCATTTCAGTTATCAAGGAGGAAATTTACCTTTTTGTAAAACGTATCCAGAGAAAGGTTTTTCATCACAGATTCTTCTTTCAAGCAAATATTTTATCGAAACGTTCACAATCTTAACAGAAACGTAATGAGCTTAGACTATAACAACAAAATTTCAAGAAGGCAATATGGCGTCTGCAGGAAAACGAAACAAGGAAACAAAAACCTTGGATTTCGAATTTATGTAAATAGACGCTTCGATGAGAAGGCAAAAGAATAATATATCTCTTTCCCATACACATTAAAATATGAGAGAAAAAAAAATTATTTGACTATTTTTTAGAGTGGATTGTGACAAATAAGAGACATGTGTAATATTATAGATCGGTAGACAAAGATCATGTTTGTACTTAAACTTGTTTTAGTGTTGACAACTGAAGTTTAGGACACATGTACTGAAACTGCCGAGTGACATCTTCTCACCCTTGACCAATTATTGCTAGGAGGCTAAATCCAAGAAGGCCGCCACCCGAATGTACTTTCCTCATATCTTCTTACCTAGATCAGATAGAAATATAAAAGGAAGATCGATTTATAGGCTTTCAGGCATGAAGAATCTAAGGCAGCCATGTTTTTCAGACACAAATAAATCAGGATGGCAACCATAAAAATGTTAAAGATGTGGCTGTTTTAAATCAAATAAAAGTCCTGTTGGCCTTTTAAAACACTACATTATGTTATCATGTTATCTATATGCCAATAACTAACAGTAAATAAGAAATAATTAATTATTGAAGTGTATTTTATTTGTTGCCATTTCAGTTATTCTAAAAAGTGTATATACAAGATGGCCGCCAACAAATCCGAGAATTTTTTTTTAACGATTATTAGATAAGATAGAAACTTAAACTGAAGGTCATTTTACAAGTTTTCGGGCACTGAGAATCGAACGCAGATAAAATGTAAAATAAAGTGTATGTGTGTGAAAAAAAACACCTGTGCTGATCTCAGTTCTGAAACTGATGAAATAAACGGTACAAATATTTATTAAGATGCTTTGTGGATAACATGGACATATGTTACTACACGTAGCATAACTGACCTTATTACCAGTCTTGTCATTGTCTACCACTGTTGGACATCATTCTGGAAAAAAAAAAAGCAGAAAAAAAAGAAGAAGCAAAGTCTTTGTTAATCATATATGAATACAAATCTATGCAGGTCCTCCTGGTTCAGCTGTCTCAGATCAACAGGTATGAGAAACTACAGATATCTGACAATATCCACAAACACATGTAGTGTTAATAACCGCAAACCTGCGAAAGAAGAATACATCAGCCACGTCCGAGAAAGAGCAGCACAGAACGCTGACCGCTGCTGCTGTCTCGAAAGAAAGGTGATATCGTGGAAATGCAATCTGCAGATACAGAAATGACTCGAGATGCAGGATTTGCATCATTTTCACGTGCACTTTCCGCACACTGGCACCCACGTCATGACCGCTGTCTACAGGATCTTTTATAGGTCAGCACTGGCTGTGGATGAATGTCTGTATCTTTGCTTGTCTGTAATGAACATCCATCTGTCTGCCTGTCTGTCTGTTTGCTTGTCAGATATAAATATTCCTCTATCCTTCAGTCTGTCTGTTTGTTTGTCTCTATATAATATATGTCTGTTTGCGTGTCTGAAATAAATATTCATATGTTTGCCTGTTTGTATGTCCGTAACAAATATTCATTTGTCTACTTTGTGTTTATCAATAATATGCATGTGTAAAAGGGACCCAGTCTTTCTAGAAAATTTATCTTAACCATCCAGCAGTTTATGCTTGCTGTTATTTTTCCAAATTTGCATTACATATTTAATTCGTTTTTAATATTTTAGTACTGCTGCTGCTACCATTTTAATTTAAAGGTTAACGGAACGATGATTAAACTAGAAAAAATGTGTGTGTGTGTTTCAGCCTAAAAATGGTTTTCCCACCAGTAAACGTAGAAGTGAACTGCTTGTCTGTCATGGTTCCAGCGTATTCATACATAAATACAGACACACACACATACATCCATGCATACATCAATATAAACACCCACACACACATTAGGAGTAAATGTTGAAACTGGTAAAATCGCGAAGGAGCAATATTCTGATTTACTGACTACCCAGTAACAGCACATCCCGTCATAGTTCACAGGACACGCCGTTATAGTTCACAGGACATCCAGTTATAGTTCACAGGACATCCCGTGATTGTTCACAGGACATCCCGTTATAGTTCACAGGACACCGCCTTATAGTTCTCAGGACAGACAGCCCATTGTAGTTCAGAGGTCATCCTGTTATAGTTCACAGGACATCCTGTTATAGTTCACAGGACATGTTATTCTGAATAATACGTCTGTACAAAGCTATGTGTGATTAAACAGCCAAAAACGAGCAAGTACAAAAAAGTTACTCTAAAAAGGTCAAATGGTTCGATACACACTGTAATATACATTACAATGGTCCACTTTAAGTCAACTAGAATAACTAGACGTAAAATTAGATTTTTTAATTGTTTTTAATTTTAATTTTTTTTAAATTACTTTTTTGTATTTTATTATTTTTATTTTCAAAACACATAGAATCATGCATAAGCATCATAGGTATATTTATACATACATACGCACATAAAGACAAACGCATATAAACATACATACAGAGACGCAGGCAATTATAATTTAAAATAGTATTTATTTGCTAATATCATAGAAGTTTACAACTTAAATAAATAAAAGATACAAAAATGAATTGGACGAAAGCACATTATAATGGTCAGCTTTAAACCAGTTCGAATACATAGAGATAACATTTTAAAAACTAAAGAGAAAAATACTACTACTACTACTAATACTAAAACAACAACAACAACAACAACTACTACTACTACTACTACTACTACTACTACTAATAATAAACAATTCAAGAGCAATTTCGTTTTTTAAATCTTAATACATACAGACATGCATAAATACCTTATATATCTATATACATTCATACAACCATACACATAAAAATACACACACATACACACATACATACATACATACATAATAGAGACAGAGGATTATAATTTAAAATAGTATATATTTGTTAAAATTATAGAATATTACAGAACTTAAATTAATAAAACTTCATTATAACGTAGTGAAAGAAATATTTTATGTTCGTGCATATTATCTTTTCATTTATTTTTCCCTTTCTTTTTTTCACGACATCGAAACCGCTGTAAATAATTAACAGTAGACACAGGGTCACATATACCCCTCCCACTTATTTTATTACTGCTTCTAGCTTTGGTCTCCTTTTATGATAAAACTAAGAGTGTGAAGATTTGGGTAAACCCCCTTTATCACATAAATGATACGATCTAGACTGATCTGATTACATTGTGTATCGCCATATTGACAGCTTTTCGTTCACCTGTACAACTGGGAACACTCCTCTCCTTTAGGTAAGTAACATATAATTATTATTATTACAGTAAAGACAAAATAACTATACCAGAGTTTGTCACCCAGTGAGACAGTAATTTTGTTGACAGAACAAAAACTGTGACGTTTATACTCAGTGTCCTACTTTATTATTTTACTGATAGTTGTAAAACTAGCAACAAGTTTCGATATCAGTTATTCATTCATTTATTGTTGTTGTTGTTGTTGTTGTTATTATTGCTGTTGTTGTTGTTATTATTATTATTATTATTGTTGTTGTTGTTGTTATTGTTGTTGTTACTGTTATTGTTGTTATTTTAATTTAAAAAATATACGACTTATCTTCTCTCTGACTTGCTGTCTATCTCCGTTTCGATATCCTTGTGCAGATTGGGAATATTTTCACAGCCGTGTCATACTGTACTGGTATATCATAGCTCTCAAGCAAAACATTTTTCCTGAACATTTTTGTCATATATATATTTTTTGTTTTCCGTTAAGTCTCTGCGATTGTAAATATGTATCTAACCAAGCATGTTCATACTTGTGTATACATGTAAGTAATAATGTACGTGCTTGCGACTGGGTTTATGTATGTATGTATGTATATATCCAGAGATGGATTAATAGATGCATAGCCAGGCAGACATTTTTATAGACAGAAAAGTGGATAGATAATTATATATGTATATACAGAAAGATAGATAGATATATAATTACACACATACATACGTACAAATATACATATATTCATCCGTAAATCCATCCATACATAGACTTTTACATACATACGTACACATATAGATAAGTAGTTAGGCAGATAGAAAGACAGACACAAAGGTTTTATGGTTCTTTATTACGATTCTTCTGAAGATAATTTTATTTTATTTATCAGGAAACAGAACAATGACGGTCTACATCTGGAATCGAACAAATATTCACCACGGACATGCATCACTTAAGCTGTCTAATGGTACATATATCAGCGCTTGGGAGCGTGACATCATAAAAAATAAAAATACGAGAATACTAAACAGGTGTGGAGAATCGGGAAGTCTTGAATTTGACAAAAAAAATCCTGTTAGACGATCCTCATGACGTCATCAACATTGATGATCTCAAATTGAAGGAAGGAGAGATAGAAAAATGGTGGGAAAAGTGGAAAGAAACAGCGTTCGTCAGTTCCGACAATTGTAACAGTTTCTATACTGTTTACCAGGCTCTGCGAGCAGGGGGAGCTTCCATTAGTTTCAGTCCTCTCTGGACAGCTGGAATCCTCTACCGATATCTACAGAGAGTCAAACACGGAATCTGGGGACTTGTGACTTCTTTTTTTCATTGAGTTGTTCCGTGCTCGCTTCACTTCCTGATGTCATAGCGGTGTGACAACAAACGAAAACATTTTAACAATTTGAAAAAAAAGAAAAAAGAAATCAACAATCTACATAAATGTTACAAATAACGTTGACAAAATGTATTAAATTTACTTCGAAATTTTTATTGCTTTTCTGGTTATTTTCTGGTGGATTTTCCCCCGTATCATTTTCTTTTGATATCTTACGAATTTACTGTTTATGTTTTCTTTGCCTATCGATCTATTCTGACTGTCAGTAGGAAATAACAATTTGATATTCTATATTCTACATATAATTATAATTATCAGACTTCTGGTGAAAGAAACATAGCACTGTTTGTTATTACTATCAGTTTCAATTTGTTTTGTATATATATATTTTTTTATCTACGAAGTGCGATCACATGAGTGTTGTACGTTCGAGTCTCGTCAGCGCCACCTGGCGTTTGTGAGGTATATGGTATTGTATATGGTATTGGCGAAGAATTATTTTATTTATTTATTTATTTATTTATTTGTTTCTTTTATATATATTTTTTTCCAATGAAGTTCACGTGACTAACAGTGATCATACTTTTCTTCAGACTGGTAACATGTATCACTGAGTATGACGTCAGTGATAAACATGACATAAAGGTGAAAGGTCATATCGTAACATTTTCTGTTTACACAGTGTGTACAGGAAATCGAAACAGAAATTACTTATACCCCGAGATAATTCCTTATCAATCGTGCAATTAAAATAAATAAATAAATAAATATACTAGTTTTAAAACGATCATTTCATCACGGGTTGACTAAAAAAAAAAAAAAAAAAAAACATCCTTTGAATTATTTGATATTACACCAAGTCAGTTATTTTTAGAGCTGACTTTCTCGCTTACTGCTAAGTGGGACGTTGAAAAAAATCTTTACAGACTATTCTCTTTCATTACCCTTTCCTTAGTAAATACACTAATTTTTATCACATAATTTGTATACCTCTGGTTATGGATTACTTTAATAATGTGTATATGTGGATTTATAAACAAACAAATCCCATTCATTTCTCAATTAAGTTTCAGAGAAAAGTTTATAACATCAGCTGTAGTAGTACTAGTAGTGGTAGTAGTAGTAGTAATAATAATAATAATAGTCATATTGATGATAATGATGGTGATGATGATGAAATATCACCATCGTCGTCATCACCATCACCATCATTATCATCAGTTATAGTTCACAGGACACCCTGTTATAGTTCACAGGACTTCCCGTTATAGTTCACAGGACATCCCTTTATAGTTCACAGGACTTCCCGTTATAGTTCACAGGACATCCCGTTATAGTTCACAGGACTTCCCGTTATAGTTCACAGGACATCCCGTTATAGTTCACAGGACAACCCGTTATAGTTCACAGGACTTCCCGTTATAGTTCACAGGACAACCCGTTATAGATCATAGGACTTCCCGTTATAGTTCACAGGACAACCCGTTATAGTTCACAGGACTTCCCGTTATAGTTCACAGGACAACCCGTTATAGTTCACAGGACTTCCCGTTATAGTTCACAGGACATACCGTTATAGTTCACAGGACATACCGTTATAGTTCACAGGACATACCGTTATAGTTCACAGGACATTTTATTCTGTATAATACGTCTGTACAAAGCTATGTGTAATTAAACAATCAAAAGCGACCAAGTTAACCAAAGTTACTTTAAAAAGTCAAAAGTCAAACATACATTACAATGGTCTACTTTAAGTCATCTCGAATAACTAGACGTAAAATTAGATTTTCAATTTTTCGATTTAATTTTTTCTAATTTATTTTATAATTTTTATTTTTATTTTCAAAATATATAGAAACATGCATAAGCATCATAGGTATATCTATACATACATACCTACATGAATACAAACACACATACACACATAAAGACAAACACATATATAAATAATACAGAGCTACAGAAAGTCAGGCAATTATAATTTAAAATAGTATTTATTTGCTAATATCATAGAAGTTTACAACTTAAATAAATAAAAGATATAAAAATGAATTGGACGAAAGCACATTATAATGGTCAGCTTTATGTCAGTTCGAATACATAGAGATGAAATTTTAAAAAGTAAAGAGAAAAATACTACTACTACTACTACTACTACTACTACTACTACTACTACTACTACTAATAATAATAATAATATTAATAATAATAAAAACTAACAATTCAAGAGCAAGTGCGTTTTTTAATTCTTAAATACATACACACATGTATAAATATCTTATATATCTATATACATGCATATACACATACACATCCACACACATACATACATACATACACAGAGGCAGCCAATTAATATTTAAAAGAGTATATATTTGTTATTATAATAGAATATTACAGAACTTAAATAAATAAAACTTCATAGTAACGTACTGAAAGAAATATTTTATCTATGTATTTATTATCTATTCATTTCTGTTTCCTTTCTTTTTCTTTTTTTTTTCACGAAATCGAAACCAGGACGAAGCCATTGTAAATAATCAAAAGTAGACACAGGCTAACGCGACCTCCTATTTTTAACAAACAGAGGTAGCAGGGGTCACATATACCCCTCCCACTTGTTTTATTACGACTTTTAGACTTGTTGTCGTGTTGTCGTGTTTATATTTTTATCTATACAAAACGCTCTTTGACTGTGATAAATGGAACGTCCCAGTGTTGTTGTTGTTTTATTACTTTTTGAGTAGTCGCCATATTGACAGTTTTTCTTTCACCTGAAAGACTGAGAACATATAATTATTATTATTATTGTTAATACATAATAAAACATTAGTTTTCTCGTTTTTCTAGCAGCGTTATTGAGCGAATAATGTGTTCGTAAATCAGAGTCTGTAAAGGTTGTTTTGAACGGCACACTTTATTGTTCATACATTAGTTTTGTACATTCGTTACAAATGACTATTATTATTATTATTATTATTATTATTATTATTATTATTATTATATGAATTATTTGTTTATTTAGTAGAGATTTTTCAAAGAGATGTCTTAATGCTTTCATGATCAATAGAATCAGTTTACGAGCTTATGGATATGCAGAGGGATAGGCCGATAGTTACATACTTATGGGCATACTTACATATACACACACACACACATACACCCACCCACACACACACACACACATACACCCACCCACACACACACACACACACACAT
>CM022675.1:11747015-11757015 GCA_012295275.1 Chrysomallon squamiferum
GAAAACGAAACAAGGAACCTTGGAGTTCGTATCTATGTAAATAAACGCTTCAGTTGAGAAGGCAAAATAATATATCTCTTCAACATACACATTAAAATATGAGAAAAAACAATTATTTGACTAATTTTAGAGTGGAGTGTGGCAAATAAGAGACATGTGTAATATTATAGACCGGCAGACAAAGATCATGTTTGTACTTAACCTAGTTCTAGTGTTGACAACTGATGTTTAGGACATACATGTACTGAAACTGCCGGGTGACATATTCCCTTGAATTCTGACAGCTGTTCTTTTCTTCTCTTCTGTCTCTGTTTCTGCAATCATCTACCATTCATGTATGTATGTCTTCTATCTGTCTCTCTGCCTTTGAGCGTGTACACACTGTGTAAACAGAAAATGTTACGATATGACCTTTCACCTTTATGTCATGTTTATCAGTGGGGAATGCGATCACAAGCTGACGTCATCACTAGTGATACATGTTACCAATCTGGGAGATAAAAGATACGATCACTATTAGTCGCGTGAACTTCACTGGGAAAAAACCCCCACAAAAAACAAAACAAAAAACCCCATAAAAAACACTAAACAAACAAAACAAAGACAAACAAATAATAATAATAATAATAATAATAATAATAATAATAATAATAATAAATAATAATAAATAAATAAATATGGTTATAAAATCATTCTTCGCGTGTACTGTGAACATACATACACACCTATGTATCTGTTAATATATGTATGCAGGTCTTAGTCTGTTTGTCTGTCTATCTGTTTCTCTGTCTGTCTGTCTGTATGTATGTATGTATTTACGTATGATATATTTTCTGTATTACATTCCTCTACTGAGACTTCACACAGATAATACAGGAAGGAACGTACTGGAACAGGAGGACAAGCTCCAGTCACGACAGTACAAACGACAATATGAATGCATGGATGAATTTTTGTATGTATGGCTGTTTGTATTTATGTACGTATTTGCATAATGATAGATATAGATGTGTGTGCATGTGTGTGTGTGTGTGTATTTATGAAGTATTTATAAATCTAAATAGATAGATAGATACAAACATACATACATATATACAAATCGGTGTGTGTGTGTGTGTGTGTGTGTGTGTGTGTGTGTGTGTGTGTGTGTGTGTGTGTGTGTGTGTGTGAGAGAGCTTTATTTCCACAAATATAAAATTAATATTGTAATTTCAAAACTGGTATTAATAGCAAACAGTTCTATGTTTCTTTCACCAGAAAACTATTTTATTAATGTGAAATCACAAAATTTTTAATCACTTTTAATTTTTTTAAATTTTTATTTCTCAATATTAACAGTACATCTATTCACAGGAAGATCTGTTATTGTTATGAGGTCTATAGAAAAATTAGAAATTAACGATATAAAGCAACTCCTAATTATTATTAAAATATATTCAAAAAAAAAAAAAAAATGTGTAACTTTCGAATAGGATAATGTTATATAATCTAAAACATTGATATAAAATCTCTATTCACCTGTCAGTTCAGAAAAATATTTAATTTATTTCTTCACTTAATTACAAAAATAATCTTAGAATGTACGGTTTAATTTCATTTCTTCACATTATTAAAAAAATAATAATAATAAAAAATCTTCGAATATGCTGTTTTATACTGACCACATATTTAAAAAGGATTCAGTCAAATAAAATATCAAACTGTTATTTCCTACTGACAGTATAGAAAATTTTCCAAATCAAAATAACAAATTTTAATCACAGATAATTGGTAAGATTTATGTAGATCGTTGATTATTATTTTTGTTTTGATCGTTGATTATTAATTGTTTAGTTTGTTGTCACACAGCTATGACGTGGTGAAGTGAAGCGAGCACGGAACAACTCAACCAAAAAACGAAGTCACAAGTCCCCAGAAGCCCAGTTTGACTCTCTGTAGATATCGGTAGAGGATTCCAGCTGTCCAGAGAGGATTGATACTCCTGGAAGCTCCTCCTGCTCGCAGAGCTCGGTAAACAGCCCAGAAACTGTTGTAATAGTAGAATCCGAACGTTCCCGTTTCCTTCCATTGATTCCACCATGTTTCCATCTTTTCTTCATCCAGTGAGAGATCGCCAACACTGATGATGTATTGAGGATCTTGTCCGAGCTTTTTCCTGTCAAATTTAAGACTTCCCGATTCTCCACACGCGTTTAGTATTATTGTGTTTTTATTTTCCATGACGTCACGATCCCAGAAGCTGATGTAAGCACCACTAGACAGCTCAAGTGATGCATGTCCTCGGTGATTATTATTTGGATACCAGATGTAGACCCTCATTGTTCTCGAACCTGATAAATAATGTAAAATAGAAAATTATCTTCAGCAAAATCGTGATAACGAACCGTATAACTCTCTCTCTCTCTCTCTCTCTCTCTCTCTCTCTCTCTCTCTCTCTCTCTCTCTCTCTCTCTCTCTCTCTCTCTCTCTCTCTCTCTCTCTCTCTCTCTCTCTCTCTCTCTCTCTCTCTCTCTCTCTCTCTCTCTCTGTTTTTTTTTCTCTCTCTCTCTCTCTATATATATATACACACACAGACACACACACAGAGACACACACACACTCATATTTATTTATATATATCTTGGCTGGCTCTTTCTCTGTCAATAAATCTTACATACGTTATACGTGGCTATATACCCATTATATATACAAACATACGCTGAAGTAAAATCGCTTCTATTTTGGACAGTAGCGTTCATAAAAATGCTTTCAGATTGTTTTGTCATATGTATATGTGTGTGTGTATCTGTTTTTGTTGGCAAGGAGTGTTATATAATTACTATATGACACGTCTCTGACAATTTGCCTCACCTACAATTGTGTTTAAGTGTGTTTGTACTACACAAGGAAATCAAAACAAGATACCCAGAATGTTTCGATTTTCTTATTCAGAATAAATAAATAAAAATAAATAAATATTTCTGTAAAATAATAAACGTACATTTGTCATGATAAACGTCTCTATTACTTCAGTCTTCTGATTTTATAAGAAAAATTTCAGAAAACTTATTATCCGAGAATTGTCTTTATTTTCCGTTTAAAATATTTATTAACGTACATAGGATTACCGAGCAAGAAAGACAGAGATAAGATAAATCGTATATTTTTTTAATAATAATAATAATAATAATAACAACAACAACAACAACAACAACAACAACAACAACAACAACAACAACAACAACAATAATAATAATAATAATAATAATAATAATAATAATAATAATCGCCACTGCCACCTGGTTTTAAAACTATTATTTGTAATACATGGACAAAATAATGAACAATTAAGTGTGTCATTGAAAATAACCTTCACAGACTTTGCTTTACGAACACGTAACTCGCTCGCTCGCTTACTAACGTTGCTAGGAAAACGAGAAAACTGACGTTTTATTTTGTGTTAACTATAATAATAATAATAAGTATACGTTACTTACCTAAATAAAGGAGAGGAGTGTTCCCTGTCTTACAAGTGAATGAAAAACTGTAATTATGGCGACCACACAAAATATGGGAAATCCCTGGAACGTACCATTTGCTTGAAAAAGTGGGGTTAACTCAAATCTTCGCAGTCACAGTTTTTTATGCAGATAAAAATATAAACACGACAAAACGACAACAAGGCTAAAAGTAGTAATAAAATAAGTGGGAGGGGTATATGTGACCCCTGCTACCTCTGTTTGTTAAAAATAGGAGGTCGAGTTAGCCTGTGTCTACTTTTGATTATTTACAATGGCTTCGTCCTGGTTTCGATTTCCGTGAGTTTCTATTTATTCAAGAATTAAAAACGCTATTTTTTATTATTATTGTCATAATAATAATAATAATAATAATAATAATAATAATAATAATAATTATTATTATTATTATCATTATTATTTTTTATTATTATTATTATTTTTTTTTTTTGGTGGGGGTCTGACTTTAAGTTATTTATTATACTGTACATTACAGTGTGTTTTGGTCCTTCTGACTTTTATAGCTTTTATTTATTTAAGTTGTAAACTTCTATGATATGTAAGTGTGTGTGTGTGTGTGTGTGTGTGTGTGTTTCTGTGTGTGTATGGATGCAGGTATATTTCTGAAGATATTTATGTTGTGCTTGTGCATGTTTGTATGTATTTAAAAAATACTTGCCGATTAATTTTTATTTTTTTTTTCTGGAAGTCAGTGCAAAAAAATTTGAAGAGATCAATGCTTTCCATCATAATATTCACAAAAAATCTAAAAAAAATGTAACATATTTTAATTCGTGTGGATCGAATTACATTCACCTATTCTGAAGTGTGAGAAATATAAGTTACCTCCCTTAATAAATTATTTATAGGAAATAAAAAATAAATAAATAAATAAATAAAAATAAAAAAAGAAAGAAAGCAGGATATTAACAATAAAATAGAAAAACAGTTCATGAACTAAAAATAACTAATATCTGTATTTTAATGTTGTTATTTGGCATTTGTTTCAGTGCTAAAGTTAACTTATGCATGTAGGCAATATTTATTATTGTTACTGTGCGTAGTTGATCAGCTTCCAAGGATTCAGTCTTTGTTGGAACAGAATACTTCGTTGACACATCGAATGCTTTTTCTCCGACTCTCTGCTTTGATATGCTTTACTGATATGTTTTCTTTATATTTTGATCTATACTGGCTGTTATAGCTTGATATAATCATATACAATAAATAAAATATATTTAGCAGATGCTTTAAGTTCTGATTTTTTTATATACCTTGTAAAAACCCCATTAATTTATGTGATTTCACATGAAATTAATTATGTTTCAGATTTCTCTATAAAATTCATAAAATAGTTTTCTGATGAAAGAAACATAGCACTGTTTGTTATTAACACCAGTTTTGAAATACAATATTAATTTTATATTTGTAGAAATAAAACTCACATACACACACACATCTATATCAATCAATCAATCTATCTATCTACTATCTATCTATCTCTCTCTTTATCTATCTATCTATCTATCTATCTATCTATCTATCTATCTATCTATCTATCTATCTATCTAGATATCTAGATATATAAATACTTCATAAATATATATTCTATTTTCAGAATAATACAATAAACAGAACTAGATTATAGATAACAAAACACTTTCGAATTTACAATCTTCCTAACACTGTCATAGCCTCACAAAAACTAAATTTTCATTTCCATTTCATTTATCAAAAATGATTTTACCTTTTTTTTTTAAATGTATCCAGAGAAAGGTTTTTCATCACAGACTCTTCTTTCAAACAAATATTTTACCGAAACGTTCACAATCTTAACAGAAACGTAATGAGCTTAGAGTATAAAAACACAATTTCAAGCAGGCAATATGGCGTCTGCAGGAAAAAGAAACAAGGAAACAAAAACCTTGGAGTTCGTATCTATGTAAATAAACGCTTCAGTTGAGAAAGGCAAAATAATATATCTCTTTCCCATACACATTAAAATATGAGAAAAAAAAAATTATTTGACTAATTTTTAGAGTGGATTGTGGCAAATAAGAGACATGTGTAATATTATAGACCGGCAGACAAAGATCATGTTTGTGCTTAACCTCGTTTTAGTGTTGACAACTGATGTTTAGGACATACATGTACTGAAACTGCCGGGTGACATATTCCCTTGAATTCTGACAGCTGTTTATTTTTCTCTTGTGTCTCTGTTTCTGCAATCATCTACCATTCATGTATGTATGTCTTCTATCTGTCTCTCTGCCTTTGAGCGTGTACACACTGTGTAAACAGAAAATGTTACGATATGACCTCTCACCTTTATGTCATGTTTATCAGTGGGGAATGCGATCACAAGCTGACGTCATCACTAGTGATACATGTTACCAATCTGGTAGATAAAAGATACGATCACTATTAGTCGCGTGAACTTCACTGGGAAAAAAACCCCACAAAAAACAAAACAAAAAACCCCATAAAAAACACTAAACAAACAAAACAAAGACAAACAAATAATAATAATAATAATAATAATAATAATAATAATAATAATAATAAATAATAATAAATAAATAAATATGGTTATAAAATCATTCTTCGCGTGTACTGTGAACATACATACACACCTATGTATCTGTTAATATATGTATGCAGGTCTTAGTCTGTTTGTCTGTCTATCTGTTTCTCTGTCTGTCTGTCTGTATGTATGTATGTATTTACGTATGATATATTTTCTGTATTACATTCCTCTACTGAGACTTCACACAGATAATACAGGAAGGAACGTACTGGAACAGGAGGACAAGCTCCAGTCACGACAGTACAAACGACAATATGAATGCATGGATGAATTTTTGTATGTATGGCTGTTTGTATTTATGTACGTATTTGCATAATGATAGATATAGATGTGTGTGCATGTGTGTGTGTGTGTGTATTTATGAAGTATTTATAAATCTAAATAGATAGATAGATACAAACATACATACATATATACAAATCGGTGTGTGTGTGTGTGTGTGTGTGTGTGTGTGTTTGTGTGTGTGTGTGTGTGTGTGTGTGTGTGTGAGAGAGCTTTATTTCCACAAATATAAAATTAATATTGTAATTTCAAAACTGGTATTAATAGCAAACAGTTCTATGTTTCTTTCACCAGAAAACTATTTTATTAATGTGAAATCACAAAATTTTTAATCACTTTTAATTTTTTTAAATTTTTATTTCTCAATATTAACAGTACATCTATTCACAGGAAGATCTGTTATTGTTATGAGGTCTATAGAAAAATTAGAAATTAACGATATAAAGCAACTCCTAATTATTATTAAAATATATTCAAAAAAAAAAAAAATGTGTAACTTTCGAATAGGATAATGTTATATAATCTAAAACATTGATATAAAATCTCTATTCACCTGTCAGTTCAGAAAAATATTTAATTTATTTCTTCACTTAATTACAAAAATAATCTTAGAATGTACGGTTTAATTTCATTTCTTCACATTATTAAAAAAATAATAATAATAAAAAATCTTCGAATATGCTGTTTTATACTGACCACATATTTAAAAAGGATTCAGTCAAATAAAATATCAAACTGTTATTTCCTACTGACAGTATAGAAAATTTTCCAAATCAAAATAACAAATTTTAATCACAGATAATTGGTAAGATTTATGTAGATCGTTGATTATTATTTTTGTTTTGATCGTTGATTATTAATTGTTTAGTTTGTTGTCACACAGCTATGACGTGGTGAAGTGAAGCGAGCACGGAGCAACTCAACCAAAAAACGAAGTCACAAGTCCCCAGAAGCCTTGTTTGACTCTCTGTAGATATCGGTAGAGGATTCCAGCTGTCCAGAGAGGATTGAAACTAATGGCAGCTCCCCCTGCTCGCAGAGCCTGGTAAACAGTATAGAAACTGTTGTAATAGTAGAATCCGAAGGTTCCCGTTTCCTTCCATTCATTCCACCATTTTTTCATCTTTTCTTCATCCAGTGAGAGATCGTCAACTCTGATGACGTATTGAGGATCTTGTCCGAGCTTTTTCCTGTCAAATTCAAGACTTCCCGATTTTCCACACGTGTTTAGTATTGTTGTATTTTTATTTTCCATGATGTCACGATCCCAGAAGCTGATATATGTACCACTAGACAGCTCAAGTGATGCATGTCCTTGGTGATTATTATTTGGATACCAGATGTTGACACTCACTGGTTTCGAACCTGATAAATAATGTAAAATAGAAAATTTTCTTCAGCAGAATCGTAGTAACGAACCATACAGCTCTCCCTCTCTCTCTCTCTCTCTCTCTCTCTCTCTCTCTCTCTCTCTCTCTCTCTCTCTCTCTCTCTCTCTCTCTCTCTCTCTCTCTCTCTCTCTCTCTCTGTATATATATATACATACACACAGACACACACACAGAGACACACACACACATATTTATTTATATATATCTTGGCTGGCTCTTTCTCCATCAATAAATCTTACATACGTTGATACGTGGCTATATACCCTTTATATATACAAACATACGCTGAAGTAAAATCGCTTCTATTCTGGACAATAGCGTTCAGAAAAATGCTTTCAGATGGTTTGTTCATATGTGTGTGTGTGTGTGTGTGTGTGTGTGTGTGTGTCTGTTTTTGTTGGCAAGGAGTGTTATATAATTACTATATGACACGTCTCTGACAATTTGCCTCACCTACAATTGTGTTTAAGTGTGTTTGTACTACACAAGGAAATCAAAACAAGATACCCAGAATGTTTCGATTTTCTTATTCAGAATAAATAAATAAAAATAAATAAATATTTCTGTAAAATAATAAACGTACATTTGTCATGATAAACGTCTCTATTACTTCAGTCTTCTGATTTTATAAGAAAAATTTCAGAAAACTTATTATCCGAGAATTGTCTTTATTTTCCGTTTAAAATATTTATTAACGTACATAGGATTACCGAGCAAGAAAGACAGAGATAAGATAAATCGTATATTTTTTGAATAATAATAATAATAACAACAATAATAATAACAACAACAATAATAATAATAATAATAATAATAATAATAATAATCGCCACTGCCACCTGGTTTTAAAACTGTTATTTGTAATACATGGACAAAATAATGAACAATTAAGTGTGTCGTTGAAAATAACCTTCACAGACTTTGCTTTACGAACACGTAACTCGCTCGCTCGCTTACTAACGTCGCTAGGAAAACGAGAAAACTGACGTTTTATTTTGTGTTAACTATAATAATAATAATTAATTATACGTTACTTACCTAAATGAGAGGAGTGTTTCATGTCTTAGAAGTTAATAAAAACAACTGTAATTATGGCGACGACACAAAATAAGGGAAATCCCTGGAACGTACCATTTGCTTGAAAAAGTGGGGCTAACTCAAATCTTCACAGTCACAGTTTTTTTTATGCAGATAAAAATATAAACGCGACAAAACGACAACGAGGCTAAAAGTAGTAATAAAATAAGTGGGAGGGGTATATGTGACCCCTGCTACCTCTGTTTGTTAAAAATAGGAGGTCGAGTTAGCCTGTGTCTACTTTTGATTATTTACAATGGCTTCGCCTTGGTTTCGATTTCCGTGAGCTTTTATTTATTCAAGAATTAAAAAGGCACTTTTTATTATCATTGTCATTATTATTATTATTATTATTATTATTATTATTATTATTATTTTTATCATTATTATTTTATTTTTTTATTATTATTATTTTTTATTTTTTGGTGGGGGTCTGACTAAGTTATTTATTATACTGTACATTACAGTGTGTTTTGGTCCTTCTGACTTTTGTAGCTTTTATTTATTTAAGTTGTAAACTTCTATGATATGTAAGTGTGTATGTGTGTGTGTGTGTGTGTGTGTGTGTGTGTGGATGCAGGTATGTTTCTGTAGATATATATGTTGTGCTTGTGCATGTTTGTATGTATTTAAAAAATACTTGCCGATTAATTTTTATTTTTAATTTTTTATTTTTTTTCTGGAACTTAGTGCAAAAATATTTGAAGAGATCAATGCTTCCCATCATAATATTCACAAAAAATCTAAAAAAAATGTAACATATTTTAATACGTGTGGATCGAATTACATTCACCTTTTCTGAAGTGTGAGAAATATAAGTTACCTCCCTTGATTAGGCGCTCGTAATAAATTATTTATAGGAAATAAAAATAACTAAAAAATAAAAAAAAAAAAAAAAAAAAAAAAATAAAGAAGGATATTAATAAGTAAATAAAAAAATACAAAATTTTTGAACTAAAAATAACTAAAATCTGTATTTCTGTGTTGTTATTTGGCATTTGTTTCAGGTTGTAGGTAATATTTAGTAGTGTTACTGTGCGTAGTTGATCAGCTTCCAAGGATTCAGTCTTTGTTGGAACAGAATACTTCGTTGACACATCGAGTGCTTTTTCTCTGACCCTCTGCTTTGTGAAACTGTGGACCTGAGGTAAGTGTATGAATGTAGC
>CM022675.1:11759515-11762015 GCA_012295275.1 Chrysomallon squamiferum
TACATTATCATTACTATTATTATTATTATTGTTGTTGTTGTCGTTATCAATACTATCATTACTATTATTGTTGTTGTTGTTGTTTTTGTTATTATTATTATTCATATTTTGTTTTCTCTATAATTAAATATTTTGCTGAAGTCTTAATACTTGTTTGAAGTTGACTCTCGTTCGTATTTTTGTGTGTAACTTTCTATATCTAATTTGATATATATATATAGATGGATGGATAGATAGATAGATATATAGCTAGATGGATGGATGGATGGATAGATAGATAGAAAGATACATAGATAAATTATTAATAACGATTACAATATTTGTATTATACATCTAGTTTTTTTTTTTTTTTTTTCAGCTTCCTAATCGCAAAATGAATTTATTTATATTCATTCTGTTGTGTGTTGGCGTGGAAGGTAAGACTGTATGTCGACAAAATGTTTAAATTTTACTGTAATAAATTTACCATAGTGGAACTGATATTTCTTATAACTGTGCAAATGAATTGTGCAAAAACACGAATAATTAAATGATAGTCTCGGAAATGATTGCCATTCGTCTATGAAATATAACTCTGATGATGTTATATATTTACTTAACGATGTTTTCATGACATTTCTAATGAATTAAACATAGTAAAGAATGAAATACTGGCAGCCTTCTGCCAACATGGATTTCGCTTGCGGTTTTTAATTAGTAAATTTGGTACACACATCTATTTTATGTTTTTATTTTCTTGTTCATTATAACACCCAGTGGAGCCTATTTCGTTATGTTGTATTTAATTTCAACATGTAACCCACACTCCGGTTTCATGGTATTTTGCAGGAAAAAGATTTAGTGAAAATTTGAGAGAGAGAGAGAGAGAGAGAGAGAGAGAGAGAGAGAGAGAGAGAGAGAGAGAGAGAGAGAGAGAGAGAGAGAGAGAGAGAGAGAGAGAGAGAGAGAGAGAGAGAGAGAGAGAGAGAGAGAGAGAGAGAGAGAGAGGAATACAATGATCTCAATTTAGGTCTATGGAAACGAATTCTCTTTTAGTCTCAATGTGTATTGGTTTGCGTGAATGTGTAAATCAGAGACAGAGTGAGAGAGAAAGAAAGAGACACATAGAGAGAAAGAGACACAGAGAGAGACACAGGGAGAAAGAAAGAAACAGAGAGAACGAAAGACAGAGCGAGAGCGAGACGGAGAGAGAGCGAAAGAGACAGAGAGAGACAGAGAGAGAAAGAGACAGAGACAGAGTGTGAGAGAGAGACAGAGATAGAAAGAGAAAGACAGAGAGAGAGTGAGAGACAGAGACAGAAACAGAAAGACAGAGAGAGAGATACTAATAAAGTACTAACAGGTATTTATTATATTTATTATTATTATTATATTTACAGGTGTCGATTTTTTTGACTGCAGAAGAGAAGGTCAAAACTGCGCCAACGACAGAGTGTGCATGCTAAGTGGCTCAAACGCTGGCAAATGCGACTGCGACGACACCAGTTTCAGCGGCTACGACTGCAACTTGAACAGACGTATGCAAAAATAGTCAAACTCGACGGTGATATTTCAGTATCAGAGAATGAAAATACGACGACTAATCATCATCTTCATTTAGTATCAGTACCATCACGATGATCATCTTTATAAATATTTTCATTAATATGATCATTATCATTATTTATTTACTAAATTATTTATTTGCTAATTATCATCATCATCTTCATCATAATCTTCTTCTTTTTCTTCTTCTTTATAGACTAGACATAATATTTTTCATTTTATTTTTACTATCATAATCATAATTATCATCATCATACTCAGCTTCATTATCATTATGATTATAATTTTCATCATTGTTGTCACGATCATCAAGATCCTGTTCATCTTCATAATCATAATCACCATCATCATCATCATCAATATCATCTTGACAAATGTCTATTTTTTTGTTGTTATTATTATTATTATTATTATTATTGTTGTTGTTGTTGTTATTATTATTATTATTATTATTATTATTATTTATTTATTTATTTATTTACTTATTTATTAAATAATTATTATTGTTGTTGATGTTGTTTGTTGGTATTATTTCTATTATTATTATATTTTTATTTATTTACTTATTTATTAAATAATTCGTACTGTTCTTGATATTATAATTTTATTATTATTGTTGTTGTTGTTGGTATTATTATTATTATTATTATTACAGTGTTAAATGACACAGGTCCTTGTATAGATAATTCAGAGTTCTGTAATGGCGGATGGTGTTACGATGACAACGGGTCTAAAGCATGCTACTGTCCTCCTGAGACTTATGGATTTACGTGCGAATCTGAAAGATGTAAGTACTTTGTAGTAAATAGTACCTCTCTCTCTCTCTCTCTCTCTCTCTCTCTCTCTCTCTCTCTCTCTCTCTCTCTCTCTCTCTCTCTCTCTCTCATTATTATTGTTATTTTTATTATATTTTGTTAATCTTTATTCTAATAACATTAATGATGCCATCATTTAT
>CM022675.1:11764515-11799515 GCA_012295275.1 Chrysomallon squamiferum
CTACTACTACTACTACTACTGCTGCTGCTACTACTACTACTACTACTACTATGACTACTACTACTGCTGCTGCTACTACTACTGCACTACTATTACTGCTACTACTACTACTACTGCCACCACCATCATCACCATTATTACTATTTACTAATGCTACTACTACTACTACTACTACCACTACTATTACTGCTATCACTGCTACCACTACTACACACTACTACTACTACTACCACTACTACAACAACAACCACAATCATCACCATTATTACTACTACTACTACTACCACACTACTACTACCACTACTACACACACACATATATATATACTACTACTATATATACTGACTACTACTACTATATATGCTACTACTACTACTACCACTACTTACTGCTGCTATATACCATCATTACACATATATATATATACTACTACTACTACTACTACACATACTACTGCAACACATATATATATTACTCATACTACTATATACTACTACATATATACTCATACTACTACTACTGCAATCGTTATCTCTAGAATCCATTATTGCAACTACACACATATCCTATACTACTACTACTACTACTACTACTACTACTATATATTACTATATACTACTATTACTTCTATCACTTCTACCACACATATATATGCACACTACTGTGTTCATTATTACTACTACTGCTACCACCACCACCACCACCCACCACACCACCACCACCACCATCACCACCACCACCACCACCACAACAACAACAACAACAACACTACACCTGCAACCCCTATTATTACTACACATATACCTAATGCACACACAGACAAACACCAATCCAAACACACACACACACACACACACATATATACACACACACACACACACACACACACATAGATAAATAAATGGACAGACAGACAGACTGACAGTCTGATGCATGCCATGGTCTGATTCTTTTTTCTTTTTTTTCCCACGGTTTTGATCAGGGAAGAAAGGCTTCCAGAGCAGGTTATCTCGAACGTACCAAAATTCGACCTGCCTTCGATGGAAATGAAGGTAACCAAAAATAATGAGACGCAGAAGGAAGGTCCTGTGTCTCTGGATGATCTGCTCACGTTTGAGTTCCATCCACCCGCAGGTGAAATATTCTCACCTCACTTTTACTAGTACAGCTCTTCTTCTCTTTATACTCGCATACAAATACTACTAAATTACTGGTAGTACTTCTACTAGCACTAGCACTGACCTGGTACTTCTACTGTCACTATTACTACTACTACTACTACTGCTACTACTACTACTACCACACTAGTATTGTCACTATTACTACTACTACTACTACAACTACTATTACTACTACTACTACTACTACTACTACTACTACTACTACTACTACTACTACTACTACTACTACTACTACTACTACTACTACTCTACTACTACTACTATTACTATTACTACCATTACTACTATTATTACTATTGTCATATTACTACTACTACTACAAAATTTACAACAACGTCTATTACTAAACTACTACTATTATTACTATTGTCCACTACTATTACAAAATTTACAAGGACAAAAACTGTTTTTACTTACTATTACAAATACAACAACAACAGTTACTACTACTACTACTACTACACCACTACTACTACTACCACACCACTACTAAAACTTCTACTAACAACACTACAGTTTCTACGATCACTTCTACTTCTATCATTATTATTACTACAACTACACCACCACCAAGAAAAATACGTCTACTACTATAACAGCTGTAGTAACTACTATTACTACTGCTACTACCACAGTTCCTACTATTACTACTACTTCTACCAACACCACTTTTATCACTACTAACAGCACAACAACATTACTACTGCTGCTACCATGACTACTTTTACTACTACTACTATTACTACTACTACTACTACAGCTACTATTACTACTACTACTACTATTACTACTACTACTACTACTTCAACTACTACTACTACTACTACTACTACTACTACTACTACCACCACTTTATTACTGCAACTAGTACAACAAACATAATGCAGCTACTTGTATTACCATGACTGCTACGACTACTACTATATGCACGTATCTGCGCGTCTGTACGTCTGTGTGTGTCTATGCGTGCGCATGTGTGTGTGCGTTTATCCACGTGTCAACAATTATTTCTTTCGTTACAGGAGCTGCGGCCCTGAGAATAGAAACATGTACAGCAACAGGTGAAACAGAAGTCGAAAAACTGACACTTATAGAGAAAAGGTAATGAATGAATGAATGAAAGATTAAATAAATAATATATATATATATATATATATATATATATAAATATATAATATATATATATATATGAATGAGTGAGTGAATGACTAACTAAATCAATAAATACATTTTTTGTGTTCAAATAAAAACGAAACACGGACACACACAAACGCACATACATTCATACAAACATACACACATACATACATACACACACACACATACATGCAAACATACATACATGCACACATACATACATACATGCACACATACATACATACATACAAACATACATACATTCACACATACGAACATACATACATACATACAAACATACATACATTCACACATACGAACATACATACATACATACATACATACATACGTTTTTCCACTGTTGTTTTATATTTAATTTAGTACAACAATGAGTATAGAGAAATAATTTTTATTTATTAATTGCATTGCATTGCATTATATTATATTATATTATATTATATTATATTATATTATATTATATTATATTATATTATATTATACTGTACTGTACTGTATTGTAATGTATTATATTATAATGTCTCTCTACCTGCCTGCCTGTCTGTCTGTCTGTCTGTCTGTCTGTCTGTCTGTCTTTCTCTCTCTCTCTCTCTCTCTCTCTCTCTCTCTCTCTCTCTCTATATATATATATATATATATATATATATATATATATATATATATATATATATATATATATATATATATATATATTTATCTTTAGTTGTCCGTCGGCTGAAGTGGGGAAGCTGATAGTGGTAAGTCCAACCAAAATGGACGACGATGGAGAATACTTCAAAATGACACCATTTTCGTTTAACGCCGGCAGAAATATAACTGTGCACTGTTCTCTCAGAATATGTCCCAAGGGAAGCGAATATCTCTGCAAACAAGTAAGTATGTTTGTTTTAATGTGGCTAAGCTGTCTCTTTTTAAGAGCATTAGGCATCGGGATCGAATATTATGTCTAGCCACAGTTTATAGTCATTTGTGTGGAAGAGGAATATGTCTGTATATGTAGTCATTTGTGTGGAAGAGGAATATGTCTGTATATATGTATGTATTTATGCATGTATGTATGTATTTATGTATGTATTTATGTATGTATGTATGTAAGTCTGTATGTATGTATGTATGTATGTATGTATGTATGTATGTATGTATGTATGTATGTATGTATGTATGTATGTATGTATGTATGTATGTATGTATGTAAGTAAGTATGTATGTATGTATGTATGTATGTACCTAAAAAAAAGTGTATGCATATATACTGGGTTATGTTTCATAGATTAACTGTGAAGAATCTCCCAAACCCAGCAGAAAACGAAGAGAAATTGGTTTCAAAACAGCTACGACAACACAGTCTTTTGTCGTCTTGGATGAGGTAGTTCCCACAGAAACACCAGGTGAAAACAGTATTTATTATTATTATTATTATTATTATTATTATTATTATTATTGTTGTTGTTGTTGTTGTTATTAATATTATTACTATTATTATTAGTGTTATTGTTGTTGTTGTTTGCTGGATTTTTTGGTGTCTTTTTTAATAAATAAGCAGCAACAGTAATAAATAAATAAATAAATAAACAAATATATAGTTGTGGTAATGGTAGAAATAATATAGCGTTCAGAACAACAACAACAACAACACCAGCAAAAAATAAAAGTAATAAGAACAACAAAAACTACAACAACAACAACAGTATTAACAATTTTAGTAATACTTCTTCTACTACTACTACTGCTACTACTACTACTACCACTACCACTACTACTACTACTACTACTACTACTACTACTACTACTACTACTAATAATAATAATAATAATAATAATTATAATTATAACAGTAATAATAATGAAGATGTTTAACACTGTGTCATATTTCTTTCAGAAATAACTAAGAGTGGGGAAAAAAGAGTGTACATATATGTCCACGTCACTAATCCGTTGGTAGCCGTCGTCGTTGTTGTAGCCACGGTGTTGATGTCTGCGTGCACCATCGTTGTCTTCACTCTAGGGATTATTAACTTGAGAAAGAAAAGCGTAAATCAGCCGTACATCAATGGGGCTTGCCTGACGAAATCGTGAAAATAACCAGAGCCTCGGTGAAGAGAAGGAGAGAGAGAGAGAGAGAGAGAGAGAAAAAAGAAAAAAAAAAAAAATAAAAAATATATTAAAATAAAGTATCAGTACAGATTCATTAATTAGTTTCGTATTAAATTTTGAAATCGAGGGAGGGAGAGAGAGAGAGAGATTAAAATAAGAGAAAGCGAAATATTTTTATTAAACCCGTCGGACAGTACTCCGTGGAATGGGAAAAAACGTAAAGGATTGAAGAAATTTTTTTTTTTTTTTTTTTTTTTTAAATCCTGTTCCAGTATATCGCATGTATTAATGATATTAATCATTTGCTAATAGTAAAGTAAAACAGATATGTATTCATTTTTACTTTATACTTTTATTTATTCATTTATTTATTCATTTATTTATTTATTTATTTATTATTGTTATTATTGTTATTATTATTATTATTATTATTATTATTATTATTATTATTATTATTATTATTATTATTATTATCGACTTCAGAAGGATGCATTTGACCAGGTTTCTTTAGTCTCGTTTTCTCTACACAACATGAAAGTGTCACTAGGAAAATTAAGAGAATCATCGAACCTAATATCGTACGAATAGCTCTCTGCTGATATATGTGTGTGCGAGCGTGTGTGTGTGTGTGTGTGTGTGTGTGTGTGTGTGTGTGTGTGTGTGTGTGTGTGCGCGCGTGCATGTGGCAGCAGAGGACTCATGTACAGACACATCCCAGTGACTTTTAATAGGCTACTGGTACCTTTGGGGTTGCGAACGCTCCAATCCTGGTTTACTAGGCATGCTCTGTTTTAAAACTGATTTTACAATACACTGTTGCTGTGACAGTATTGCGGTAAGAATCCAGTGTCATTCAATAGAAGAACGGACTCCTATATTTTCTTTTTTTCAAAAAATGTTATTTTATAACAGCCTCTGTTAGAAATTAGAAATTTATAATACTTAGAAATGCAATCTACACATCTTTATGAGTAGATACAACAAATAGATTAATGCTGAAGATTATCTATAGCAGTGCACAAACGAATTATTTTAAACCTTCTTGGTTATTATTTAAAGTGTTAACAATATGGTGAGAATCGAAGTATGACAATAAAATAATGGGGTTCAAAACTATTCGAACGCCGGCAGTTTACACAGTTATAAAATACGGAGTTGTGACTTCACTGAGTATGGGAGAGACTGGTATGTTGTTCTTTTCACAACATTAAATAGAAATTTAATAATCGGGGCACATCTGAACTCCCAATTTGAAGTGGTCTGTTTATAAATAAAATAGAAAAAATAAAAAAAATAATAATAAAAAAAACAGAAAAAAATAAAAATAAAAATAAATAAAAAATCAAACAAAATAAAAATAAAAATAAAATAAAATATAAATAATAATAACGTAAAGGTAGAAGTAATAAGTATTAGAAACAAAAATATTTAATTACATTAATAACAATAAAAACAAGAAAGAATAATAAATACAGAACTATATATATATATATATATTTCTCAAGCATTTATTTTATTCGAAAGAAAATAGTAGGTGTATCTAGATTATTGCTGTAGAGTACAATGGATTTCTTTTCTTGTTAGCAAATAAACAGAATCGTAATTTTATTTTGTTATTATTTTTTTTTGTCTCTTTAAAGACATTTTCCATTAATGCAGGTTAATCATTATTCTGTCAGTTTTACGTTACAGTTAAAAGAACGAGCTATAATGTTTGATTTTTAAAAAAATCATCGTCTTTTCAAGTCATAATTCTAATTCTGATTAGTATTGTAAGTCTATTCCTATTTGTCCACTACATGTGAAATTAACTGAAATCGTGTTGTCCTTTTATGAAGGATCCGCACTGAAAAAAGTAGCCAACATCGATATGTAACCTTTCGTGATTCTTGTTAAGTAACGGTAGAGAATTCTTGGAGACCACACAAAATTTGGACTAAAAGAAGCACCTCCTTCCCGTAGAGCTTTGTATACGACCCAACAGCAGTTGGTACCAATCAAGAAATAGCTTCCTTCCATCTTCCAACGATTCCACCATTCTACAATCTTCGCAAGGTTGTACTCTGCATCACTGAGATAGATGATCTTGTCAGGTTTTCTCCCTTCAGCTTCTATGTCTTCTTCAAGAATTTCAGGGGTCGATCCGTGAATGGTTAATGGTTTACTTTTCTTTTTCCCGTCGTCCGGCCACCAGCTTATGTACACGTCTTCGGTGACTTCCAGTGATGCATGACCAACTGAAAGTCCTTTAGAAAACCAGATGTAAACCTTCATACTTTACTTGTCTGAAAGAGAAACATTCTCGTCAAAATTCTGAAATGATGTGTAGATAAATATAATCACTGTTATCTGGATTTCTTGCTACGTACACTGAAAGCTAGTCCTCTACTCTTCCCTTAGAGCTCTGAACACTTGATATCTACTCTTCCCTTAGAGCTCTGAACACTTGATATCTACTCTTCCCTTAGAGCTCTGAACACTTGATATCTACTCTTCCCTTAGAGCTCTGAACACTTCATGTCTACTCTTCCCTTAGAGCTCTGAACACTTCATGTCTACTCTTCCCTTAGAGCTCTGAACACTTCATGTCTACTCTTCCCTTAGAGCTCTGAACATTTGATATCTACTCTTCCCTTAGAGCTCTGAACACTTCATGTCTACTCTTCCATTAGAGCTCTGAACACTTCATGTCTACCCTTACTTTGAGAGCTTTGACGTCCGTCTATCTTTCGTGACATTAAAGCTTTAACACTTGCTATCTACACCGCCAACTGTGCTTTCTATCTATCGTAACTTGTTCAGCTTTGTGTCTGTGAAAGATTTTTTTTCGCTCAGTAATCGTCAGAAAACACTTATTTTATTAGAAAAGAAAAAAGTATCCATTTGCCTTATTACTGTGTTGGTTAAACTCACATTGTAAATAATTTCAAAGCATCCCTCTTAGTTACTGGAAACAGACTACAAAGAGGGTGAAAGCTGAATTTCTTTCTATACTAATGTAGTAAAATATTTAAACTTTATTAACATTTTAATTAAAGATTATCGTAATTAATATAATTTGTATAAAAAAAGAACTGATTGCTACCTGGTACCTTTGCATAGTGTGCAATAGTCGGAAACTACATTGAAATAGATTATGTGGACTATTTAAAACACACACACACACACACACACACACACACACACACACACACACACACACACACACACACACAGGTTTGTGTATTTAAATAGTCCACATAATCTATATACACTCACTTAATCACACACATACACACATATAAAGAAAAGTAAAACAAAGATGATGACAACGAAAATTAAATTATCATTATATCCTTTTTTTAATGGAAATAGAACAAATTCGGACACTGAATTCATCTTTGATACTGAAACCTAAACGACGAGGAAACATTTGCGAATTTCGTCAAGGGTTTGCTTCTAATGAGCAGTAATAATTTGATTTAAGTTTGTTGACAAAGAGTTTGATGAAAGTTTGTTGACAAAGAGTTTGATGAAAGTTTGTTGACAAATATGTTATAGATATATATTCGCTTTTACGTGATACTTACATTTTCTGTGTCGTTTGTTTTCCCAGAAGAAGTTTTCGAAACTTTAGTAAGTTCTATTTAAAGAGATTTGTTTCACTTTCTATTTCCTTAATTTTCATTCGATGAATCATAACATGATGACGAATGCAGAAAATATTTAATAATTTTTTTAAATTTAATTAAATTGAATTTTTAAAAAAAAGTAAATAAATGATTAAAGTTGACAGTAATTTTCAATAATTTAATATGTCTCTAATAGTAAAGGTTTACAGGGAAGCAGTGTGAAATTTAGTAGATAATAAACAAATGAATAAATGAATCTAGAAACCCCTGATAGCGAGATGTGTCACGTGACCTTATCGTTGTTTTATTGTTGATAGTTGAAGTGCCTGATGTGAAAAACTCGTATGTGACTGACTGGTATGTTGTTCTTTTCACAACTTTAAACAGAAATTTCCAAATCGGTGCAAATCTGAACTCCCAATTTGAAGTGATCTGTGTATTAATAAATCAAAAACATAAATATAATAAATAACAACAGAATAAAAAAAAAAAAAAAAAAAAAAAAAATAAAAAATTATAAATAATAAAAAAAAAGGATAAATAATAATAAATAAATAAATAAATAAATAAATAAAATATAAATAATAATAACATAAAGATAAAAGATCCATAGAAAAAAATATTTAATTACGTTAACAACAATAAAAACAAAAGGGAATAATAAATACAGAACTATATATATATATATATAGCATTTATTTTATTCGAAAGAAAATAGCAGGTGTATCTAGATTATTGCTGTAGAGTACAATGGATTTCTTTTCTTGTTAGCAAATAAGCAGAATCGTAATTTTATTTTGTTATTTTTTTTTTTTTTTTTTTTGGTTTCTTTAAAGACATTTTCCATTAATGCAGGTTAATCAACACGGATTTTCAAGTTATAATTCTAATTCTGATTAGTATTGTCATTTTATTCCTATTTGTCCATTACATGTGAAATTAACTGAAATCGTGTTGTCCTTTTATTAAGGATCCGCATTGAAATAAGAGGCCAACATTGGTACGTAACCTTCCGTGATTCTTATTAAGTAACGGTAGAGAGCGAATGGATACCATGGGAACATTTGAAAAGCAAAAGGAGCACCTCCTTCCCGTAGGGCTTTGTATACGACCCAACAGCAGTTGGTATCAAAAAGGGAATAACTTCCTTCCATCTTCCAACGATTCCACCATTTTACAATCTTCTGAGATAGATGATCTTGTCCTGTTCTCTCCCTTCAGCTGCTATGTCTTCTTCAAGACTTTCAGGGGTCGGTCCGTGAATGGTTAATGGTTTACTTTTCATTTTCCCGTCGTCCGGCCACCAGCTTATGTACACGTCTTCGGTGACTTACAGTGATGCATGACCAACTGATCCTCCTCGAGGAAACCAGATGTAAGCCTTCATATTTTACTTGTCTGAAACAGAAACATTCTCGTCAAAATTCCGTAGTGATGTGCAGATAAATACATACACTGTTATCTGGTTTTCTTGCTACGTACACTGAATGGTGAGGTTTGGACGCTTGATATATCTATCCTAACTTTGAGAAACTTGCTTTCTGGCTGCTTATCCCAATTTTTAGAGTTTTGTACGTTTTCTATCATCAGTGGCATTTGAAATATGGATTTATTGGCAAATAAGAATATATTCATCTTTTATATGATCCTTACATTTTCTGTATCGATTTTCGTCAACTTTTTTCTAATTTGATGTATGTTTGTTGATTTTTTGATACTTTAGTAAGCTGTGCTTTTTAAAGAAGACACTTTTTTTTTTGATTTGTTTCATTATCTATTTATTTAAATATTATAAGGGAAAAGATCGTAAGATTTTTATTCGAAAACTAATAAGAAACGATGAACATCGAACTGGTACGGACATTTCCGAGTCTTTATATTGTTTTGTCACCTGGAGCGGTATAAAAAACCTAAATCTGATTGTTTATTTCCTTTTCTTTCCTATTTTTTTTTTTTTCTCTCCATACTCAGTTTAAACATATTAGTGTTTACAATATACAACTACTACTACTACTACTAAATAAATAAAAAATAATAAAAAAAAGATAAGAGTTCATGCGTGCGTATGTATGTTTTATCTCCTGGAGCGGTATAAAAGAATAAATCTGATATTTTATTTTTGTTTATTTGTTTTATTTTATTTTTTTTTTTTTTCCCCATACTCAGTTTATACATTTTGTGTTATTTTAAAATTATAATAATAATAAAAAAGAGTAAGAGAGAGTTAAAATCCGTTTATTATTCAAGTTGTTACATCATCTTATCGAAGAAGAAGAAAAACCTTTGCTATGGCTTTTACACCACGAAACTGGTTTTGTCAATTTTGTACCGCAGATCCACTAACCGACGAACAGTGGATTGTACGAGAAAGTCTGTTCGGGGAAATAATGCAGTATGAAAAATGAACCATCAGCAGGTTAACTTTATTCGTAAAAACTTTAAGGCAAATATTTATTTAACTTTGATTTGATGTTCGATAGAATAAGGCTGAAAGAGCCATATTAATTTTGCACTTTCGTCAACTGAGCAAAACAATTCTTAAACGAAATCCTGTGTTTTGTCACGTAGACATCGGCCGGCGCAGTGACGGTGTTAAGCGACTTAAGGAATTACAGTTTAACAACAAATTAATAAACCTCATTTCATTAATAATATTCTTTTTAAAATTATACATCAAATTAACATTGAATAAGCAGTAATTATACAGTTTATTGATATACATTTTTTCTTTTTAATTTTTAAAGATCTGTATTTAATATTATTGTATATACAATATATATATATATAAAACAAATATAGAAAAAAATAATAATTAAAAAAATAATATAAAGATATCGCATTTCAGATTTCTGTTTTGTATTTTAATAACAACAGAAATGATACCGCAGTCTAATGCTAAATACAAAAACATAAAAGAGGAGATAATCAGGGTGACTTCCACCATTTTGTCTTAATAATATTGTATTGTCGTTTGTATGTATTTTTATTTATTTAATTTAATTTAAGTTAATTTAATTTTAGAACACAATAAGAAAGATTATAATAATACAGTGTAAATGAAAAGCAGTTATGCTAAATTACAAATACTTCAGAAACATATTTCATGTTTGGTATGTGGTGTGTGTGTGTGTGTGTTGTCATTTTTATTTAATTTAATCTCTGAAATTAACAAAAATATGAACTTTTATCAGCTTCTGTTTTTAACTGTAAATTTCTATATGGTATGATGCTATTTAATTTTATGAACTGGAGATGGTAAACTACATTAATTAAAGTTCTGAAAGGTGCAGAAATTTCTAAACCAAATACTTCCAAACTAGGAAATAAATATAATATGTTACAGCATAAGGAACTTGTAAATAAACAAAACAAAATTCCAAAAAAAATCGTTTATTTTTGGTTGTTGTTTTTTTTTCAAATATTCAAAATATTGTTAACTATTGCTTTCCCACTAATGTTATCTCATAAAATGCACATTTATTTTTTTCAGATGTTCTGAGTAAGAAAATGGCAGAAACAGAAGCACCCTCTAGTGGTAGACAACTTAGGCGGCGACAGTGGTGGCAAAATAAACATAATATACTTTCAGAGAGAAAAATAGAGGAGAAGACAGACAAAAATGGTTAGTTTTTCTACATTAGGGTACCGAATCAATTATCCATGATCCTGAAATCCGGAAGTTTTTTCCCGACACTATTTTCATAGTTCGCGCACGCATGTGTTGTCCTCACCAGACCAGAACTACTCTTTCAGGCCTCGTGGCTTTCATTCACTCGCCGCATTGTTTACGTGTCGAGTCGCCACAGTTGTGTATCGTCAATTTTCTTTATGTTTTTAATTTTAAAATGTTTTGCCTAAGGAGTCTGGATAATTGGTCTGGTACCCATATTAACATAAAATTAAGAAATTTTACATCTGTCTGTCTGTCTATCTGTATGTAAAATATCCTCATCTATTTGGTATTCCACATCTGGCTTATGCTGTCATTTAGATTAGAATATGTATGTAAAATATTAATTACTGCTGATTAATTGTGAAACAGCAACAATGAGTTTGCTGATGTTGTTGCAGTTATCATACAAGAGCTCTCTGTTTATTTCATCATTGTTAACACTGAAATATTCTGAGGTACCATCATATTGTCATTTATTTATTTATTTATTTGTTCAGTTTCTGAATAGGGTAAACACTTTCACAGTAGACTTTCAGCTTCTGAAATGTTTGCTTATAATTAGTAATGTAAATGTTTTATTATTTGTATATGTATGAGTGAGTTAATGAATGAATGGGTGTGTGTGTATTTGTGTGATAGTGAGTGAGTTTGTGAGTAATGAGTGTGAGTGTTTTTCTGTGGTTTGGGTGTAATTGTTGTTTGTGTGTGTGCGTGTTTGTGTGTGTTTGTTATTTGAGTGTGAGTGTGTTGGTGGATGTGGCAGTCATTATTATCTATAATAATTGAAATAGCAAACTTTATTATTACAGTTGTCGTTGTAGTAGTCATTGTTGTGGTAGTGGTGCTGGTGGCATGCTAAAATAACTGAAAATCTAAACAACGTATTTAGGTCCTTTCATACCAGCAAATTCATTTCAGTTTCACAATTTAATATATTATCTACTTTATTTAATTTAATTTATTTATTTATTTATTTATTTATTTATTTATTTATTTATTTATTTATATCAATATATGTTGTTGTTTTTTCTTGTGTGTGTGTTTGTTTGTTTTTTCAATTTGTTTGCTTGTTTATATTTCTGTGTTTATACTGTTTAATTATTTATTTATCTATTACCCAGAAACAAACAGCAAAGAATCTCAGAAAGGCACTACTCCAGTTTTGCAAAGTGTTCAAGGATTCAGATCAAAACTAATAGACACGATGAAGTTAAAGTTGACACCCGTGCGAAATTCTAACCAGGCTAAAAATTCGAACAGGCAAAGAAAGCCAGCTGCTCAGAAGGACAAGACTGTGACAAAAAAACTTCCATCGAAGTCGGTGACAAAACCAGAGTTAGTTACCGTGGTTACAAGTGTTAGCTCCCCTACTAGCCCAATAAAGACCTCTCCAAGTGCTCATATTCCAAAAACATACGTTCTGTTTATAGGAAATCTTCCGTATGATATCACACGCGACCAGCTAGAGGAACATTTTAGAAAAACAGGTGAGTTTGATGTCTTATTGAAATTCTATGAATTAAATTTTTATTTTATTTTATTATTTTATTTTTTGGGGGGGGGGGAATCAGAGATCTTTGTTCAACAGTAAGAAGAAAGAATTATTGTCAACATGTTTATTGTTAGTAGTATTAAATTTATATTTTTATTATTATTTTTTATTTTGTTATTAATTTGATTAAAGTCATTATTATTATTATTTATATTAAAAATATTATTATTATTATTAATATTATTATTACAATCACCATCACCATCAGTATTATTTTCAAAAATTATTAGTATCAGAACCATTAATATTAAAATGACAATGATTATTATTATTATTATTATTATTAAAATCACAACCATAATGTTATTGTTATTATTATTTTTATTATTAAAATAATCATCATTTTTACTGTTCCTAAGATAAAGTATTTATCTGATCAGAAATCAGTTCAGTGTGTATACTTTCGCTACTGTTTGTTTTTATAACCTGTCCTTTTGTCTGATAATATAAATATATATATCAAAAGCCATGGTACCTTGTTTTTCACATAATCACTGAAAACATTGTCTGAATTACATCTATAATGACAAACTCTGTACAACAGACGTTTTTCATTTCAGATTTTTCAAGAATCTTTGAGGAGTCTTTAAAGAAGTATTAGTTCATGAATTGTTTTTATTTTTATTTTATTTTTCCAGGTGCTCGCGGTGTTAAGAGTATCAGGATTCCCAAAGAGAAAGGAACTGACAAAGGGCGGGGTTTTGCTTACATGGAATTTAAAGACAGAATCAGTCATGGGGTAAGTTGTTAAACAAAAGATCAGTGAAGCATTTTTTTTTTTTAAATAAACCTTTCAATTCCTAGCCTTGGATCTATTTACAGTCTCATATGACTTCCCCCCTATTTACCAAAAGGATAAGTCAGAGAATTTGGGTGAAAATGTATTCCATTATTTTTTATCAGTTGTTTTTAAAGATGGGGAGCATTATTATTATATTTTTGTTTTGAGTAGGGGGTGGATAGAGTGGCTTGAAAGTACACAGAAGTAAGATCTTAATTCAAGCTGTTGAATTATGCTGATGTTGATGAAGAAATGAAAAAAATGGACATTTTAGACTGTTTCAGTGATACTTACCCAGACTGGTTACAGTATGTAGGGAGGGCCTAATGGGAGGACCAGGGATAATGTGTTCTTGAGAGAGGGAGAAGCTATTGTGGAAAGAACTGTTGTGTAGATGTACAGATTGACAACTGACATATTATATATGTTATACATCTCTTTGTTAGTTTACTTACTTACTTACTTACTTATTTTTTATTTACTTATTTATTTATTTATATAATTTTACTTTGCTAATAGAAATTAGCTAAAATTTGACAAATTCTAAGATAAGTTCTGGTCAGACAGTGAGTTAATCTAGTGTCTGTTGGTTTCAGTTTGGACTAAATAAGTTTTCATGTATACATTAATTCAGACATGCACAGTTTTTTATAATTTTTACATTGTTTTAAATCAGATAATATTCAGCCATTAGACGAAGGTCAGTGTAACATTTTATAACACTGACCTCTCTTCAGAATCTTATCTGTCACTGATGTTAAATAAATAAATATTATCAGTAACAAATACTGAATCTGACCGTTTTTGTTTTTTCCACTCCAGCATTTAGCCAATGGTTTAATTTCAGACGAAAATAATTTACATGAGTACATATTTATAATGTTTATTGTGGTTGTATTTTTTTGTTGTTATGCTTTATTGTTAAGGGCCAAAATATAAATAAAACATAAACAGGAAAGTTGCAGAATTCATTTTTTTCATCGAAGATACGTTTGTAAATTCATTTGTTCATTTATTCATTTATTCTTTTTTAGATTGCCCTTCGACTGCATCAAACAAAGCTTGGAGGTCGGAGGATAAATGTTGAATTCACCCCCACGGGTGGCAAAAAAAAGAGACAAGAGACGTTGAAAAATCGAAAACAGAAAAAACTTACTAAAACAAAAAGCTCAAATGGCGATTCCTAATTTCACCCATGCAATTTTTGACCTCCGTTTTTTTTGTAAATACGAGAAAGAGTAATTGTGTTTATTGGTTGGCCGATTTTGTTCGTTTCCTTTGTTAGTTTTACTGAAAACATGGATGTCTTATTTTTGGATACCTGGATGGAAGTACGAGTTGATGTGTAAATGGTGAATTTGAAAGTTTGTGAAATGAAAGTCAAGATTTTGATATTACAAAAAAATGATGCTTGTAACTGTATAAATGGAAATGTGATCTTATGTATTTATTTAAACGTATTCCATTTGAAATTCTGTTATTTATGATTTGATTTGTGTCATTTAGGTGCTGAATGTTTGGTTTACTTTTTACTAGTGTTACAGTAATTATTAATTATTATTATTATTATTTCTGTTCTTCTACAACCATCTTCATTTAATTCTCAGATGTGAAACTTTAAAAATTTTTGTTTTAATTTTTAATTATTTATTTATTTTTTATTTTATTTTATCTTATTTTATTTATTTATTTATTTATTTTTTATTTTATTTTTTATTACTACATAAAAACAAAAATAAATGCTTGTAAACTTACATAAGGCTTCGGTAATCTGCTAGTAGAATTTTAAAATATTTAAAGTCATAGTGTGAAGATAAAACTGAAAGTGTGTTACAGGCAGTTTCTACTTTTAGCCTGAAAATCAGAGAGAAATTTCAGAAATAATAATTATAATAATAATAAAATGATTGTAATACTATTAATTAATATGTTCGATATTATCAATGAACTTAAAATTAATTTGTGCAAATTTGTGTAACATTTGAAGATAACGAGATAGTGATAGTGCATTCTGTAGCTTTTTCCTACTCACTGGTTGGCAGAATCTGATTGTGTGCAAGTCTTGTTTCTTTACATTAAAAGAAATGTTTAAGACTAGTATAAATATAACATTTAATGAAAACTTGTTATTATTTATTTCATTTTTTTTGTAAATGTGTCTTATTAAAGGTTGACTGAATGCTTAATGGGAGATATTTAAATACTGGCAGCGAAATACAAATTCTGGAATTTGTCGAAGACACTGCTAGTCACGTTAATATAATGCTTTTTGCTTTAATAACCTTATTTATTTATTTATTTATTTATATGTCTAATATGGCTTTTATTTAGTTTATAAAAGAGCTTTATTTATTTCTTTTATTTTTTGTATTGATTAGAGAACTGATTTGACAAAAAAAAAAAAAAAAAAACAATTAAATTAGGCTGAAGACATCATGTTTTATTTTGTTACTAAACTTTTGTTTTTTATTTGTATTTGAGAGTAACTGTTTCTAAATAGTATTATTTCACTAGGATGTTTATTTACAAATTGTTTTTCTATTTAATTATTATTATTTTTTTTTTTTCTCCTAGATATTAGTTATTAAGATAAATATAAATCTGGAGAGCAGATAAAATAAAAAATTATTATCAAAGTGTACCTCAGTCCTACTACAAATTGATATACTATGTTGATTTCCAAATGGTTGTTTTGTAACTGGTCACCAGACTTTGCTAAAAAAATAAAGTAACAAATCTGAAATGATGCTTGCCAACTGCTGGTTTTATTATTATTATACATTTTTTTCAATTTTATTTATTTATTTATATTTTTATTATTTTTTTTTTTAATATTTAATATAAATACTAATTTAGAAAAAATTAAATTCAGTTAATAATAATAAGAATAAGAATAATAAATTCCATCAATTTGAGAGACTTGTAAATCATTAAAAAATATATGTGTGTGTGTGTGTGTATATATATATATATACATATATGGTATTATGGTCAATCTGTTAGGAATTTTTTTCATTTCAATGGTACAAAATGAAGAGTACATAATATAAAAAGACCAGCTCCTTCTTTCTTTATATTTTGATTACAAACAAACAAACTAATGAATATCGCCAACAAAAAAGCATGAAAGTGGGCAAAATATATTTATCACTATTCCTTTCCACGACAAGCATGCTTTAACAATGTTAGATGCTGAATCTGAATTTAATCTATTTGCAGATTAACTATGCCATATCATAATTGTTTTTAATAATTGTAACACTGAAGGATTTAATTTAAAATGTTTAATAGTTACTTAATAACAAACAAAAAAAAAAAAAAAAAAATTAAATAAATAAATAAATGATAAATAAAAAGAATAAATAAATAAAAAATGGAAGATGATGGACTGTGTGGGTGCAGTTCATTTGTCCACATGGCTTAGTGGATTACTAGTTTTCCACTGTTCCGGAAAATTTCAAGATCTCATTTCAGACTTTGATGTTTACTTAGACTGGATGACCCAAATAGAAAATAAAAAAAACAAAGAAACAAAACGAAATTTGCATGAGTGCAGAATACATTTAAACTACTATGTGTGTCAGTATATGTGTATGTGTGTGTGTGTATATAATTATCAGAGGTACACTTTAAACAAATTGTTTATATTTTGTGATTTATTATATTTGACTAGTCCTTTTTGATCTCTGAATATTATCATATATATTACTTAAGTGATGGAAATGGGCAAAGGGAACTCTATGTGTCATACATTTGTAGGCATTAAACATGCTTTTTTCTCTCTCTCTTTATAGATATATATATATATATTCTGGGCTTATTTCATACTGAAATTAACTGGTAAACAAAAGTTTTTGAAACTTGAATAATGTTTAATATTTTATAAACATACCTGCTGCAACCAACATTTTGCTTTGATTGCGAATAAATTCCAACAAATGTTTATTTTAATACAGTACAAAATCTCTTAGAAATTGACAAGTCAGTTTATTTATGTGTGTATATATATGTGTGTGTGTGTGTGTATACCTTAAAATAGGTACAGTATATACCAAACCCTGTTTCCACCACTGGTAATTAATTCTAATTCTGGATAGAATGTGATGGGTTTAATAAAGTTAAAAATGTTCAGTCTCGAGTCTAAAAATGTTTCCATTGTGATAGAAGCTTGGTTGAAATATTCAACTGTTGATTAACTGTTGAAATGTACGAATAATGGTTGGTTGAAATATATAGTGGATAATTAGTTTATATATATATATATATATATATTAAACAAATATTTTCTGCTCTTATTTTAATTTTCTTGTTCTGCTATCAGTTATTTTAACAGGAAAATCTGAGTTGACCAATAAAACCCAACTAAATAATGTCTGTTAAAAATTGTTTTGGTTTGATTCCCATGTCTAATCAGATTTGAGAAATTGTTTAGTTTCAGATTATTACACAAAGATCAAGTGTGTCTGAATTTTCTTCAGTGACATGAAGACCTTGTTTGTTTTGAAGAGGCAAAAATATAATTCACAAAATTAGTTCAGTTATGCTCTGTTCTTAGTTCAGTTTATCATGGAAATTTTTTATTTTTTTATTTTTAAATTATGTTGTGTGTGTGTGTATATATATATATATATATATATATATATATATATATATATATATATATATAAAAAATTAAAAAAAAAAATATATATATATATATATAAAAACATTGCTGTTACAGAAGAAAGTTTGATAAATGGTTTGATTTAACAAAACTAATAATTTTGTTAAATGGTTTTGGTTTCATGAAAAACTAATAATGGCCTAACAATAATGTAGGAAATAATTTAGATTAAATTAAATTTTCATTTTTGATTTGATTTATTTATTTATTAGTATTTTATATGTGTGTGAGTGTATTATTATTAGTAGTAGTAGTAGTACTAGTAGTAGTTGTACAGCTAGTGTCATATTTATAATACTTCTTCATAAAAATAATGAATTTTCCCTACCAAAACCTTGGTTTTAAAATTAAACATTTGTGTTTCATGAATGTTGCTAAATTATTATTTTTTTAAATGTTGACATTTTTTATCAATTAAATCATTTAGCCATTTTTCATGAATATAAACAAAACTGCTAAATCCAAAAAGGCTACTTTTGCTATTATTTGTTTTTTTCTGTCTTAAATTAGAATGGATAAAAAAGTCACAAAAGACTGAGCAATGCAAATAGCACAAACTCATTTTGGTCTTCTTGGATAAACTTATAAATAAAATTATTAATTTGTAAATATTTGCATAACTGATATGAAATCAGTGAATTGTCAGGGAATTTTGTAAATTTATTAAAACTGTAATTTTTGATATGTATATTTTATTGCTTATTAAAAATTATGTTGTGTGTTTTGGTTAACACAAAAAAAGTTCACAGCAGTTTCATTATCAACACGTTTCTTGCATCTAGTTTGAAATATATTTTGTAAGAAACTGGAACAAATTTTGGCAACTTTTATATTGGAAAGAATTATAGAAATAATACTCCTGATTTTATGTAAAGTATGTAAACTTTGCTAAATTTATTTAATAGCAAAATAAAAATAACTCTCTCTCTCCCCCCTCTCCTCTCTCTGTGTCTTTCAGTCTGTCTGTTTCTCTCCCCTGCATGTGTGCATTTGTAAATTATTAAATAACCAGTTGTAAATAACCCTCTCCCCCTCTCTCTGTGTCTTCCAGTCAGTGTCTCTCTTCTCCCACACTCTCACACACACACTCTCTCTCGTGTGTGCATATTTTAAATTAATATTAAATAACCAGTCGTATTTAATTCATTTCCATATATATATTTTTATTTCTCAGTGACAAGATGTAACACTGTGATACTTTATAATTAGCAAAGGTTGGTTATCAGTAACAAATGATTACATTCACTTATTAGGATTATTGCTTCTGCGCTTTAGTTTGGAAAATAAATAAATAAATTAAACAAAACTGTAATACAAAATAATAAATTTTAAAAAGTGTAAAAAAAAAATAATCTCAGGCTATATTATAGCAAAATATTTTCGTACAAGTAATAACAAGATTTTTTTTTTTTTATGTACAATTTATCCATATAAATCAGTTTTGTTATTTTGATATTTAAATACTTTCTTCTCAGTTATCCATTCTGTCTGATCTGTCTTCATATTTTCTATCACATATAAAATAAATTATTTATTTTGGTGTTATAAAATTTGTCAGTTTTCATGAAGAGCTTGTCAGACAGCTAAAGTTCCTTTACAAATCCGGTTTTACTTTTATGTGTCTCCTCCTGAAAGAAATAAATTACGTGATTAACAACAACAACAACAACAACAACAACAATAAATAAATAATAAATAAATAAATAAACAAATAACAAATGAATGAATGAATAGATTTTTAAATATGCTAAAAAACATCTTAATTTGAAAATCAAAGTACGTATTATTTTAGATTTAAATAAATAATTAAATATATCAAATTTACTTTCTGAGGTAATAATACTTAAATCGACAATGTTAATAATAAACAGCGACACGGTCAAAGGGAGAAAACTCTAATTATTATATCCGGCTATGACGATTTATGTTGTGATTACTGGTGTGATGGATGTGATTAAAGATTGTAAATATGTTCAAAAGAACTGTCTGTAATTTTTAGATGAGAGGACACCTGCTAAGTAGGCACAGTTTTGCTTGGTACTACCTGTGTCCATACAATCCGTACAAGACAAGTACCACTATTAGGCTATATGTCTTTTACAAAGCGTCGGTCTAAATTTAAAAATAAAAAATAAATAAATTTCTCACCGTGTTTGCTTGCTGACAAATCTCTGCTTTTGGCGTCGTCTTTTATGCTGGCCGATTTATCCCTGCTTTTAGCATCTTCTTGTTTGACGTCTTCCTTGCTTGACGATTTGTCCCTGCTTTTAGTGTCGTCCGGCTTTGTGGCCGACCTTTCCCTGCTTCCGTCGTCTTCCGGTCTATCTCGGCTGTCGTCTGCTTTCGAGTCGGAAGTGCTCGTCACATCCCGGCTGTCAGTTTGTTCGGAATCGGATTTGTCAGTATCGCTGTCTTTAAGAGACAGGACGATTTTGTGGTTGACGTCTGCTATCGCTTTCTTGATTGCGTTTTGTGCCGACACATCCCCTGTACACAAATAAAACAAAGTAAAATAAAATAAAATCAGGCATTTAAAAAAAAAAAAATAATAATAATAAAATTAAAAAAAAAACCCATCATTTATTTATTTATTAACTTACAATTATCCTCATCAGTTTTATCATGAAGTGACTTTATATAATTATTATAATCTAATAATAAAAAAAAAAATAATAATATTACCGAATAGAATTCTAAAGAACATTATTAACAAATTTTACAGAACATGCAGTTTAATTATTAAATAACAATTCATTCATCGTAAGCTCTATGAACGAAATACCTTGTAATTTAGCGAAGTCCATGGACTTCTCAAAGCTGGCCAGAGCTGCCTGTAAATCACCAAGTTTAACTGAAACAAAAGTTCGAAAATATTTACACATATTTATCTTGAAATTATTTTCATATCTAGAAAAAAAAAAACGCATACAGGCCATTATTTCTTAAATTCCATAAAATCTGTGGCATCAATATAATTTTTTTTTTAATTTTATTTTATTTTATTTTATTTTTATTTTTTATTTTTTTAAAGAATCTCCAACATAAACACATACTTCCACATACACGACTCGACTGTTTCACCAAACCGCAAGTCTCTCTTTAAAGTACACTTCTACGTCATCGGATCAGTTGTGGGAAACACTTACCTTCAGCTTGCGCGATGAGGACAGAAGCCTGCAGCTGCCAGACAGTGTCGTTGGCCTCCTCGGCCGCAGATAAAGACTTTTCACCGAACGTCTTCGCCGTCATGAAGTGCTGCAGTTCAAGATGGCATCGTCCTATCTCGTGGTACAACCACGTGCACTCCAGTGCCGTCTTGCTCATAGGAAGCTTTTTCTCCCATCTGTTGTAACGAATTAATATATATATATATATTTTTTTTAATGACACTGTCGTTACTAACGGTTATAATAATTGTGTAAATGATGCGGTTCTACGTATTAACATTATTATAATCTTTATTATTTTCTTTCCACTTGTTGTTCTTCTTGTTGTTGTTATATTTTTCTTGAAAGCCCTAAAATTGTTGATCTGCGTTTTCTCTGTCTGTCTCTCTCTCTCTCTCTCTCTCTCTCTCTCTCTCTCTCTCTCTCTCTCTCTCTCTCTCTCTCTCTCTCTCTCTCTCTCTCTCTCTCTCTCTCTCTCTCTCTCTCTCTCTCTCTCTCTCTCTCTCTCTCTCTCTCTCTGTGTTTTTGTGTGTGTGCGCGTGCGTGTGTGTGTGCGTGCATATATATAATAATTTTATGCTTACACTTCAATTGCTTTGTCGAAGTTACCACATCTGGCGTAAACTCGACCAAGATTGTCCAAACCTCGAGATTGTGCGTCTTCAATAGGTCTTAAAAACAAAACAAAAAAACAACATTAATCTATAGCATGCAGCAATACTACTTCTACTACTACTCCTACTGCTTACTACTACTACAACTAATAATAATAATAATAATAATAATAATAATAATAATAATAGAATTTGCTTTAAACTAGCAAAATATTGAAGTTGTAACGCGTCTACTAATTGGAGTTGTCTCCCTTAGACCGTGACGCTATTTATTGTCAACATTTATTAATATTATCTACAAAATCATTACTACGTCATCGGACTGTTACATATCTAAAAATAGAATTTATTTCGAATTGAAAGTTACTAATTATCACTGTCATTGCCGTTGTTGTTGCTGGTGAAGTTGTTGTGATTATTATTATTATTATATCAACAATATAACTCAACTCGACACTTACATTTTTTCGCCAAGTTCAAGGTCGGTGCTGTGATGATACAACGCCTTCTTGTATTGGCCGAGCTCTAGGTAGGCGTTTCCTATGTAACTATGGAGATTGGCGATCACCTCCATCTTGTTTGGAACGGACTCGTTGGAGTAATTCTCAACCGTGTTCAGACATTTTTTAGCCTTTTTCAGGCTTACTGTATACTGTCCATTGCTCTGTGCTGTTAGAAATGATAAATGATAAATGATGATGATGATGATAAGAATAGTAATGACGACGACGACGACGATGATGATGATAAAGATAGTAATAGTAACAACAGCATTAATAATAATAATAATAATAATAATAATAATAATAATAATAATAATAATAGACGATGGTGATATGATTATAATGACGGTAATTATAACAACAGCATTTGATGATGATGATGATGATGATGATGATGATGATGATGATGATGATGATGATAATAATAATAATAATAATAATAATGACAACGACTTCAACAATAACAAAACAACTACAACAACAGTATTAACCATAATAATAACAGCAACAACAACAACGACGACGACGACTACTACTACAACAACAACAACAACAATAATAATAACAGCTAAATATAATTTAAAATTTAAAAAAAAGAAAAAGAAAACGTTTTCTTCATTATTTAACAAATCGCAAAAATTACCCGAATCTATTTTCTCCAGCTCGTTCATGATGTAGTCATTAGGCGACACCCCTTTGCACCCGCTATGACGTCGCCTCCGTCGCATACTTTCATACCTTCTGGCATACATTGGTTTCTGCTGACGCCAAAAATCCGTCCGTGTGTCCAGGTATGACAGGCCACTCTCTACCAGTTCATAAATAGACCGTCCTGTATTCGTGGAGTTATCTGAAGTAAATCATAATAATGATAATGATAATGATAATGATAATGATAATGATAATAATGATAATGATAATGATAATAATAATAATAATAATAATCATAATAATAATAATGACGATGATGATGATGACGATAATAATAACAGTGTAATAATAGTAATAACAATAATAATAAAAGTAATAGCAATAACAATAATAAAATATAATAATAATAATAATAATAATAATAACAACAACAATAAGAAGAATAATAGCAAGTACTACTACTACTACTAATAATAGAAAAATGTATATTTTTGATAAGTAAAATAATATTGATTATAGTACAAGAGGGAGAGAGAGACGGATCGATAAACATTATTAAAATGCTGAAATAAAGCACAGGGTACATAAAGATGTTATATAATAATCGAAAAAAGAAAGAGAAAAAAGGTCTGTAAATACAGTTTTTATTCAATAAATATATAAAAATATGCGGAAGTAATTATGAGAATAGACAAATGCAAATATATATATATATAATGATAATAAATAAATAAATAAATAAGTAAATAAAACATAAAATTCTCCGTGAAACGAAAAATATCATTTTAGTCATGTAACTGCATGTATAATTTGTAAATAAATTAATATTATTTTATTCATGTAACTACATATTTAACTTGCTATTTATCAGACCGGAAACATCTCCTTGAACGCTTGAATCCGTACGCACGTTCATTTCCGGAATAGACACATACACACACACACCACACGCACACACGCACGCACACACGCACAGACACACACACACACACAGACACACAAAGAGTAAACGCCAGTACTTTACAAACTATCTCAGTAAATACTGAAATTATGTCGTTACAATACACGTACACGTCTGTCTGCATGTCTGTCTGTACCTGTTTCTTTGAGGAGTTTTTCCAGGTATTTTCTGTCCCCGTACAGTTCTCCTAGCAGCTGTCTCACCGTTTTCTCGCTTGAAACTGAGTGAGTTTCTTTTCGTTTCGCTTTCGATTTCTGCTGTTGCTGAGGTGGAGCAAATGTAGCAAAAACTGGACGTCTCTTCTTCAGTTTCTGAAATCAACGAAGATTAAAAAAAAAAAATGAAAAAAAAAATGTATATATTTTTGCTTAAAGTATAATAAATTAAATAGAAAGATAGAATATATTAATGTTAAAAGGTGTCAGTATTGTTTGACGAAAATTGCATAGCTAACGATAATATAAAAAGTGAACGAAAATCTGATGCTGTCTGGAATTAAATATTTGTTTGCATTACATTGCTATTGCTTTTTAATTTATTTTAATAACAATAACGATAACAATAACAACAATTCATTCCCTCCCTCTATTTCCCTCTCCCTCCCCCCCTCCCCCTCCCCCTCCCTCCCTCCCTCCCTCTTTTTCTGCTTTATACACCCTTTTATTTAATGATGTTTCTCTGTATCAGATATGCATGCTTTATTTTTATATAACATTTAAAATCGTAAGTCCAAATAATTTATATAATTAAATCTCAGTCTACATATGTGATTATATATCTCTATATCTAAATTTGACTCTCTGTGTCTGTCCATCTGTATATCTGTGAGTACGTCAGTTAGTCATTCAGTTTGTCTTTCTGCCTCTATCTCCGTATGTCTGTCTGTCTGTCTGTCTGTCATTTAGTCAGTGGGTCAGTGTCTCTCTCTTTCCTTACCTCATCCTGTTCAGTAAAGAAAGACAAATCGCCCTTTGTAGTTAGTTTAACTCGATCAGCGGCTGAAAAATATATTGTAATATAACAATGTAGCGTAACGTAACGTCACGTAAAGTAACGTAAAGTAACGTAACGTAAAGTAACGTAATATAACATAAAGAAACGTAATGTAAAATAAAGTAGTGCAACAGAACATAGCATAACATAGCATAACATAAAATAGTACTATGTAATGTTAATATAGTTAAATATTAAAAATATTTATTTATTTATTTATTTATTATGTTATTCTTATACAAATCGTCGTGATCATTATTATATTACTACTACAGATACTAATATAACTACAAGCTTAATCATTGTTATAATAACTGTTATTATTATTAATATTACTACTGCTACTACTACAACTACTACTACCACTACTACTACAACTACTACTACTATCATAGCTGTATTTTACAATCTAATAATAATAATAATAATAATAATAATAATAATAATAATAAAGACCACGTTATATTAAATCTAACGAAACAGATAACATGTAAAGAATGAAGACTGACATCCAATAGAATTGTCAATGGCTTCCTGCGCTTTTTGTATTCCCAGTCTAAATTCCTTCAACTCGGGGCGCAGTTTGTTTCCCCGGTGATAGAAAACGAGGGCCACTTCAAATCCACCCGTATAGTACAGAGCTTCCGCTTTCTGGTAGACACCCTGAAAAAGTAAAACGTGACCGGTCACGTGATTTTATTAATTTATTTATTTATTCATTATTATTATTACTATTATTATTATTATTATTATTATTATTATTATTATTATTATTATTACCATTACTATTATTATTATTACTATTTTTATTATTATTATTATTATTATTATTATTATTATTATTATTATTATCATTATTATTTATTTATTTATTTATTTATTTATTTATTTATTATTTTTTATTATTATTATTTTACCTTACTGAATAATAACAAGGTAGAAATACAAATCAACATCAACATGTTTATACCAATATTGAATCATCGGTTCTCAACCTTTTTTTTGTGGGGATGGGGTAGGAATCATGTTCTGAGATAGATTTATTATATACACTGGTAGATAAATCTGTACAGAAACACACACACACACTGACGTAGATTGGTGTATATACAAACTGACAGACAGATATAAAGACAAACCGAAAAGATGGATATGTGTACAAGTCTATATACAGAAATAAACACGAATTTGAATCTGAAAAAAACACACACAGTTGCACACACATATTAAAATGAATTAACCTTTAATGATACCACACTACAACTGAATGTATATAAGTATATATATATGTATATATGTAGCTAAAACATGTATGAAATAAAATAAACCAGTATCTTAAATCTGATAGCTACTTAGTTAATATATACATACATATATATATATATACACACACACACACACACACACACACACACATATATATACATACACATTTACATACACTAATAATAATAATAATAATAATAAAAATAATAAAAATTAAAATTAAATAAAATAATTAAATAAATAAATAATCAAACAAATAATAAAATAAAATAAATAAATAAACAGATAAATAAATAAATAAAAACACGGTTTACACACACGTGCATTTTTACCTTGTAATATGTTTTGTCCTCGACTAAAGAGGATTCTGCGTCTTTGAGCGCAGTTTTCGTGTCGCCGAGTTGCAGGTGACACTTAGAACGAGCAACCAGGCAGCTTTTGTCTTCCTTCTGAATCTCCAGCGCCTGCACGAATAACAATAACAATAACAATAACAACAACAATAATAACAATAATAATAATAATAATAATAATAATAATAATAATAATAATAATAATAATGGTAATAATAATAATAACAATAATAATAGTAGTAATAGTAATAACAATAACAATAACAATAACAATAACACTAACTATAATAATAATAGTAATAATAATAGTAATAATAATAATAATAATAATAATAATAATAATAATAATAATAATAATAATAATAATAATAATAATGATGATGATGATGATGACGACGACGACGATAATGATGATGATAACGATATAATAATGATGAAGTTGATGATGATAATAATGATAATAATAATAATAATAATAATGATTATGATGATTAACAGTATTATGTGATTGTCATACTTTCTAAGAAGTAATGACAGATTGCCCGAAACAGGGAGATAATCACTTAGAAGTGGTAAAGAATTATATTAGACTATTTAATTATATCTGTATGTGTACACTTTAAAGATAACAATAATATATATATATATATATAATTAGATGGACAGAATAACAGAAAGACTGACAGACGAGAGAGACACAAAGAGATGTACTGAAAGACGAAATGGATAGAGGAATAACTTGAAAGACAGATGAACGAATGATATATTTGTATAACGACACCATAGCATAACAAAAAATAGACGAATGGATGTCGAACAAATACTCAAAGAGCTTACAACCTACTGTTATATATTTATCGATATTTTAACTTCAAGGCGAATCTTCAAAGGCAACCGTTAAACATAACATTATATATACACAGGGCAGAAAATGGTGATATCGGTACTGAAAGTAAATTTCTGACAGACACAAAAACAAATAAATAAAGCTATTGTCTGTAAGAATATAAAAATAATATTTTTAAACTGACGATACTGTGATATTCGTTAATTTTATTTCAGTAATTTAAAAAGAAAATACCGAAATTATTAAACAAAATGAATGCTTTCCGTACAAATTCTGGTGACGGTATTAAATGTAAATAGATTTAAAAAAAAAAAAAAAAAAAAAAAAAAAAAAAAAAATACTGTATTTAAAACATACACTTTAGATAAAAGTAATAGATTTAAACCAGAAATCAAAAACAGACATTTGTGTTTAAAATACACACTATCGAACAAAATAATAGATTTAAACCACAAAACAAAACAGATAGAGAATCTAAAACATACACTACTCATAAAACTAAAGACTTAAGCCATTAAAACAAATCAGAATATTGTATTTAAAACATATGCTGTACATATAAACACAAATATTCTGCAGCTGTTATGAGAGAAGTAACAGTTTCATACTTACTATTGTGTAACCTTCTATAGCTTTTTTGTAATCTCCTTGTCTGAAAAGATTATCAGCTTCGGCTTTGTAAATTTCAAAAGTTCCCTTCGAGCCTTCGGATCCTGTTTCGTACATTTTGTCGTATTTTTATTATTATTATTATTATTTTTAAATATTTTAACTTTTCGGGGTAACTAAAACAGACCTGAACCTCACCTCGGCTATACCTTACACTACTACTACTGTCAATTTCAACCAGCTCCGCTTACCGCCTCCGTTGCTAGGAGACGAGATAATCCTGGCAGATCTGAAGCTAACCGTGTGAAAGCTGCAGTGCGCGAGTAATGAACAAAAAAACAAAAACTCGCGCACGAAAATTTCGGATTAAGAATTACTTCATGAAAATATATCGCGGCATATACGATCAATTTATTAGAGAATATATTTAACCTTTTTTACAGCGTCTTTTTCTCCTACTGTTAAAAAAAAAAAATAAAAAATAAAATAAAAAAAACTTTCTCGAATTAGTTATTTATATTCACTGCTGACATTTTGTTTCATAGACTGGTTATTCATTTCACGCTCCGCTGACGTCGTCTGCTGGTTACGTTGTGTAGTAATCGACCGGACCCGAGTCGACTTGTTGATTGGTAGCAACACGAGGACTAACTAGGACCACTTGTGATCCACACAAAAAAGGGATTAGCTGAATAGCAGACGGATTAGGTAATAGTAAGAACGTAATTACATTCCGTGTGTGGTGTTATCGCTAGCAGGTTTTTATCAAATTTCAAATGATTTAGAAGTCATCAACAACAACACCGACAACAACAGCATCATCATCATCATCATCAACAGCGACAACAACATCATCAACAACTACAGTAATAATAATAATAATAATAATCATAATCATAATCATCATCACAAGAACAACAATAGAGTAATAATGACGATAGCAACAATGATGATGACGGTGATGATGATGATGATGATGATGATATCTTGCTTTTTTCCCCAGTAACTAATCTACGTTATTAATTTTTTTTAAATAGTAGATTGAGGAAAATGTACTGGAAGTTCAACTAACTACGTCTGTGTTAATACAAAAAAAAAAAAAAAAAAAAAAAAATCGTTGTCTGTACCTTGTTAAAAATAAGCAAATAAACAAAAAAAAAAAACGATCAAAAATAACTCCGACCCTTCCCCACTCCCCCAAGAAAAAAGAAAGAAAGAAAAAACAACAAAATAAAATATCTTAATAGGTTTTATTTGCTAAATGCATTAGACATATATTTAAAAAAATAATAATCATCATTAAAATAATCTCTCTCTCTCTCTCACACTGTCTGTCTGTCTGTCTTCAGAAACTGATTTTCGAATTTAAATTAATCATGTATTTAACTCTTCAGTGTAAAACCCTGAACATACATACGTACATAATTTCACAAAAGAGAAATGTACACGTCATCAATACAGTATACTTTATATCACCTTGTATATTTAATTACTGTGCCCTAATCATTTGAACTGAAGCATTCTCTCTCTCTCTCTCTCTCTCTCTCTCTCTCTCTCTCTCTCTCTCTCTCTCTCTCTCTCTCTCTCTCTCTCTCTCTCTCTCTCTCTCTCTCTCTCTCTCTCTCTCTCTCTCTCTCTCTCTCTCTCTCTCTCTCTCTCTCTCTCTCTCTCTCTCACACACACACACGCACACATACACATATAATTAGTCAATATATTTACGACAGTCTCAAAGATATGCGTGTAAATTATGTTAGGCATTCATTTTCTAGGCTTATGTACGGTTATGGCTGTTTCTTATTATAGTTAGCGCCACCTTTAGCCAAACAGTAAAAATTCGCATATAAAAAGATACAAAACAAAATTAACTACATCACTTGCCAGAAATATAATAAGCACTTTTTAAACATTCATTAGATTGACATATATCAATTGTTTCTAGTGGTCAGCAATTTTTTCTCACTGTTTCTTACATCGGAATTCAAAACGTTGGAATTCAAAAAGTTAATGTTTAAAATAAAATAAAATAAAATAAAATAAAATAAACAAAAATAAAACCGTTTCCCGTGTATAACGGAATTCCGAAGATCCAGTGTTTACAAACATTCAGAATAAAATAACAATTATGCCTGAGGTTTCGTCTGAATAAATTGGAGTAGTTTCAATACGTCGTTTCCACTCGCAAGATTTGAACCAGTAATCATCGGCTAGCTAACTTCAGAACCATAATCTCCATAAAGCGAGGCGGCATGGGAACTATTAAGCTTATAATAGCACTTTACAGCAAACAGCACGGAAAACAATAAGTGAAATAAACTTGTTATTTACTACGTCAAGGACTGTTTTCTTCTTCTTCATTTTTCTCTTGAATACGGGCTCATATTTTGACCCGTTTATTGTTAAAGATTTATTCGTACGAAGCCGGCGTCTGCTAAGTCAGAGGTCGCCAGAGGTTAATCGTGCACAGTCCCGCCATCTGGTGACAATTTCAAAGCAAAGCGAAATGACAGATAACTCCAAGAAAGAAGCAAGTTGCGGAAAAAGAGAGTTCACTCCCTTTGGCTAATATCACTGTTGACGAGGGATCGTAACGAATCTGTCCCTCTGAAAGCGAAATAATAATAATAATAATAATAATAATAATAATAATAATAATAATAGTAATAATAATATGAATAATATGAATAATAGTAACAATAACACCACAACACCACCACCACAATAACAACAATAACGATAATAATAACAATATTATCATTATCATCATCATCATCATCATCATTATTATTATTATTGTTTTTATTTTTATTATTATTATTATTATTATTATTATTATTATTATTATCATTGTTTTACTGTGAAAAAATACACAAGTATTTATTTATAACAGTTAAGTAAGTACGTGAGTGAGTGAGTGAGTAAATATTTAAGTGAATGAAAATAAACACGTAAGAACACAAGACAATAAGTAAGCATATATAAGAGTAGGAGTAAGTAAGTAATAGAAAATAAATAATTATGAAGTAAGTAAGTAAGTAAGTAAGTAAGTAAGTAAGTAAGTAAGTAAGTAAGTAAGTAAGTAAAGTAAGTAAGCAAGCAAGCAAGCAAGTAAGTAAAAAGATACCAGGAGAGCTAACTATAAGTGTATTTTATATTATATACTCAGGCACAAGAACATTAAACTATGTGACAATGAATGTGTATTTAATTATTAATCAATGAAAGCAGACAGCTACCTAACGTGAAGAATACAGTGGGACTTTTCTTCCCGTCGCCTCCATTTGACACGCCGAGCACGCGCAGGTTATAAACGAAGTCTTTTTCAATTCCTGTGATGACTCCAAACGTCTCCTTTTCCTTGGTGGAAACATCTTTAGCCGTCAGAATGTTTTCGTGACTTTTCCAGTAGCGTATCTGAAACGTCAGAATTATTTTATTTTGTTTAGTTTTGTTTTGTTTTAATTAATTAATTAATTTGTTTGTTTGTTTAACTACTGCTAATACTACTACTGCTACTACTACTACTACTACTACTACTACTACTACTACTAATACTAATACTACGACGACGACGACAAACAACAACAACTACTACTACTATTATAACAATTACCACTACCACCATTATTATTATTTATTCACTAATTTATTAACATTACTATTATTGCTGTTGTTGTTATTTATTTATTTATTTCCTTTTTCTTTTTTTTTTTTTTTTTTTTTAATGAAACTTCTAAATGCTTAGGGCTATTATTATTATTTTTACTTTTGTTACTATTATTATTAATTATTAATTTTTATTTATTTATTTTATTATTATTTATTTATTTATTCCATTTTATGGGGAGGCAAAATTTACACTTATCCTCATCCTTATCATCATCATCATTATCATCATCATCACGCAGTCGTATTTTCCACTTATAACGTAATAAATCCACTTACTTTGTATCCCTTGAGGGGTTCCTCTGTGTTAGACGTACTAATTCCTCGCCACGACACGATCACACTGTCAGGCCCGTGGGAGTGGACCTCGACGTACTCAGGGTAGAGCAGAGGTGCTGAAATACACAAGAAATAAAGATTCTCTTACGAAATTTACATGTAAATAACAGAATTCCGAAGAGTTCCGAAAAGTTCCGAAGAGTAACGATTTGTTTCGAAAAGTTCCGAAAGATTCCGAAACCTGTCGAGCGTAAATTATTTGATATAAAATTATTAATACTATTTCTGACTGATATTATTATTATCATTATTATTATTATTATTATTATTATTATTATTATTATTATTATTATTATTAACTTTTCATTATTCAAGCTGTTATTTTATCTTGTTGATAACTAAGCGAGAGCGTAGGCGGTATGAATTTTACACCAATAAACTGATTCCTGCTATTTCGTACCGCTGTCTAACAACATTTTTTTTTTTTTATTATTATTTTATTTTCTATTTAGCATAATAATGTTGAAATACAGTAGACCACGTTGAATATATCAGACTGGATTTATTTGTGTCAGTATGTTCTGTTTGTATTTCTAACTATACAGTTTATTTCGAGTCATCAAATAACTAACTACAAACACGAGCGGCACGGTCTAAGGGAGAAAACTCTATTTAATTAGCGCAGCACGGCAGCGAGATGTTCGTTGTATTCCTTAATAATTTATTAATTATTAATTAATTTATTTATTGATTTATTGATTTTTATTTATTGATTTATTTGTTTGTTTTGAACAAGAAAATAAAATTATGTCAAAAAAAAACAAATAACCCTTTATCAGTCTTCGGTATATATGCGTCTCATTGTATTTATTTATTTATTTATTTATTTATTTATTATTAATATTATTATTATTATTACTACTACTACTATTACTATTACTACTACTGCTACTACTACTACTATTATATATATATATATATAATCTTCTTTTTTTTTTTTTTGTTTTTCGAAATATTAAACTTTCGTTTATTTCCGGAACTCACGGTATGCGAACGTGCTGACTCGCGCCTCTTCGCCTCTCGGTCCATACCCGGCCGTATTGAACACCTGCACGTTCACCCAGTAGTCTGAGTCCGGCAACAAGCCGATAATATTTCCACTGTCCATCTGTCCGTAATGCGAAATCGAGTCCATGTAAATTTCATCGTCAGTTTCAAGATAAAAGTTAATCTGAAATAATAATAATAATAATAATAATGATGATGATGATGATAATAATAATGATAACAATAATAATAATAATGATGATGATAACAATAATAATGATAATAAAATAATAATAATAATAAAAATAATAATAATAATAATGATGATAATAATAATAATGATAACAATAATAATAATAATAATGATGATAACAATAATAATGATAATAAAATAATAATAATAATAATAATAATAATAATAATAATAAGAAAAATGAGAAAAATAATAATGAGAAAAAAAAGAAACAGTATTTAACTACACAGCATTTTTGCAATCTGTATGACGTCATAGGCTGAAGATCTTATTGATTATGAAATTTGCTGCCGCAAGACGATTAGCAACACAATACCTTATTCAGTCACCTTCTCATACACTGGAAAACAGTTATACTGGTTGTTGATATACCATAAAATTAATCAATGTACAGTATTGTGTATTTTATTGTATCGTATTATGCTGTATTGTGTTGTATATAATTGTATTGTATTGTTGCATTATATTCTATTCTAGTGTATTGTTATATTGTATTGTATTCTAGTGTATTGTTATATTGTATTACATTCTATTCTATTGTATTTGTATATTATATTGCATTATGTTGAATGGTATTGTATTCCACTGCACTGTATTGTACTGCATTGTAGTGCATTTTATTATAATTGTATCGTATTATATTATATAGCATTATGTTTATTTTTATCTTTACAAATTTAAAATGTTATTATTATTATTATTAGCACGCTGCATCACGTGATGTGACAAAACTGCACGCAGTCACCTTCGTTGCAGTCTGTAAAATTAATTGCTTACAAGTGATACTTTTGCTCCCGGAAATTCACGAATATGACTCGGACATTCATCAATCTCACCGTAACTAGCCGAGCGTTTCCGACCGCTTACCTGGTAGCCCAGGACACGACCCTTCATCATTTCCCGAGTATCAGGACAGTGACCCCAGTACACCATTACTGCCGTCGAGTTGACAGAGTCCCCGTACACGTTGAGTGGAGTACAGAGGGGCACTGGAAAATAATAATAATAATAATAATAATAATAATAATAATAATAATAATAATAATAAAAATAATAATAATAAAATAAATAAATAAATAAA
>CM022675.1:11802015-11809515 GCA_012295275.1 Chrysomallon squamiferum
CATTTATTCATTGATTAATCCATCCATTATTCATTCGTCCATCCATCCCTTCATTCATTCATTCATTCATTCATTCATTCACTTCTTGGCTTCTGCTGGTTTAAAGCACTTTTAGCCGCTAACTTTAATTAAACGCTGCATTCTAAGAACATGACAACTACAACAGATGAAAAGGGAAGCGAAAAATCTGCCGAGCTAGCAGAAATAATTGTCTCTTTTCTCTGCCACAAAAAAAAAAAAAAAATTATAACAGCACATATATTTTGTTTTGTTTCTGTCATGTGTGGTGTATACACATATACTGTTGTTCGTTTCCGTTAACAATTAAGGATACAAACCGCAAACAACCAAACAAAAAAACAAAAAAAAGTTAATATAAATAGGTACACAACATGAACAAGATTAATGCTACGTGCGAATGTTAAATAGCGTGTCCTTCTCGACTGAGTCTTTAATTAAAAGATATTATTTAAGTGTTGTTGTTGTTGTTGTTTTTTTGTCAGAAATTTAACGATATAATTGTGTGTGTGTGTGTGTGTGTGTGTGTGTGTGAGAGAGAGAGAGAGAGAGAGAGAGAGAGAGAGAGAGAGAGAGAGAGAGAGAGAGAGAGAGAGAGAGAGAGAGAGAGAGAGAGAGAGAGAGAGAGAGAGACATCCATTCACTAATATTTTAATATTTTTTTAAATAGCTACACACCCATCCCTCTGATAGACAATCTGTTCTGAATTATTAATTATTTAAAACATTATTTCACGCATTGAATAACTCAGACAATTACCGAGTTCAGTGCCAGCAATTTTAATAAGCAAATTTTTATTATTAGTAGTATTTTAGTATTATTTTCAGTAAAATATTAGAGGAGTAAGGAAAGTTGGTAGAAAATTATTCTTATTCGAAAACAGGACGTCCTGCAAAGACGTGATGTTGTATTTCATTACAGGACATTATCCCATTCCACAATGGGGTTCATTCCACAATGGGGTATATATAACATCTTGAAGTAACTGTTTAGGAAGTTTTTTGTAATGATTAATAAATTTATTATTTTTACTTACGTTCTGTTAATGATCTCCATTCCGTGTTGAAGTTTGTGTTGAATTCTATTGTAAAACTGTGTACAGGACTGCCATGATCTGTCCCTGCTGTCCACGTTATTGTCGCTGACGTCCCGTCAACATCGGCAAACACGCCGGCAGGTTCACCCGGCGGTCCTGGTTTAATAATAATAATAATAATAATAATAAAAATAATAATAATAATAATAACAATAATAATAATAATAATAATGATGATAATAATAATAATAATAATAATAATGATAATAATAATAATAATAATAATAAAGACTGTGATGATCATCGGAATGAAAGAAACATCATCATCATCATCATCATCATCAACAACATCATCGTTAATAATAATAAATATTATGACGTGATATTAAAGTGATCATCATTAACGACAACAGAAGCAGAAGCATCATTATCAACAGCATCATTAGCAGTGGTTATAGTAGTAGTAGTAGTAGTAGTAGTAGTAGTAGTAGTAGTAGTAGTAGTAGCAGTAACAGTTACAACAGCTACAACAACAACAATAATATAATAATAATAATAATAATAATAACGAAAATATGATAGTACCGAGAACAGTAAGTGTTGCGCCGTACGAAACTGCGTCTCGAACTGTCTGAGCCGTACATTCGTATTTCCCAGCATGCCTAAACTGAGTATTCCGGATATAAAGACCGGAATAGCTTTCCCGTGACCCCTGAATAAAAAAAAATATATTTTTTTTATTTATTTTAGATTTAGTGCTTGGAAGCATGATTCTATTAATTGAAGAGAAAAAGACATTCACCTATAAACATCGAAACATCCCTCTCTCTCTCTCTCTCTCTCTCTCTCTCTCTCTCTCTCTCTCTCTCTCTCTCTCTCTCTCTCTCTCTCTCTCTCTCTCTCTCACATACACACACACACACACATGTACGCACACATGCGCACGCACGCACGCACACTCAAACACATCGTCGATCATATCAATAAACGATAAACACAGAATTCCAAATTTAGGACATTCAGTTATTTCACTTTCTCTTTTGCTGCTTGAAAACGAAGAAGTCCGATAGTTTCCGAGAAGATACGACTAATTTCCGAAATAATACGAGGATTTTCTTTTTTTTTTTCTCTCTCTTTTTTTTTCTTTACTATATTTTTTTTTTTTTTTTTAATGCATTTCCCCCATCGTACTAATTTTATTACAGATTAATTAAGATTAATTTTTTAATTAATTATAAATATATATATATATTTTTTTACCCTTCCTAAGTGAGGGTCTTTGTCAATGTCTAACACTTTCCCGTTGAATTTCCAGACGTAGACCAGATCGTGCTTGGTTTTGTCGTAGGAGGCTTGACAGAAGAAATAAGCGGTGTCGTTCTGTACAACTCTGACGTTCGTTGGAGCTTTCTCCATTGTCGTTTGTTCTAAGAAAAAAGAAACAAGAAGAAAATTATTAAAGAGAAAAAAAAAAAAAAAAAAAAAAAGAAAGAAAGAATGGAAGGAAGGAAGAAAATGAAAAATGAAAAAAAAAGACAGAAAGATGAAATTATTAATAAAAGAATGAAACAAAGAAAGAAGAAATTATTAATAAAAAGAAAAGGAAAGAAAAAAAAAATTAGAAAATTAAAAAAAGAGGGAAAAAAAGAAAATTATTAATAAAAGAATGAAATTATTAATAAAAGAATGAAAGAAAGAAAGAAGAAAATTATTAATAAAAGAAAGAAAGAAAGAAGAAAATTATTAATAAAAGAGAGAAAGAAAGAAGAAGATTATTAATATAAGAAAGAAAGAAAGAAAGAAAGAAAGAAGAAAATTATTAATAAAAGAAAGAAAGAAGATAAAAAAAAAAAAATTAACGTGTGCATTAAAGACACGATCTAAAACCATAAACACTGTATATATATATGTATGTATATATATATATATATATATATATTTCAGCCTGGACACTATTCTTATTTTCACTTGTCTATCGCGACATCATTTATTCGAAGTCCTCTACTAACGTACTTATTACGCAGAGTCGTTCGTCCCGTTACAATAATTAAAACAAACGAAGACGTACAACTCACCGACAACTTCAAGATATCCTCCACTTTTCGCGGAGTCCCGTAACTATTCGTCGCTTCACATTCGTAGTAACCAGCGTCTCGGAAATTCACCGCCGTCAGATGCAGATTGCCGTTCGGAAGGAGCTGGATTCGACCTTGACTGCCGTACGAAAGGCCAAGGTCGCGACCGTCCTTCCGCCATTTTATTTCCGGGTTCGGCGCCGCTTCCGGTTCGCAGATGAGAGTGGTGTTGCCGTTGACAGTGGCCAGCTGTGACGTCACGGGACGTTTCGTGAACGTCGGCGGGAAGGCTGCAATTTAGTATGCAGATAGTTGTTGGTGAATTGTAAAATAAAAGATAAACTGTGGTCGAACTGTGTGAGATAGTGTGTAATATTTAAAATAGGTTTTTGTAAACGGTTAATATTATGGAAGCGAGTTGCAGTTCTCTGGTAGAGTACTATTTCGGCAAGTGATGAATCCGTAAATGAAGGATTTACAAATAATTTTAACAGGTTTTGCATCCCTCTATCTCTCTCTCTTTAGCTCTTTCAATCTCCTTATTTGTCTCCCTGTCTCCATACTCTTTGTTTTAATATCTGTAAATCTGTCTATCTATTATCTATCTATCTATCTATCCTCCCTCCTTCTCTTTTGTTTAACGTCTGTCTATATCTCTAAATGTCTGTCGATCTGTCTCTATATATCTATCTATGTCTGTCTCTCTCTCTCTCTCTCTCTCTGTCTCTCTCTATCTATCTCTCTCTCTCTCTCTCTCTCTCTCTCTCTCTCTCTCTCTCTCTCTCTCTCTCTCTCTCTCTCTCTCTCTCTCTCTCTCTCTCTCTCTCTCTCTCTCTCTCTCTCTCTCTGTCTCAGAGTTTATATTTACCCAACACTCTAAGCTGAGCACTGCTGAACGATGTTCCATACTGATTGGTCGCTCCACACTGATACATCCCGCTATGTTTTGCCGGGTCCGCGTTTTCTATAATTAAAACGTTTGTGTGAATTTCGTATTTCCCGGGCTCTGACGTCAGTGGTTTTGCGTCTTTGTACCACGTGTACACAGCGCGTGGTTTCGCCTCCGCCACGCATCGCCATGACAACTGGCTTCCGATGTTTACGTGCTGGTCTTGCAGCGGGAAAATGAAGTAGGGTTTCGCTGTGAAAAAAAAAAAAAATATATATATATATATAAATATGTTAATACATAATAGTCAAGTTTGTAGAAAACATTTGTAAGTTACGTTTTTTTTTTTTTTTTTTTTTTTCAAATTATGGAAAAGTGTTTTATTTTTCCAATTAATTTATATAAAATAATACTTTTCATTTCTGTTTTTCGTGCTTAAGTTAGTATGACTTGTTATTATTATTACTGCTACAACTATTTGTTGTTGTTGTGGTGGTTATTATTATTATTATTATTATTATTTGTTGTTGTTGTTGTTATTATTATTTGTTGTTGTTGTTGTGGTGTTTTTACTGTAGTTGATATTGTTTCTGTTGTTGTTTTTGTCTTGATAATCACCTTCTATAACAAGATGAATGGTTTTGGAGTCCGAAGCGGAAGTTCCCCTCCTCACGTGACACGTGTATTTGCCGCCGTCTTCGACGTCGGCGTTGGGCAGAATCAAGACGCGGTTCTGGTCGTGGTGCTCGGTTTTAGCAGGAAGAGATTGGCCTTCCCTCGACCAGGAGTACTGCAGAGGTAATCTGAAAAAAAAACAACAACAACAGTTTAATACTAAACGTACGTTTGTGGAGAAGTTATTTATTTATGTATTTAAATTGTATCTAGGCATTAGAGGAAGACTTATTAGATTTTACAGGAAATTTTTTATTAGCATTTCTGTCTGTAGTTCTGCTTGTCGGACTCTCTATCTGTCTGTCTATCCGTCTCTCTCTCTTTCTTTCAGTCAAGGCCAAGAAAACAGTTTTGTTTGAAATCTTTTATTTTGGACACAAAATTTTCCCGTTCCAGAAAATGCTCCCAAACTGATTCGAACAACCAACATACCTTCCATATGCAAAGCATTCCAGTCGTATATTTTCACCTCGTAGAAGTGGACTGGGAAACACGGCTGGGAAATCATTATGAATGGTTGGTCCAAAGTCAACCGCAGCTAAAATAAAACAAATATATATTTAAACATTTAAAAAAATGAGTAAACTGTTTGTCTGTACGTCTGTCTGTGTTCAGTTATTCATATACGGATCAGCTCTTAATTTTTTATTCTTTTGACTAAGCGTAACACTTTTTCATTTCTTTCCTTTAAGTTAATAAAACTTGTTATTACTATGTATTATTATGTATTATTATGTATTATTATTATTATCGCCCTTTGTTACTCTGCGTGATGCTTTGTGACGTCACCTACTGTCTCCACTAATGATAAGCTGGATGCCTAGACTGGCTCTGCTCGGTGGTTGCGTGGTTGACACTTTCTGTCCGAGAGGCGCGGTCAAGGTCACAACGCAGTGGTAATTTCCGGCGTCCGTCAGTTGTGTTTCCGAGAAGTAGAGCTTTCCGTTGTGGGAGATAAATAAGTAGTGGTTCATTTCCGGTCGAACGAAATTCATAGGCGAGTTTTTGTACCACTGATACCTCACAACTGAAATATATATATTAAAAGGAGGTTTATAAGTGGTTTAGTAAATAGAATGTGAAAATTTTAGTGATAATGTTAAACAAACGAAGATAAAGAAAGAAAGAAGGAATGTAGGAAAGAAAGAAAGAAATAACATTAACAATAATAATAATAATTGTAATAATAATCATGATAATAATAATAAAGTAGTAATAATAATAATTATACTGATAATAATAATAATAATATAAATAATAATAATAATAATAATAATAATAATAATAATAATAATAATAATAATAATAATAAAATTAAATAATAATAATATTAACAGTACTACTACTAATAATAATATTAACAATAATAATGATATTAATAATAATAATAATAATAATAAGGTTTAGATAATACTGACGGACCTGGGTTGAAGTTTGGGGGGTTACAGCTGATTACTGTCCCCTGATATCTCTGAGCTCGAACCGCTCCTGGTGGATCGTTGGAAAATTCTCCCAAATCTGAAATAAACCGTATTTAGTTCATACGTCATTACAGCTCTGTCATATTGTATTGCATTGTTTTGTTATTTTGTATTCTGTTCTATGGTGTGTCGTGTCGTTTCATGTCGTGTCGTGTCGTGTCGTGTCGTGTAGTGTTACGTCACCTCAAGTCATGTCGTGTCGTGCTGTGTCGCGTCGCGTCGTGGTGTGTCGTGTCGCGTCGCTTCGTGAGTGTCGTGTTGTGTCGCGTCGTGTAGAGTAATATTGCGTTCAGTTGTATTGTGTCCTGTTATTATATAGTGTGGCATAGAACAGTGTAGTGTAGTCTAGTGAAGTGTTTAATGTAGTGTAGTGCATATGTAGTATTCATAGTGTTGTATAGTACTGTATTCTATTTAACTGAATTGGACTGTACTGTTTCCGTTACACCATATTGTTAAAAATGGTACTATTTTATACTGCTTTAAATTTTCCTTTATTCTATTATCAATATATATATTGCAAAAGGAAGACCCCCCACAAAAAACAAAACAAAAAAACAACAACAAAAAACAAGTTAAAAAAAAAAAAGATATATAAGAAATGATAAACCACTCACATCCAAACGAAACTCTGACTGGGTCGCTCAGAACCTCGCCGATCTCGTTACTCGCGACACACTGGTATTCGCCAGCGTCACTCGTCGCATTCGGTGCAGCGATCGTCAGTTTGCCATTGGTTAAAGTATACCGTGCGTCGAGCCGTGACGTAATTTCCTCTTTCGATGACGTCATCCGGAACCACGTGTACGACGGCTGAGGGTTTCCGTCGGCGGCGCATTCGATGAAACTTGTTTTTATCTTGCCGACTACGACGACGTTTGTGGGCATAACTGTGAACTTTGGTCCCCTCGGAATATCGTTATAATGTGAAGCCTGTCTTCCGTAAGCTTAAAAAAAAAAAAAAAAAAAGAATAAAATAAAATAAAATAAAATAAATAATTTATTTATTTAATTTTAAAATAATAATAATAATAAAAAGAAGAAGAAGATGAAGATGAAGAAGAAGAAGAAGAAGAAGAAGATGTTTTGATTTGATATTTTTAACAATAACAATAACAATAACAATAACAATAACAATAACAATAATAATAATAATAATAATAATAATAATAATAATAATAATAATAATAAAACACAATAAGCTAGAACAAAAACACGATAGAAAGATAAATAAATACTGTAAAGACACATTGAAATACAGAATGAAAAGCTGACAGAAATAAAGACGGGACGGACAAATACGCAAACAGACATGCATGCGGCTA
>CM022675.1:11814515-11847015 GCA_012295275.1 Chrysomallon squamiferum
ACATACATACTACATATATACATACATACATATATACATACATACTACATATATACATACATACATATCTACATACATACACATCTACATACATACATACAAACAAACATACATGCATGCATACATACGAACATAGGTATATAAATATACATTCAGACAGACAGACAGAAACAAACTCATATACATACATAGATACATGCCCACGTAACTAGATACATTATATACACACACATACATACATACATGCATAATGTAGTTACATGTTTTCAGAAATACACACCACACGCAGTTGCATACAAACACCTATATACCTATAAGATACATGTACATTCCTTGTTTTATCATTTTCATTCTTCTTCTTCTTCTTCTTCTTCTTCTTCTTCTTCTTCTTCATTATTATTATTATTATTATTATTATTATTATTATTATTATTATTATTATTATTATTATTATTATAATTATTATTATTTTTAAAATTATTATTATTATTATTAGTTCCCGAGTTTATATTTTGTCTTATTTGCTATGACAATTTATACGCGATGCTGTGATGGTATTAAATCCTAAGACTGTAAAATATGTTTGGCCTCTCAGGAAGAGGTTAATGGATAATAAACGATACAGAGAGCCTAGTTCTGTCTCACACTTACGCAGGATTAACCTTCGGAACATAAAAAACACGCCACAACAACATAAAACAAAGTAGAATAACAAAACTAATGGACGTGATGAAAAAACCGTAACTAAACCGTTTTAATACACAAAAAGATACGTAATTCGTAAATAAAGATGAGAAACTCTTTGAGGATATGAGCGCAAAATTGAAAATAATTATCTGCCCTATCTATTTGTATTTGATATTATTAACGGTTCATATATATATATATACATACATATAAACGTACCGATGTAGTAATATATATATATACATACATAAACACATGTACAAATACATGTATGCGCAAAAAACTTGGATACGCAAATACGTAGATTTGAAATACATATATAAACACATACGGACATACATACCGCCACTCACATAAATATACATACACGTACATACATACATACATACATACATACATACATACATACATACATACATACATACATACATACATACATACATACATGCATACATACATATAGTATATAAATACAAACATATATATCTGTAAACGTACAAATATACTCTGATGGATACGAACATACAAAAATACAGGCACACATACACCCAGCTAAATAAATAAATAAATATACATGCATATACACACACACACACACACATACACACATCTGTATAAAAACACACACATAACGTTTACACATTCACACATACACATGCTGCACAGAAATATTAAATCAACACGAGTCAATGAAATACTTAATCGCAGCTGGAAATATTAAATCATTGTTAAATCAGACGTCCTTCAACTTAAAACTCTGCCTGCTGGGATGGAGTACGATAATCATATTTGTTTCTTTATTCAGAGGTGAACGACCCTCGTCGAATTTTCTTTCATCTTCAAGGTGATCTAATATTGTAAGCAATTCATTGAATATGTGATGAAAATCTTTATTTGATTTGTCGGAAAAGTAAACAAGTCAAGTCTGGACTTCAGATGGACCAAAGTGGACACTGTTTTAGCCAGCGGCTGGACATCGATTGTATCGTTTTGTTTCTTAATCCAAGTGACCTTCGATGACCTTTCCCGGGTTAATCCGTTGTGTGATTTTTTAACACAGCCCACAAAGGGTTTAAGCGATTGATTGAAAGCGCAAGTTTTCTTAATATTGCAAGAGAAAGGGAAAAAAAAAAGAAGACAAACTGATTTTGTGATATGTCACGTGCATTCAGAAAGTAAATACACTCTTCCACAGTTCTTTTCTCTCTCTCTCATACACACACATACACTCTCACATACACAGACCCACACACAAATAAAAACATAAACACACTCACACTATCACACATCTACCTTTCTGTTTCTTTCTTTCTATCTTTCCCTATTTCATCCTCATTCTCTCTGTGTTTTCCTTCCTCTGTTTCTGTTTCTCTCTCTCTCTCTCTCTCTCTCTCTCTCTCTCTCTCTCTCTCTCTCTCTCTCTCTCTCTCTCTCTCTCTCTCTCTCTCTCTCTCTCTCTCTCTCTCTGTCTTTCTTTAAACCAGGTTAAAATCATCTTCATAATTAACATTTTAAAAATGTCATTTGTTATTTCCTCATTATCTTGATAAGTGCGGAAAGTGACACATCCTGCTTATAACTGTTATAAGTGACACAAATGAAGTAATTTATTACTATTTTGTGAAAGTACAGATACGTTTGTTTACGTCATTCCTTTACACCTGAACCAGCGGCTGAAATCTTTATTTACACAGACGTGCAATAAAAATGCTTATCCCATCCTCAGAAATTTCATTATCTTTTCTCGTTTTTTTTTCTTTAAGTCTCTCTCTCTCTCTCTCTCTCTCTCTCTCTCTCTCTCTCTCTCTCTCTCTCTCTCTCTCTCTCTCTCTCTCTCGTTCTCTGTTTTCCTCTCCTTTTTCTCTCTTTCTCCCTCTTTCTATCTCTTTTTCTGCTGTCGCTCCCCATTGCTCCTTCTCCCTCCTCCCTCCTCGGTCTCCCTTCTCCCCCGGTCTCCCTCCTACCCATTTCTCTCTCCCTTCCCTTTCTTTATAAAATGTTTATTAAGAAGAATTCGTCTATTTCCTCAACTACTGTCAGGATTGTTGCTGCCGCTTCCTCTACTACTGCTACTACTTCTACTACTACAACTACTACTACAACTACTGCTACTACTACTGCTACTATTATTACTACTACTACTACTGCTACTACTTCTACTACTACAACTACTGCTACTACTATTACTGCTACTATTACTATTGCTACTACTGCTACATTTACTACTACTACTGCTAATACTATAACAACAACTACTACTGCTGCTGCTACTACTACTACTGCTAATGCTACTGCTACTATTACTACTACTACTATTGCTACTACTGTTGCTACTACTACTGCTACTGCTACTACTATTACTACTACTACTACTACTACTACTACTACTACTACTGCTACTGCTACTGCTACTATTACTACTACTACTACTAATATTGCTACTACTACTACTACTACTACTACTACTACTACTGTTATTTTAACGCAATCGTCATCGCCTTCTTTATCATCATACCTATAATGTATTCATGATTAAACCGAAGGGAAGAAAAACAAAAAAAATAAAGGTTAATTAAGATTATTTTTATGATTATTATTATTATTATTAATAAACTGCTACCAGTACCCAGTACCTCCGTAATTAAAGTTTGATTACGACTTACGAATATAATTCGTATTAAAACAACCTAGCTTTATTTGATTTGTCACCAGCGAACGCAGATTAATCATACAGTGACGTCATTACCACAGAGAAAGAAACACTAGCACTCTGTGCATGGCATCTCGCCGTACGTCATGTGACCTCAAACAAAGATCATGACCTTTTTGTTCTTGTGGCAGACGCCAACTGGCGTAGTGCCACTTCAGCAGAATAAATGTTCTTGCGCGCCGGGAATAAGTACCTCCATATATCATAACTTCATGATTATCGTTTAAGTTATTATTCTGTATATTAGTACTAGTGTGTAATATACGATAGGGTATAGTATTCGTATGATTTATTTAGACACTTATTCCTTACCGTTTTATTTACTCTGATTAAAACTAAGATGCTAATATTTTATATAAATATAAAAATTCGGCGTGAATTAACCTTATTTTATTGTTAACGCTAACATATAAAGTGAGGTTATTAGAACTTGTTTCTTTGCGTGTGCCTGGGTTTTTTTGTGTGTGTGTGTGTGTGTGAGAGAGAGAGAGAGAGAGAGAGAGAGAGAGAGAGAGAGAGAGAGAGAGAGAGAGAGATAGAGAGAGAATCTTTAGAAAATGAAGATAGATGGTCAGACATGAGCAGATATGTGGATGGATGCATGGTTAGATGAATAGATGGACAGACAAATAGACAGACACGCAGACTGATAAACAAAGATTTTAAAAATATTAAGCCATATCATTCAGTAATTAACAGAATAATCTACTTAATACTTTATATTTTCTCCTTTATTTATTGTAATATAAAATGTCTTTTGAGATAATTTAGCTTTAGAAAATCTGATGAACGAGTAATTAATTTTGAGTGGCCTGACGTGTGCAGTCAGTGTAATTTTCTTTTTAACAAATGAGTTAAAACGTATGTTTTGTCGTAAGCTTGACATTTAAAAGATAAATAGAGGGAAGAGAGACAGAGACAGACAGAGAGAGGGAGATAGATAGTTAGAGAGAGAGAGAGAGAGAGAGAGAGAGAGAGAGAGAGAGAGAGAGAGAGAGAGAGAGAGAGACAGAGAGAGAGAGAGATGGACACAGAAAGAGAGAGATAAAGACAAGAGATAAAGACAAGAGAGAAAGATAGAGAAAGAGAGAAAAGAAAGACAAAGAAAGAGAGAGAGAAAGAAAGAAAGACAGAGAGAGAGAAAGAGAGAAAAGAGGAACAAGATTGAAAAAAGAGAGAAGAGAGAGCAAAGAGAAGAAAGAAAAAGAAAGAGAAAAAGAGAAAAGAAAATAAAAAGAAGAAAAAGAAGAAGAAAATATAAAGAAGAAAAGAAGAAGAAAAGAAAATATAAAGAAGAAAAAGAAGAAGAAAAGAAAACGCAGAGGAAGACTGGTACAGATTACATGATAGTTCTAATATCGTTTGATACAGTCACGGATCGATTTGATCGGAAAATCGGAAAGATATCTCCGATGAATCGAATTATCTGGTTAAACTGATTATCATTTTCATAAATACATAATCGTACGATGTATTTCAGTGTAATTATGAGAATGAGCGAATGAGTAAATGAATAAATAAATAAATGCTTGAAATATTAAAAAATATATTATTCCTAATAAGTTTGTCGACAACAATGGAAATAAGTCGGTGTTATCCTAAAAAATTCCTGTTATCCTTATTGTTTTAATATTATATTTTATATATTGTATTCTATATTCATGAATTTAAATAAATAGTTTCATTTTATTTATTTATTTATTTATTTATTATTATTATTATTATTATTATTATTATTATTTTTTTTTTTTTTTTTTTTTTTATTATAATTATTTTCATTTTATTTATTTATTTTTAATATTATTATTATTATTATTTTTTGGGGGCTAAATTTTTTACTTTCTTTTTCTTTTCTTTCTTTCTTTCTTTCTTTCTTCCTTCCTTCATTTCCTCCCTTCATACTCTCTCACCTTTCTATTTTGTAAAGTAATAATATCCAAAAGAAGAAACCCACCCAATTTTTCTCTCCCAGTAATTAACTATTTACCATTCATAAACTTGCATTACTACAGCGTACAAGGGAAAAAAAAACAAAATGGCTGGACCAAATTAAAACCGGTCACCGATTTTCTTCACAATGTACCATATTCACCGTTCAAACTGCCATTTGCACTTGAAAGTTTTAGAGAATGCACGTTTGAAAATTGTTTATCACGGAAATAGGTACAGTCTTGAAAGGCCGAGTAATTTGGATTATGTCCCTTTAATAGACTTGACCTTTTAATTGCTACCGGTTGCAAGATGAAAGAAAAGAGAAACGAAAAAGGACTGTATTAATTATTTGAGCACACGATAAAAAAAAAAACATCGACCTTTTGTATGGGATTACTGTTCTGTGAAAGCCGTGCCCAGAGTAATTAAAGAATTTAACGGGTTTCTTCGCAAAAACAAGTTTAGAAACATGTGTTTGTTTTGCTGACGTCAGTAAACTAGCGCATTTTTTTTTTTTTAACCCTTTTGTTGAATTGTTTTAGCGCTCTTTTTTTTTTTCGTTTTTTTTTCTCTTTTATTTTGCTTTCCTTCTGTTTTCTTTTCTTTCTTTTTATTAATATTTCTTTTTTCGTTTTTTTATTTACGAAGAAAATATATTTGTTCTAGAGTTCATAGCATTAAGACTGCTGTTCTTGTATTATTATTATTATTATTATTATTATTATTACATCATTAATTCTACCATTTCCGCTACTTACTACTACTTCTACTACTACAACTACAACTACAACAACAACAACTACTACTACTACTACTAATAATAATAATATTCTGCTACTCCTGTTTCTACTACCATTAATCAACAACAACAACAAAATTAGCTAACTAACTAACTAATTAATTAAATTAATTATCTAATTAATTAACTATCTAATTAACACATTTCATTCCAAAACAATTGAGGACCAACAGAATTTATAACATTTCATTCTAAATTCATTAAGGATGAAATCGATGGACAGATGCAGTATAGTAATTACTTTATTTTTAATATAGTTTATTCTTTGCTTTTCAAGCTAGCCCACTGTGGAACTTTTTTTTTGTTTTTTGTTTTATATTTCCAAGTGAATGTTTTTATTGATCACCAACCTTTGATAACAATAAAGTATGTTATAAAATAAGAAAGCGTAATGTTATGTCACATATCCTCGGATATGGGCTTTGGCTGTTTCTAGTTATAGCTAGTGCTTATACATAATGTGAAATTCTGTATATTTTATTATTATTATTATTATTATTATTATTATTATTATTATTATTATTATTATTATTATTATCATCATCATCATTATTATTATTATAAAATTTATATGAAAAAAATCTTGCTGCCGATCGAAAAGAGTAACTAAGTGTGAGGACAACGTGTTTCTTCTCTAGTGTGTTATTATTATAATACGACATCGATAGTAACAATTAATAACATCTTTTTATAACGAATTAAACAATTCTTACATTCAGTAACAGAATGAAATAACCAGGCAAACTTGGGACTGAGGTTGACCCAGATTTTTTTATAATAATAATCAACAGATATTGAAATACGTAACGATAACTAATAAATGTCAGTTTGTCATATTACTAATGACTGTTTTAATATAAAAATAAATAAAGGAAAGTCTGTAAAGAAAGAAGACATTTTTTTTTTCGAATTAAATTTCCAAAATGTTTAAATTTATATATTCTTGCCAGATATGTTGTGAAAATATGAAATAAAACTGTTTTTTCCGCTTATTATTTATTTAATTTTGTTTATTTTAATTTTATTTATTTATTTTCAATTAATCATTAAATTTTTATTTTTTTTATTTTTCCAACAAAAAAAAAAAAAAAAAAAAAAAAAAAAAAAAAAAATCCTGACAAAAAAAAAAAAAATAAAGATAGAAGCAACAAAAACAACAACAACAACAACAACAACAACAACAACTGAAAGAAACCAATGAAAACATACGTTGATGACAATGGAAACCTCTTTACGAAACGATTGTCTTAAGTTCGGTAATTTTCGTAGCGATATTGATTCATTTCCGAAGAATCTCGAAATTAGCAGTAACCAATCGTCTTCATAAATAAAATAAAATAACTTATTTATTTCCGTAGAGTGTATTACACTGCTTCAGTACTAAAACTGGAAATCTTCTTTACGATGAAAAAAAAAAAAAAAAAAAAAAGAAAGAAAGAAAAAAAAAAAAAAAAAAAAAAAAGATAAAAAAAAAAAAAAGAAAAAGAAATAGAAATAAGAGAAGAAATTTATCGCAATATTAATAATAACCGAAGTAAAAGTATTAATTGTAGTGGTGGTGATAGTAGTAGTAGTAGCAGCAGCAGCAGCAGCAGCAGTAGTAGTAGGAGTAGTAGTAGTAATAGTAGTAGTAGTAGTAGTAGTATACGTGGCAGTAATTGTTATTAGAAAGATAATTTGTATTTTTGTTGTTCACGATATTTAAAGTATACAGTAAGCTGGTTTCGGTTCACAATAACAACAGAAACGCAAAAAAAAACCAACATATTCGTCAATATATATATGTGTGTGTGTGTATGTGTGTGTGTGTGTGTGTGCTTGTGTGTGTGCTTGTGTATGTAAGAAAGAAAGAAAGAAACAGATAAATAAATAATAGTAATAATAATAATAATAATAATAATAATAAACAAACAGAAAACAAATAAACAAAATTTTCTCCAGTTACTTACCAAGTCTTTCAAATTATCCTTTTCTTTTCTCTTTGCTTTTTTTTTTTTTTTCCCGAATATTATTCTTTAGCTTAAACTGCAAAGATAGTTTAATCTGATTATTTTCATCGTCAAAGCGAAAAGTAAAACTCGTTATTGCTTCTTTTTTTTTTCTTGCTTTTTTTCTGACAAAACGCGACGTGACGGGCTTGGTGATTGGCTAGAGGTTAGCATCACGTGACACGTGATGGCTGTCAGCTAGGACGAGGGTTGGTGTCAAAAGGTGACAGATTTGTTTCAGTTACAGCGCGATGCATCTTTGCCGAGTTAAAGCGGTTTGTGTTACCCTTTTACCGTTTTCGCGTCCATCTCTTCCGGTCATTCTCCAGTCTGTCCAGTTAAACGGCTGGACACTCCAGATGCATTAATTTGCTTTCAGAGCTGGAACAGCTTTACAAAATGAGCACCGTTTTTTTGCTTTTACCGTTTAAACTTCGGTAAATATTTCTGCTTCAAATACGCGTGTCTGCTGCATTGTTGTTTTTTTAAATTTAATTTTGTAACTGTCAAGCAATTTATTTCCTTGTTGTACAGATCATTATTATTATTATTATTATTTATTCGTATTCGTTCGTTCCCTCATCATCTCTATGTCTCTGCGTCTTACTGTCAGTTATTAATCAACCATTTTTATACAGAATTACAAACACTGAAGGTTCATGCACGCCTATCATGCCATACAAATAAGGTTGGTTCGATCAAGTCTGAGTTAATCAGTTACAAGATTAATAAAGATGAAGACAGGAACCATAGTCACCATTCTCTATAATTAGTTCAATGGGACGCGATCTCAGAAACTGTGAATCTTCATTCCGATGGTTTTACATCTGCGTAGATTAGAGAAGCTACGATTACAGAAATAATTTTACAGGGTTCTCGGAAATACTTTGTAATGAAGCCAAAACGACAGACAAGTAAGTAATGAGATCAAGACAAACAGCGCTAGTTTCAAAATATAAGTTTATTTATGGCATATTTGACTTAACAATAACTTAATATAAATATATAATTTACAGAAGATAATATTTCAGTAATATAGATAATTACAATATGTACACAAGTTATGGCAGATATACAGATATAACGTAATGGTTTGCAATGTACAGCGATTAAAATACATTATATATCTGAAATCTACTGTTCATTGGCTGTATAATTAATAATACTTGGATTATGTAGTTCAGTGACTCAACGACTTGTCTGACACGTGGCGAATCGCAGGATCAATCCTTGTTAGTGCGCCTGCGAAATATTTGCCCGTTCCAACAATTGCTCAGAGGCAGTTTTCAAAGTGCGTGCTTTTCTAACAAGCTAAAGTGTACGTTTCAGTTATATATATTACATAGATTATTGTTTCAACAATATGAATGTCATTCAATATTTATATAGTATATATGTACATACCTAGATAACATCCTATGTACACAATATGATTTTTCTAGATGGCTAGAATAATATGTATAAATTATTATTGTGCTGAAATGACTACATTTGATTATATTTTATGATTAATTTATTCTATTAAAGTTTTACAATACAGACATATAGATTTTTATCTATATTTATGGAGAAATATTATTTAAAAATAGTATGTATTATTTTTACTGCTAATAATCATACATCTTATTATGAGATGATCATCATCTAATGAAAAACAGCCAGTAGTATTTATCATAACACTGAACTAGACCAACGGAAATATTAAATTAATTTATCATAAACAAATATTGTTCACAATTTTGTAAGAATTCAGATATATAGTTCATGAACGTTGGAAAAACGTCATAAAAAAAATATTCTTTTTTTTAATTTAATTTTTTTTTTATCGTTTATACTATCTTTTTTTTACATCTGAGTACCGAACAGACAGACAGACAGACAGACAGACAAGAACAATGTTCTTATTATACTATTCAGTAAGTCCTCATATATATTTACACACTGCTTCAAATACGCATGAATCTCTAGATTCACTTAAAATGGCTGCATGAACAAACTGGTCACAGAAGTATAGTAAATACAAACGTTATGATTGATTAGTTTTGTTCAATATATATATATATATGTCTGCTAATTTCTAGAGTACTTCTGCAGTCTTATCATCTTTTGGGTCAGAACAGTCTACTCCTGGAATGTTATCGAGATTTTCAGATCTGTGTTCCCTTCTGGACTTTCTGCCGCTATCCACGGACACTTTATTACTTGCACTTCTTCCGCTGTATCGCGGAGCATCATCATTTGCAGTGTTACCTTCGAGATCTGCAATTAATTCTGAGAATGCTGCGTCGTCGATAAACTTCTGTTCGTCTCCGTCTTTACTCTGATCTCTTCGTGAACTCTCTCGATTTTCTCTTTCGTTTTTTAGTTTGCTTTTCCGTCACGTTGTTTACTGCCTGGTTATCGATAGCTTGTGAAATGGTTTTGTCTTCTAGGCTTGCATTGTCACGTTCCCTTTGAGAGTGGCGAGATTTTCTGTACTCTGCTATGGAATCCATCGTGTCTTCTTTCACCAGTTCTGGTTTCTGTTCGGTTAAATCTGTACTAGATTCTCTGCTGCCATGGCTATGTCTTCTTCTGGAATGTCTGGATTTTCTCGGCTTTAAATCACCCGCGTCTATGGCACCTCCGTCTACTCTAGAGATGTCTTCCACGCTTAGACTGCTACGTTCTCTTCGAGACTGACGAGATCTTCTGCTGTGTTTTCTGTCAGTGTCATCATCAGCTACAGATTCCATGGTGTTTTCTTTCACAAGTTCAGGTAACTCAATGCTAGGTTCTCTGCTTGCTTGACTGTGTCTTCTTCTAGAATGTCTCGATTTCCTGTGTTCTTTTACATTATCGTCCGCAGGCAAATCGTCAATAGTCTCTGAAACAGTTTTACCATCCAGATTTAGATTGCTGTGTTCCCTTCGAGATTGACGAGATCTTCTCCTGTGTTTTCTATCAGTATCATCATCAGCTAAGGATTCCATAGTGTTTTCTTTTACAAGTTCAGGTAACTCAGTGCTAGGTTCTCTGCTTGCTTGACTGTGTCTTCTTCTAGAATGTCTGGATTTCCTGTGTTCTTTTACATTATCGTCCGCAGGCAAATCGTCAATAGTCTCTGAAATAGTATTACCATCCAGACTTAGATTGCTGTGTTCTCTTCGAGACTGACGAGATCTTCTCCTGTGGTTTCTGTCAGAGTCATCATCAGCTACAGATTCTTTTGTGTTTTCTTTCACAAGTTCAGGTAAATCAGTGCTAGGTTCTCTGCTTGCATGACTGTGTCTTCTTCTAGAATGTTTAGATTTTCTCGATTTTAAGTCATCTGCGTCCATTGTTCTTTCACCTGGCTGTTCGACACTTCCATCTGCTCTAGTGATGTCTTCCACGCTTAGATTGCTACGTTCTCTTCGAGACTGACGAGATCTTCTGCTGTGTTTTCCAGCAGTATCATCCATCAGCTACAGATTCCATAGTGTTTTCTTTCACAAGTTCAGGTAACTCAGTGCTAGGTTCTCTGCTTGCATGACTGTGTCTTCTTCTAGAATGTCTGGATTTTCTCTGCTTTAAATCTGTGGAGTTTGCGGCTGTTTCTTCCACACCTTCCGGGTGTTCCACAGTTCCATCTAATCTAGAACTGCCTTCCTGACTTAAGGTACTGTGTTCCCTTCGTGATCGTCTGGATTTTCTATGACTCTTTCTGCTGTCGTCTGCAGGCAGATCTGTCTCATCGACAGTTTGTGAAATAGTAATTTCTTCTTGACTGATGTTACTCTTTTCCCTTCGCGAATGACGAGATTTTCTGCTGTGTTTTCTTCGAGTATCCTCGTCAGCTACAGATTCCATAGTGTTTCTTTCACAAGTTCAGATTTTGTTCAGTTAAATCAGTGCTAGGTTCTCTGCTTGCATGACTGTGTCTTCTTTTAGAATGCTTGGATTTTCTGGGTTTCAAATCAGCTATGTCTACGATTGGTCCGTCTGGATGCTCTATATTATCACCTAATCTGGAGATGTCTTCCACACTTAGATTGCTGTGTTCCCTTCGAGACTGACGAGATCTTCTGCTATGTTTTTTATCAGTGTCATCCTCAGCTACTGATTCTATCGTGTTTTCTCTTACATGTTCAGGTTTCTGTTCAGTTAAATCAGTGCTAGGTTCTCTGCTTGCTTGGCTATGTCTTCTTCTAGAATGTCTGGATTTTCTGTGTTTTATATTGGCTGCATCCATAGATCTTTCTTCTGGATGTTCAGCATTACCATCTATTCTAGAGATGTCTTCCTGACTTAGATTGCTACGTTCGCGAGATCTTCTGCTATGTTTTCTAGGAGTATCACCATCAGCTACGGATTCCATTGTGTTTTCTTTCACAAGTTCACATTTCTGTTCAATTAAATCAGTGCTAGGTTCTCTGCTTGCTTGACTACGTCTTCTAGAACGTCTGGACTTTCTTTGTCTTTTGTCGGTCTCGTCATCATCTGCAGGCAAATCTTTATCACCGACAGTCAGTGAAATAAAGTTGCCTTCTTCACTTACATTACTTTTCTCTCTACGCGAATGAGATCTTCGTTTTCGTTTCTTAGCAATGTCCTTATCAGCCAGAGATTCCATGATGTCTTCTGTCAAAAGTCCAGTCTTTTGTTCAGTTAGCTCAGTACTAGGTTCCATACTCACAATGCTGGGTCTTCTTATAGAATGTCTTTTGTTTTCATTTGGCTTTCTTCATTTGCGTCCTTTGCGCTCTTATCAAAGTCTTCTGGATGTTCGACTGTACCATCTAATCTAGAGCTTTCTCCCTGGCTAACGTTACTTTGTTCTCTTCGTGACTGAGACTTTTCCTGTCTTTTCTATCAGGATCATCATCAGCTACAGATTCCACTGTGTTTTCTTTAATGGTTTCTGATTTCTGTTCAGTTAATTCAGTGCTAGGTTCTCTGCTTGCATGACTGTGTCTTCTTCTAGAATGTTTAGATTTTCTCGGTTTTAAGTCATCTGCGTCCATTGTTCTTTCACCTGGCTGTTCGACACTTCCATCTGCTCTAGTGATGTCTTCCACGCTTAGATTGCTACGTTCTCTTCGAGACTGACGAGATCTTCTGCTGTGTTTTCTAGCAGTATCATCATCAGCTACGGATTCCATGGTGTTTTCTTTTACAAGTTCAGGTAATTCAATGCTAGGTTCTCTGCTTGCTTGACTGTGTCTTCTTCTAGAATGTCTGGATTTCCTGTGTTCTTTTATATTATCGTCCGCAGGCAAATCATCAATAGTCTCTGAAATAGTATTACCATCCAGACTTAGATTGCTGTGTTCTCTTCGAGACTGACGAGATCTTCTGCTATATTTTCTGTAAGTATCATCATCAGCTACAGATTCCTTTGTGTCATCTTTGACAACTTCAGGTTTCTGTTCAGTTAAATGAATGCTAGGTTCTCTGCTTGCTTGACTGTGTCTTCTTCTAGAATGTCTGGATTTCCTGTGTTCTTTTATATTATCGTCCGCAGGCAAATCATCAATAGTCTCTGAAATAGTTTTACCATCCAGACTTAGATTGCTGTGTTCCCTTTGAGACTGACGAGATCTTCTCCTGTGTTTTCTATCAGTATCATCATCAGCTACAGATTCTTTTGTGTCTATTGTTACAAGTTCAGGTTTCTGTTCAGTTAAATCAGTGCTAGGTTCTCTGCTTGTATGACTGTGTCTACGTCTAGAATGTCTGGATTTCTTGTCTTTTAAATCTGCGGTGTCTACGGGCGTTTCATTCATACCTTCTGGATGTTCCACAGTTCGACCTAATCTAGAACTGCCTTCCTGACTTAAGGTACTGTGTTCCCTTCGTGATCGTCTGGATTTTCTATGACTCTTTCTGCTGTCGTCTGCAGGCAGATCTGTCTCATCAACAGTTTGTGAAATAATAGTTTCTTCTTGACTGATGTTACTCTTTTCCCTTCGCGACTGACGAGATCTTCTGCTATGTTTTCTTCGAGTATCCTCGTCGGCTACAGATTCCACTGTGTTTTCTTTCACAAGTTCAGATTTTTGTTCAGTTAAATCAGTGCTAGGTTCTCTGCTGGTATGACTTCGTCTTCTTCTAGAATGCCTGGATTTTCTGGGTTTCAAATCAGCTGTGTCCATGATTCTTCCATCTTCGACATTTCCATCTGCTCTAGTGATGTCTTCCACACTTAGATTGCTGTGTTCTCTTCGAGACTGACGAGATCTTCTGCTGTGTTTTGTGTCAGTATCATCATCAGCTACAGATTCCATGGTGTTTTCTTTTACAAGTTCAGGTAATTCAATGCTAGGTTCTCTGCTTGCTTGACTATGTCTTCTTCCAGAATGTCTGGATTTCCTGTGTTCTTTTACATTATAGTCCGCAGGCAAATCGTCAATAGTCTCTGAAATAGTATTACCATCCAGACTTAGATTGCTGTGTTCCCTTCGAGACTGACGAGATCGTCTCCTGTGTTTTCTATCAGTGTCATCATCAGCTACAGATTCCTTTGTGTGATCTTTGACAAGTTGAGATTTTTGTTCAGTTAATTCAGTGCTAGGTTCTCTGCTTGCATGACTGTGTCTTCTTTTAGAATGGCTGGATCTTCTGTGTCCTTTTTGATTGTCATCTGCAGGTGGATGAATATTGTCAGTAGTTTGTGAAATAGTTTCACCCTCGAGATTTAGGTTACCATTTTCTTCTTGCAAATGACGATCTTTTCTGCTCTGTTTTCTGTCAGCGTTATCATCAGCTACAGATTCCTTTGCCTCTTCCTTCACAAGTTCGGGTTTCTGTTCTGTTAAGTCAGTGCTAGGTTCTCTGCTTGCTTGGCTATGTCTTCTTCTAGAATGTCTGGATTTCTTCTGCTTTGCATCAGTTACATCCATGGTGCTTTCATCCAAACTGTCTGGATATTCGGCAGTGCTCTCCAAGCCTTGAAATATTTTCCACACTTAGATTGCTTCGTTCTCTCCGCGAACGGAGTGACCTTCTGCTCCTTCTTTCACTCTTCTTATCGGTTAAAGTCAACAACTCTGCATCTGCTTGTTGACTAACGGATTCTACGTTGTCGTCAACACTTTCAGTACTAAGTCCACTTCGCGAATGACGAGACCTTCGTCTATGCATTTTATCAGTGTTATCATCAGCTACAGATTCTTTTGTGTCTATTGTTACAAGTTCAGGTTTCTGTTCAGTTAAATCAGTGCTAGGTTCTCTGCTTGTATGACTGTGTCTACGTCTAGAATGTCTGGATTTCTTGTCTTTGAAATCTGCGGTGTCTACGGGCGTTTCATTCATACCTTCTGGATGTTCTACAGTTCGATCTAACCTAGAACTGCCTTCCTGACTTAAGGTACTGTGTTCCCTTCGTGATCGTCTGGATTTTCTATGACTCTTTCTGCTGTCGTCTGCAGGCGGATCTGTCTCATCAACAGTTTGTGAAATAGTAATTTCTTCTTGACTGATGTTACTCTTTTCTCTTCGCGAATGACAAGATTTTCTCCTATGTTTCCTATCAGCGTCATCATCAACTACAGATTCCACCGTGTCTTCTTTCACAAGTTCAGATTTCTGTTCAGTTAAATCAGTGCTAGGTTCTCTGCTTGCATGGCTGCGTCTTCTTCTAGAATGTCTGGCTTTTTTGGATCTGTCATCTGTTGCTGCCAAGATATTATCAGACAGTCCATCAGAATGTTCAGCTGTACTGTCTACCCTGGAGGTGCCTTCCTGACTTAGAGTGCTGTGTTCTCTTCTGGAGCGTCTTGTTTTTCTATGCCTTTTGTCAGTTTGCTTCTCGTCTGCAGGCAGATGACTTTCGTCAACGGTCTGTGATATAGTAACATCTTCCTGACTTACGTTACTCTTTTCCCTTCGTGAATGAGATCTTCGTTTTCGCTTTTTGGCAATTTCTTATCATCCAGGGATTCCATGACGTCCGTTTTTAAGAGTCCAGTTTTCTGTTCGGTTAGCTCTGTATTCTGTTCCATACTCGTACTATCTCGTCTTTTTATAGAATCTTTGGATTTTCTGCGTCGTACGCTAATTGTGACGTCATCCAAACGTTCTGGATGTTCGACTGTACCATCTATTCTAGAGCTGTCTTCCTTACTAACATTACTATGTTCTCTTCGTGATCGCCTCGACTTTTTCTCTCTTTTCTCTGTCTTATCACCCGCTGTTTGTGATACAGTATTATCGTCTTGACTTACGTTGCTAAGTTCTCTTTTCGAACGTCTGGGCTTTCTGCTTGTTTTCTCAGTTTGTTGATCCGTTACAGCTTCCTTTTCATTGTCAGTGGTTTGAGTTTTGTCTTCCTGGCTTTTAATACTGCGTCTTCGTGTACGTCGAGATTTTCTGCTGTTCTTTTCACCCATGGATTCCGTGCTGTTTTGTTTTACAAGTCCAGACTTACGTTCACTTAGATCTGTACTAGGTTCTCTGCTTGCGTGGCTCTGTCTTCGTTTAGAATGCCCGGATTTTCTCGGTCTAACCTCAGTGGAAGCAATGGTTCCATCGTCCAATCCTTCACCTATTCTAGAAGCATCTTCTTGACTTACCGTGCTGTGCCTTCTGCGTGAGTGTTTGGAACGTCCGTGTTTTTTCCTAGTTCGTTTTTCGACTTTGTGCGTATCGGATAGATCGGGAAGGCCTTGTAAAGCAGAATGATCCTCCTGGTCTCTCGGGGAACGATCAGATGCTTTGCTGTACTTTCCAACAATTTCTTCAGCACCTGTAGATTCTTCTTCGACAAGTCCTACAATACTAGGTTCCCTGCTTGCACGGCTACGTTCTCGTCTCGAATGTCTGGACCTCCTTTGTTTGACTTCAGCAGCAGCAGCTACGATGTCGTCGTCAATACTTTCTGGATATTCGGCTGTGCTCTCTAGCCTAGATATATTTTCCAGGCTTAAGTTGCTATATTCTCTTCTCGAATGTCTGGATCGTCTCTCTAGCTGTCTGTCAGTGAAAGAGCTGTCTAATGACGCCAGTTCTATGTCGTTTTCTGAATCTACCAGACGTTTTGAATGGCGCGATCTTCTACTCTTTCTTTCCACTGAAGCTTCGTCTGATGATAGATCAAGAATTCCGTTTCGAGAGTCAAACATCTTATCCCTGCTGAAATTGCTTCGTTCTGAATACGCCGATTTCAGAAAGCTTCTCTCGCGTTGTCTTTCACTCGAAGGTTCATTTCTCTGCTCGTCAGTATCAACGCTTTCTTGCGACTCTTTGCTTGTTTTTCTTTTTCTAGAACGCTTTGATCGTCTGATGCTTCTCTGAATCGACCTGTCTGTCAGTATTTCATCCACATTTTCCTCATCGTCGCTCTCCTTCTGAGAAGCTATGGAATACTCTTTGCTAACAATGCTTTGTTCTCGTTTTGAACGCCTCGATCGCTTACGACTTCTCTTGCTTTGGGCATCAGCAGAGATTTCGTCAGCTTGCTTTTTGTCGCCAGTGGTTTCCTTCACAGCACTCCTATCTCTATCGCGACTACTTCTTTCTCTTTTATGATTTTTCTTTGCGCGCAATCTTTCTTTGGAGATTTCTCGTTCAATCTCCTTTTGTGGTTTTTCCTTTTTGGATTCCTTAGACGTGAAAATTCTTCCATAGTAAATGACTCCGTTTGGCGATATGGGTTCGGAATTATCAGCTCGTTTCGATTCGGATTTTGGATCTTTTTCTCTGCTGGTGTCTTTGTTTTTTCGTCTTGAACTTCGTGATTTTCTCTGTTTTCTTTCTGACGATTTACTGAACGAATCTTCTTTGGATACAGCGTCATTCAAGCTTTCTTTGTCTGCAATTGTTTTATCTCTTTTCGAATGTCTGGAACGCTTTCGGCTTCTTCCTCTTTCACTTCGAGTTCGTCTGTTATCAACAACTTCGCCTTCTTTGTTCAACAGGTTTTGACTTTGACTATCCCTTTTCCTTCTTCTTTTTGATCTTCTTCGTCTTTTTCCCTCAGATAACGAAGACTGCAGAAGCTGGATGTCAGGCGACGTTTTAGATTTAATGAGTGACTCACTTAAGCCTAAGCTTTTAACCGACTGAAAACCTAAATCGATCAATTTTCCCCAATTTCCTCTTGAACTTTCTCTGGCGTTCTCACTGTGCTGCCGATGCCTGCTGCGCATGCTCGGATCGTGGCTCGACAGCATTTCCTTTCGTTCAGCGACAAGCTCGTCGTCTGACGTTTTGTTGGCTGATATCGCAAGCTCCACAATGAGGAAGAACTCTTTCCGTCCCCACCTTCTTGTTTCCCTCCCATCGGTTTTCTCGAACCTATCTTCTCCCCTGGGAATGTGCTCGGTCTTTTCTCTGTGCTTCTTTTTCACTTTTTTCTCTTTGTCTTCCTCTTTGGTTTCCTCGGTTTTGTCTGCCTCTTCGGTTTCTTCTTTGATTCCCTCTTTCTCTTCTTTAACACTGGATTCTTTCTCTTCAGACTTTAACTCGTTCTCTTCCAAATCGTTTTTCTTGTTTGCGTCGTCTTCACCAGATACCGACTTGTCTAATTCTCCCGCCTTTTGTTCTTTGCTTTCATCTTTATCAGAATCATCCATTTTAACTTCAGGTTGATCTGCTGCCACTTTTAAACCATCAGGACTCTTCTTTTTATCTTCTCCAGTTTCAGTTTCTTTGATCACCGGCGTCATCTTCTTCCTTTATGTCCGTCGTTTCTTGTTTGTCATCAGGTTCTTTCATTAATCTTTCTTCTTTCACTTCGCCTGCTTCTGTCGCAGTTATTTCGTCAGCTTGGGACGTTTTCGTCTCAGTTCTTTCAGGCTTTTCTCCTTCAGTCTTTTCCTCGTGTTTACTTCTACTTCTGGAATCCACGGTGTCAGTTGTCGTTACGGTTTGGTCTTGTTGCTTTTCGGAAGAAGGTGAAATCGATTGTTCTGTTCCCTCATCCGTTAAGCTAGATCCAACAGCATCATGCGACAAAGCATCAACTTCTGCATGTTTATCCTCGCTTGCAGTAACTGTTTCATTATCTTCAGTGGTACTTTTCCCTGTAATGCCACCACTTCCTCCTGTTTTACGTGAAAGTCCTGCTTTCTTTGAAATTTCTTGCGTCGTGTCTGACGAGTCATCTGTAGAAGATTTCTCTGCATGATCTTCACTGATGCTCCCATTAATATTTTCCTTTGAAGCTGTAATTTCTGTGGATGCATCCAAATCTTTATCTTCCTCTTTCTTCCCTAAACTTTTATCCGACATTCTTCTATGAGAAGCGTCTTGATCTTCAGCATATTCCGTTGTACGCTCCTCATCTTTCAGTTGTAAATCTCCGTCTACTAAGACATCAGCTTTTTTCTTACTGTCTAATAAATCAGTTTGATCCTCAGAAACTGTCTTCGTTTCAGCGACCTCAGTTTCGTCTGTAATTTTGCTCAAGGGTTCGCCTGTGACAGATCCAACGACTACAACTCCACCTCTTTCAGTATCTTCTTTCTTTTTTTCAACACCCAGTTTGTGTTTCGATTTCCTACGCTGTTTAGGCCCGGTATGCAACTTTTCTTCTTTCTTTCCACCTGGAATCGAATCAGTCGTAGAATGCTGTTTAGAAGTTTCGTGTCTTGAAAGATCGGTTTTTCCTGTAACATCCACATGATAATGCGAATCTTTCACGTGTGGTTGTTTTGCTGCTGCATCTTTAGATTCTTCTTTGTGCTTTGTTTTCTCGACATTTTGTTTTTGTTTAGGTACAGAACGAGGACTAGTGATTGATTTTAAGGTTTTTCTCTTTTCTTCGACATCTTTGTGATCTGCTACAGTTACAACATGAGGGTACAAGTTTCCTAAAGACTCTTTCCGTTTACTTTTCACTTCTCCTGATGTTTTGACTGCTCCATCTTCCGTTTTTCCTGCGGGTTTTGTATCATCTTCACTCGATAATGCTTCAGTAGGTCTGTCAGAACGGATGATCGTTTGTCCCTCAATAACTAATTTAGAACTCAACGGTCTCTCACGAGTTAAACTATTTCTTTTGACGAAGTCTTTCTTTTCTTCCATGAACTCATCGTATCTGGATTTCCTAGAGCTTCTGCCGTCATCTTGTTCTTGTTCTTGATCTTCCGACGCAGATTTTTCCTCCGTCAAATCAGTGGCGTCTACGCTTGGGATAACAACGTCCTTGTCTCCGTGGGATTCAACTTTATCCATTTCATACTTCATCGTTTCCTCTTTGATCTGGTCAAGCCTGTCGAAGAACTCCTCGGTATTTTCCGTTTGCAGCTTTGCTATGTGATCCAAGTTCATCTGCAGTTCCGTCTCTTCCGTGGACAAACCGATCTTCGATCCACGTCTCAGCTTGGACATCCCGGCGTAAGAACTTCTTCGAGCAGGAGAAACGGGACCTCTGGCCGGCGACACTGACATGCTGCTGGAACGAGAGCGACTTGCCGATGTCGCAGACGAATACGCCGTGTCTCGATAATTCAGAAACGTTTTCAGGTGTTTGACCTTAGCAGGCGATACTGAATCCTTTCTTGAGCGCGCTGGACTTATCGGTTTAAAAGGAGAACGCAACACTTTCAGATTCTGTTGTCCTTCGGTAGATAATTTGTTCTTGTCTTCTAAAGCCAAACTCTCTTTCTGTTTGATGTCTTGCAGTTTCTTGTACAACTTCATTGTCGGCGAGGCCTGAAAACCTGGCTTACTAAACACCATGCATCTTTGATCTATTTCTTCCTGGCTTTCTTCTTCTTTTTCTTTTTCTTTTTCTTCTTCTGCTTGGCTTTGAATAATCTTCAGTGAGACGTTACTTTTTTCCCGTTCTTTCTTACTTTCTGGTTTCAAGTTTTTCGATTTGTTTTTTCTCAAATGTCTCTTCCTCCTTTTCTTCCTTTATTCCCTGTATTTTCTAGGAGTTATATCCTCATCGGATTCTTTGTTAAGTTTATACAGTTCTAATTTTTCCACTAGGGATGTTTTCCTTTTCTGAATGTTGAGTGGTGTTTGAACTGACGTCTGGTAACTTGTTGACCCGGCAATGTCCTGTTTCAGTCGAGGACTGAGCGTAGGCATCTGATAATCGTGCTTTTTCGATTTTACAGACGTCTGCGATTTTTGCCGTGGGGTTGTAGCAAAAGTTGTAACGTCTGCGCATATGGCGCTGGAGTCGCCTCTGTTTTCTTCCTTGGAGTAGTTGCAGTTGCTTCATGAGATGTTTTTGTGTGTTTCACAGGTTTTCTTCTGGGCGTTGAAGTGACGAAGTCGAGACCTGGTTGTTTCATCGATGATGAAAACTGACCAATGTCAGGTAACGTGGTTGCGTGTACTGATCTGATCGGCTTTTGTGATTTATATTTCAGTACGTCTCGAGCTTCTGCTAAAGACATTAAGGCTGTCTGTCGTGGTGGTACAGTGAGCTTCTCTTTGTACGGTGCTTTCAGCACTGGCGTTATTAATGTTTGCTGTCTTGGCGATACGACCATTTTCTCGCTGTGAGGCAATTTTAACGACAGAGAAGTGAGAGTTCGCTGTCGCGGTGTGATGCTAGGAGCTCTCTCTGACTTCGACGTCAGAGAAATCTGCGACTTCTGTCTCGGCGTTCTCTGAGTGTTTGACCTCGAAGACACGGGAGTCTGGGCCGCCTTCCTTGGGGTTCCAAAAGCATTCATCAGCGGAGCCGTGGGCGTGTACGCCGTCTTCTGACGCGTGAGCTTCTGCTTGTAGACGTTCATCACTGTACTCGCCGATCTGACTCGCTCCACGGTGCTGTCTCGTCTTCCCACGACGCCCTCGCTCTTGCTTCGTCTCAGCTCCATGTCTTTGTCTGTCTTGCCTCTGCCCAACCCTGATCGAGCTGCCCACGTCGATCCCATCTTAGATTTCTCTCTCATCTGCAGCGAAAACTCCGGTTTGTATATCGACTTGGGACCTGACGCGTCCCGTCTGGGAGACTTTTTCGTTTTAGTCTTTTGATGCTGCTCCTCCGCTTTCTTATCCACCTGGTCTGATGTGCCAGTTCGTTTCAGGTCGGAATATGATTTGGTTCCTGATTCTGGAACAATTAATTGGAATTTTCTGCTTTTACTGTGCAACGTTATGCTCGGTGGGTCCGACTCCAGGATTCCTTCAATGTCCGATTTTCTAACGACTTTAGTCCGAGCTAAAATGCCGTCGATTTCACTTTGATCGTCCGTGGAATCAGACAGAAGAAATCGCGTGACACGCACTGGTCTTTCCTTAAAAGACGTCGACAAATTGTGCTCACTAGCTTCCCTTATTATAGACGTTGTCATAATCCCTCCTTTCTTCGGCATTGCTGGCCTGATAAGCATTCCACTTTCTTTCTTTAGTTTAAGATCAGAAAATTGAATTTCCTTCTCCTTGCTGATCTTTTCAGTTGGGAAGCCGCCAGAAGCATGAGAAGTACGTCCTGTGGTATCTTGAGCTAAAGCTTTTTCTTCAGAATCGCTTCCATAACGAACTTTGGCGTTAAAGATTTGATCATCTGCTGCAATGTAGTGTTTTTTAATACTTTCTTCCTCAACTTGTTCCTTAGTGGAATCCTTTTCTGAATACGTCAGACCAACGTCTGCATCAACTGTGGACTCGTCGACAATCACGACTTCATAGTCAAGCTTATCATTAATGCCATCACCAGCCTCTGAAAGCTCCATTCTATTTTCTTGCGAAATGATTGGACAAGCAACGACTGTGCCATTTTTCTTAGCATCGGCTTCTACCTCTTTCTGTTCACTGGATAAATCAGAATCGTCTTTTTCTGCACCTTCGACTAGTTTGGTTGCAGATCCTTTTTCTCCGTTCAGTTTATCTGCTAACGTGTTCTCAGTATTTTGTAATTTGGCGATCAAAAATCGATATTCTCATCTTTCACTTCAGCATTAAGTTCTTTAGACTCTACGTCCAAATGTTTCAGATTGTCTTCGGTTACAGCAGGTACATCAGTTGTGTTTAAATCATCATTTTGTTGTTCTGTAGTTCTTTCTTCGGGATGTGTCTCCACATCTATGTCTATTTTATTAGCCTCTTCGTCATCTTTAACAGGAGGTGTTCCTGGAGCGTTAACTTCTCTTTCTGTTTCAAACTGGCCAGACGATACATAGGTTTTTCTTGCTGATGATCGTTTTAATATACGCCTGTTTCCTTGCATTGTCCTTGGTGTATCTGATCGTGACATTGTGTCGGTTTCAAACCTGCTGCTTCTAGAAGAAAAACTGGATCTTGCCGGCAAAGAGGTTCTTCTGATGGCTTTCAGATTTGACCTCGGTGCTGACCTGCTGCGATCGGCATCAAACCTTCTGGATCTGGATACAATTCTAGATCTCGATCTCGATCTTGGAAAATGCGTGTTTTCTCCTGCTGCTTTTTCTTTCTGGATTTTCGGTGACACAAAACCGTTTTCTCCATCGCTGATCGATGTCACTTTTAACTCATCTAGATTAGCACTCTCTGTTGCATCAGCTCCATGTTCTAAGTTTGGGTCTATCTGTATATCTGTCTCCGTATCTTTATCTTCAACAGGTCCATCTTTAGAAGCTTCTTCTGCTTCGGTATTCAAAACCTTTTCTTCATTACTTTCGGCTGCAATGATTTCTGCAGCTGCTGCAGATTGAGATGTCGACAGTTCTGCTCTCGTTCCTGTTGCAGCATCTTCTGCGAACGTTTCCTTCTTATCATCAAATTCGTTAGCTTCGTCAGGATGCGTATGAACATCTTCGTTATTTTGTTGCGAGAATTCGTCCTCGTTCATCGCGTTAATAAACAAAGTCCTTTCAACATCGTCCCACTGGTCGTTTTCTGTCGGGCTTTCGTCCACGGTTTCTTCCGAGGTTTCGTCGTGTTCTTTGATAGAATTCATCGCGCTCTCAGACAAACTGCTAGACCGTCCATTCAGACTTCTACTTCGTTTCGATTTACCTTTGCGCGATTTCTTCTTGACAACTTGGAATTTGCTGATTATGGCTTTCTTAGCCTTGTCTTCGTCGCTGTCTTGTGGTATATCAGTTTCGTTTGGAGTTTCCAGGATTTCAGGTTCCAAAACCTTCTCGGTTTCTAAAGTTTCCTCAGCAACCAAAGTATTCTCAGCAACTAAGGCGGACTCTGTGTCCAAGGTTACTGCATCTTTCCCATCTGTATTTGAAGGCACTATGGGCGATTCGTCTAGAGCTGGAATATCTGTTTCCATATTCTCTGCTGTTGAACTATCTTCAATTTCAGTGCCTTCTTTGACGTTTAAATAACTGTCTTTGCTAGTAAAACTTGTATCGACGTCTGCAGTTTTTGTGTCTTTCAGCCTCGTCCAAAACGTCTTTGAAATCTGTTCCCTGGATTTGCTGAACCTCGAGCGACGTTCCGTCTGTTCTTTAAGTTTTAGCGCGATTTTCTGTTTCCTGGTGAGCTTTTTCACTATGACGTCAGAACCTTTGTCTTCTTCGTCTGACGTTATAATCGGTTCGGGTTCTGGGTCTTCTTCCACAATTGGCGTTACTATGGTAACGCCACGCCGTTGCCTTGTCGCTTTCGGTGGGCCTTTGGTCAAAGGCAACACGTCGGCTTTATGTCCTGATTGGCTAATACCAGCATTTCCTTTGACGTCATCAACTCGGGATTAGTCGATATAAGCGACGCACCTCTGAACCTCAAACTTTGTTGATTTGGAATCATTGTGATCTTTGCGACATCTTCGACGATTTTGTCCGTTGATTTTATCAGGTTTCTCCTGGGACTCGGTTTGCCGAGACGTTCGTGAACCTGTGGGCCAGATTCTCTGTGAAGGGGAATGTGTAATTCGGAACTCTGCTTTTTCTCACTTTTTGCGTTGTCCTCACTTTTCTTTACACCAATGACAGACGAATCAGAAACAGGATCACTAGAAAATCCTTCCGTTACGTCATCCTTATCCTGTGCAAGTGTCTTCGACTTTTCTTTTTCACCTTCCTCGTTTAACAGACGAGTTTTGCTTTCGCTCCTTACACTATCCTCGTCTGCAACGACAACACCATTATCTGCAACACTGCTGTCCTTTATTTCTTTTTCAGAATCTTTTTCCTGTCCTGCTTCAGAATCCTCTTTTTCTTTTTTAACAATTTCACCTAGTTCACCGCCATCTTTGTCCTTGCCGTTAACTTCCTGCGGTGATTCTAGTGTCACTGAAGACTGTGGCAAAGACAGACTCTCCATTTGTGAATCGACAGTTACATCATCAGCAATTAAACCCACATCTGTTTTAGCATCTCCACCACTTTCCGGATGAGCATCGTTTTCTGATTTTCCTTTTTCTGAAACACTCTCTTTCCTCAATTCTTTTTGCTCGTCAACTCGTTCTTCGCCAACATTCGGCTTTTCCACCTCTTCCCCGACCTCTGATTCACGTTCAGGATGTGTTATCCCACTTGCCACAGCAGACTGGTTCCCATCTGTTCCGCTGTCCACAAGACGTTCTCTCGGAGTCTTCTGGTCCTGTGAATCGTAGTCGGTTTCGTAATCGGTGAATTCTTTGTCGGTGTCGTAAGACGAATCTAGCTTCTGTGATGAGATGAGAGGCCGCATGGAAGCGACTTTTCTTCTAGGGTATCCCGTCCGGTTCTGACTCAGTTTTCTTGCTTGTTTTCTTTCCATCAGGGTGATGTGCTTGTTCAGGTTTTCCATTGCTTGGGTTATCGCTGCTACTGTTTCTTGGTCATCTGATAAAATAATAATAATAATAAGAAGAAGAAGAAGAAGAAGAAGAAGAAGTAAATACCGTTTACTTGATATGAACTTTCGTTTCTGTACGTGGTAAAGATTCTAAACTTGTAAATTAATTATTATGTTTGTGTGTAGTTGTTTTGGCATTCTATCTATCTATCTATCTATCTATTAGTGTGTGAATGAATTACGTGAGACTATTAATAAAAACGTGTTCATACCTTTTATTTTAGCCATATCCAGAGCCATCTCAAATGCTCTGTAGGATTCTGAATACTTCTTCAGTTTTGCTGAAAATAATCACGTACAAATTCTAGAAATATCTGTCAAACAAAATATATACTCTACCACAACAAATGATGCTTATTTACAGAAATGCAATTAATCCAGGTGTTTCCACAATATACTTTCGAATATTAAATTATTTCCCGATCTAGAAAGTACTCAGTAATTAGTGTATTAAAATGCCAAGGCTTTCTTATCGTACGGAAATGTCAATCATGCTGCTAATCAAAAGAGAACCCTATAGTACATCCTATTTATTATTATCATTCCATTAATGACTATCTGATAACATTAGAAATTATACACACGAATTCACATATGTAAAAGCTATATATATATATATATATATTTAATATTTTAATAATAATCCCATATTTGCTCCCTCATCGCTTGCCTCAGTGTTTTTAAAATATAGGCCAATATTAATTAATAATTTGTTTCTCACCTTCCGCCATGGCCAGAAGGAGACATGACTGAAACTGGTAGTGATCTATTTTCGCATCCTGGGCCGCGTGCAGAGCCTTCTTCCCACAATCCCTTGCGTAATCGTAATGGTCAAGCGCGATAAAGCACGTTCCGATCTCGAGGAAACACCAGGCGACTTCCGTGGACACGCGACACAGCGGAACTTTCCTCGACAAACTGAGAAATGAAAACGTTTTTTTTTTTGCAAAATGGAAAAATTCAGAACAGACCTGGATTTGGCAAAGAAGGATGATGCTGAAATATCGCGTGGGTTTTTATCTGTCTATTAATTAAACTCGAAAACCAGACCAGTTTTACTTGTCAGGTTGTTAACGTCACCGTAACACACTGGTTTTGTCATAAAATTAATTTTTATCCTTTAACTCTTAACGCTGCTATTACTGGCTAAGTCCTTAGTTTATTACTTGTACAACAGTCATCATTTTAATAATTATCACAACTATCTTCATCAACGATGTGACGTTGGTACAACGATTATCAACTGTATGAAACGTTCTGGCTGAAGATTTGCAAATGTCGTCAGGAATTTCATGAAATCGTCAAACGCGAAATGCCGACAAGAATATCACCGCTTATGCAATTCATTTTCAGTTTTAAAAGAATCTGTCAAAAAGGAAACAAGTACCATTCCTCTAACAACAAATCTGTAACAACTATACCAATGTATTTACTGAAATCCATTACTCATCAACACAACAACCTTCTTCTCACAGTCCTGAACAAAGAAAGTTTCCTGTAGTCAGTATCCTTAGTTTTACTTTCCTATTTGACAGTCTTAGTTTTTATTTGTTAAAAAAACAAATCAATATAATAATGTATCTTCGTTAAAGGGATAGTTTAATCTAATTTACAGAATGTCGAGTTATCAGTATACAAACCACACCTATGACGTCTGACATTTTAACTTGGCAGTTCTTTTCGGTATATGGGACTTGGCAATCACGGATTTACGGTAATGAAATAGATAAGTAGCTTAGTACATTGGCACGAGTTTCTAATTAAATATTATCCCGTATGGAACCGAAGCCAAACCAGAGAATTTTGACCCAACGTTCTGCGTCAATTATTGTTAGATTTGTTTTAATTTTTTTTTTTTTTTCATGTTCTGATTATTCATCTGCAACTCTTGGACATTCCCAGAATCGTCAGAAATATGGTCATTATAATAAATACAACTGAAATATGACTATTCAAAAAAAAAAGAAAAAAAAAGAACAGCAGTTAAAATATGGTTGCCGACAGAAACACGAATAAAAGGAAAAGCTATTCGGTGAAACAGAAATAAAGATAAGGCTTTTCAGAATTGGCAACTACAAAGTCTACGCATGAAAAGTATTTAGGTGAATACCCTCCAGTGAATATGACAAAGTATATAACCATATCCAGTTGTGTGTTTTTGTGTGTGTAAATCTTTGGTCGCATGTCTTAGAGTAAAGTCTGTTTAGCATGAATGATACTGTTTCATAGTTGGCCACAGAAAGAAAAAACTGAATTTCGTTATTCCAGTTCTCTTTACTGTATAATACAGTCTTACAGTCAGTGAAAAGATTAAGCTCATTTGTTCTTCCATGAATGAGAAAATATCAAGAATAAAAAAAAGAAGTTGAGATATTACTATTAATTAAATATAATGGACAATATTTTGCTGATACAGTGTCTAAATGGAAAGAAAAAAATACGGATGTTCAAAGTTTTGAATAACAGAACGACTGAGAAGATGATTAAACACATTTATTGGAAATCAAAAGATTCCTTTCATTTTATCCCATCAAAAACAGTGACAAATTAATAATCGTATTATCGGATGGTCAGATCTTTCGTAGTTTTAATTTGGATTGTTATCCGTCATGTTCAGGAAGTATATTTTAGCCACAGTAGTGTGGTTTAAACGTATTTCCATGTATAGTTTGTAAAATCAGATACAACATTGTGCAAAGCATGTAAAAAGACTGTCAAATTATGTTGCTGTAAATATTTCATTTTTGTTGTCTTTAAATTATCGTTTTCGGTTGTAAAGATTACTAAATGATAGGATTTTCTTTCTCTGTTCTCTATTTTTTCAAACGTGAGAGAGAACGCACCTAAGAACATTTCCTGATTATAATTACATTCTGTTATGTATACATTTTACACAATTGGTCACTATAAAGAAGGAAACTAGAGAACTGCCACGGTGTGAATGTATATTTTATAATCGAGCTGTTTATCAACTTTCTGAGTGTTACACAAAATCGTGCTGTATGTAAACGACATTATTTCATTTTCTTAAATTAACAGACAAGTAACCAATAGAAATTCAGTGCAGCCGTGTTTACGACTACTATTTTCAGTATTAATTAACAACTACTACTGATATAGCTATTACTACTGCTAATATTGATGATCCAGCACCAACTACAACTACAACTATTTCTTTTTCTAGACTGTTCTTGCTGTTGCCTCTGTATCGCTGTTACTGCTACAACTACTACTACTGTGTCTAGTATAGTTATTAATAACATTAGTGCTGCTTTAACTACTACGACTTTTACTGTCACAAGACCAGTTGCTACTGCTTCCGATACTATAACTGTTACTACTACTACTACTACTACAACTACTACTACTACTACTGCTCTTATTTGAAAAAATATGTAAATCAACGTACGCATTCAGTGCTTTGTTATATTTCTTCATCAGGATGTACATTCTTCCAAGATTACCGAGAGCTCTTGATGTTACTTCCTGCATTCCCCTGTAAAATAAATAAAATAATATAAAATAAAATAAAATAAAATAAAATAAATAGGCTCATGTTTCTGCTCTATATTAAAATGCATCTCTCATAACATGTATCTCTCGAACGATCAACTAAATGCCTTTTTTTTTTTAAATCCTTCAGTGTGTTTCTTTTATTTCGATATATCAACCTTTGCTAAAAATAAAGTATGAATAAATAAACATACAAAGAAAGAAAGAAGCCAATGAATGAATGAACAAATAAAATAAAAATAAAAAATAAAATAATAAATAAATAAATAAATAAATAAATAAATAAATAAATAGAGAAAAAGCATTGCACTGATCAGACTTGGAATATTTTACGATTAGAGTTACGAAATGACGTCATGAAAAATATAAGTGCTTGTTTCCATGGATCCCACTTCAAGAAAGTTTTATTAGATCTGGAACCTCTTTTTTTTTTCCTTTTTTTTTCTTTATTTTTTTTATTTATTTATTTATTTGTTTATTTATTTATTTATTTATTTATTTTATTTTTTATTTTTTATTTTTTTAGATATTACTTACTCTTGTTCTCCTATTTGCAACACATACAAATGATGTTTCTCGGCAGTTTTGAAGTCTTGCATAGCAACCGCGGCGTTGCCGAGGCAGCTGTGAAGACTTGAAATTCGTTCTATTTTGTCGGGGATGTCCGTATCGTCGATGCTCTGCAAAGTTTGGAGACATCGTTCTGCCCGCTGTATACATTCCGAAAACTTTCTCTTCACAAAACCTGCAGTTAAACATACATTTTTAAAGTAGTAGGCCTAATAATAATAATAATAATAATAATAATAATGATGATGATGATGATGATGATGATGATGATGATGATGATAATAAAAATAAAAATAATAATAATAATGATAATAGTAGTAGTAGTAGCAGCAGTAGAAGTAGTAGTAGTAGTTGTAGTTGTAGTAATTAGTATTAATAATAGCAAAAAGGCAAAATGCGGAATATATTTTAATAACTTTCTCTTATCAAAAAATGGAATTAAATGTATATGTGTGAGAATATCAGTTTATGTAATAATAATAATAATAATAATAACATAATATTAATAATATAATAATAATAATAATAATAATAATATAATAATAATAATAATAATAATAATAATATAAAAATAAATAAAAAAGTAAAAAAAGTAAAAAAGAGACAGCTAGAAATAGACGGCTTAAACGTTAATTTCACATAATCAAATACAGTTTAGCCAGTTATAAATTTTTTCATTTTTTTTACCACATTATTTGACTTTTTGTATCATCACCACCACCCCCATCATCATCATCATCGTGATGACAAACTTCAACGTTTAAAACATACGACACGATACAATACACTATTCATTGCTTACACTGTTCGATGAAGTCGCTCTCCTTCGTAAAATACACGGAAATGTCTCGCTTCCTCTGCTCGTGGGCGCTGATTTCCGTGTCCGAGTCTTTCCACGTCCCCATTTCAGAGACTGGCACGTCGGAGTAATTCTGCTCTTCGCCGAACAGCGGGAAATCGCTGTTGCTCCCCACGTAGCTCGATCCCAGCATGCTGCTGCTGACGGGGCGGTGGTAACTCTTGAACTCGAAACTGACTCCCGTATTCTCCGAAGGCACCGGAGAATCGGTTTCCGTCGGCGGTCCGCGATGGAGGGATTCCGGAGCTGCCACAACACTTCCGGTGATGTTTTCCAAAGAGCCGATGCTGGTTGTGTTAGTGGATGTTTTGTGGTGCTGTTTGTACTGTCGGCGAGACGGTAGAGGGGGAGGGAGAGGACCGAGCGACTCCCAGAATAGACTTCTCTCTTGCAGGAAGTTCAGGCCTTCTTCTGTCATGGCAACGACGTCTTTTGACGTCTTCGTTGGTCCCACTTAGAAAATGATAAACAGAAAATAATACATTCTCTTCGTTATTGTTGTTAATTTTAATAAAAATTGGGAGAGGTCTGTTTTTGGACAGTATTCACATATTTACTATAATGTTAAAATTGATTTGAAAGTAAGCAGATTTACAACCATCGACAAAATAGTGTTATTTAATGTCAAAAAGTGAGATATATAGGCTGTGCCTTTGTGTATGTTACTTTGTGAGTATATTTTAATGTGTGTGTGTGTGTGTGTGTGAGAGAGAGAGAGAGAGAGAGAGAGAGAGAGAGAGAGAGAGAGAGAGAGAGAGAGAGAGAGAGAGAGAGAGAGAGAGAGAGAGAGAGAGAAAAGAGAGAGAGAACTGTGTTTTACTTTAACGTAAAACCTACTTATATTGATATTAAAGTACTTTTTAAATATATATATCGTGAATGCATAGTTACATTCCAAAATTAAAAGCGACAACATCATCTTATTTGTAATAAACACTAGATTCAGTATCTGGATGAAAACGAATTATATTTGTCTTTTGTCCTTCTTAAATTAAACTTTAAATCATAAATAAAAACATTTTAAAAATCACATACACATATTATCATGCAGTTTTTCCAAATACTCCTTATCTCCGTACAAAGCTCCTAAGATCTCTTTTATGGCCGATTCACTCAAATTCCTGTCCGCGGTGCTGAAAGAAATCTCGGAGAGGGAACTACTTTCATTAATCGAACGACAGACGGAAATCACTGGCTTCCGGTTAATTCTGACCAATGACGTGCGTCCTTCCAGAAACTTTGGCCTGGCATCGTTCAGAAACTTCTGCTGACCTGAGCGTTCTGGGGACGTTTCCGTGAAAGGGTCTCGATCACTCAGTAATGGTTCTTGATTAGAATGACGGCCGTAGTGTAAACCCTGATATGAGACAAAGAAACTAAAGAAACTGACGAAATTTTTGCTGTAAAGGTTGTTTTATTTAATTTATTTTATTTATTATATTTTATTTATTTATTTATTTATTTATTTATTTATTATTATTATTATTATTATTATTATTATTATTATTATTATTATTATTATTATTATTATTATTATTATTATTATTATTATTATTATTATTATATCATTTTGTTTTTAATTCGTACTTTTTATTTCCAACATTTTTGTTGTTCTGTTGTTACTGAATTAATTTCAAGAAAAAGTAACTGATAAAGTAAGAGTAAATATAAGAAATAGACAAAAAAATTTTATTTTTTAAACTATATCAATTATTATAAAGTCATTATTGTGAGTATATAAAAAAATGAATGAAGCAGAGACAGAAAAAGAAAGAGAGTGTAAGACACGATTAAAAATA
>CM022675.1:11852015-11902015 GCA_012295275.1 Chrysomallon squamiferum
ATGACAGTTTAAATAAATATAACAATACTGATTTTCACACACACACACACACAAAAAAAAAATTTAATAAAATTAAAAAAAAATTATTTATACAAACTGAAAAAAAAAAAAAAAAAAGAAGGAAAAAAGATACTGATAATTTTTGTTATAACTGGCTGCACATAAATGTAATTAAAATTTATAGTAATTAAATAATATATAATTGTAATTTTAAAAAAGAAAATACTAAAAAAAAAGAATAAGTACATCATGATGTATGTATGTATGTATGTATGTATGTATGTATGTATAAGGCAAAGATAATGCCATGTGAATGAAAAAACGAATTTTTTCTCATGAGAATATAAAAACACTGAGTCCAAAATATAAACAATACTGTTGTGATTATCATTTTACATCATTGCAAACAAATCTTTAGAAAATGTACAATAATGTATTTACCAGTATTTATTCTCAATTTATCAGGTCATTTTGAAAACACTAATTGGCAGTAAAAATAATTAAAAAGTGAACAAAAAATAACATTATTACTGCACAAAATAAACAAACAAATAAATAATAAAAAAAAAAAAAAAAAAATAAATGAATAAAATGTGATTTTTTTCTTAAAATTAACAATTGCAAAACATGTCATAAATCTACTTGCTATATAAAAATGTGCATTACATAAAAAATTTACTAACAAGAAACATTTCATTATATTTGGAGATTTTCCAAAAAAGTTCAGCTGCCTCAAGTGTGTATATAAAACTTTAGAAAAATCTGATTGTAAGACATCGTCTTTGCTAACGATAAAGTTTTGCAGTATCAAAATGTGTATTCCATAAAAAATGGACTAACAAGAACCATTTCATTATATTTGGAATTTTCCAAAATAGTTTAATTGCCTCAGTTGTGTCAACGTACCAGTAGTTGATACTAATCTTTATTAACAATAAAGTTTTGCAAATAACAGCAATCAGAAAACATTTAAGGATGATGCAGTTACCTTGCATTAGTTTTTTGTCCCCTCAAGTTAAATATTTTAAAATAATATTAATAATAATAATAATAATAATAATAATAATAAAATGAATAAATAAATAAATAAATAAACAAATAAAAATAAGAAAAATGAAGAAAAAAATGGAAATATATTATAATCAGATAGATAACTCTTCTGATTCATTACTGATTAATGATGATAAACGTTTCTCAACAATAAAGTTATGCAAACAACAAATGTGCATGTTTAAGAACAGTTATCTTTCTTTGTAGTGTAGGTATTTCAAATAAATATGGAATAGATAAAGACAGTCCAAATTTGCTGATGATTTATTTTTTCATGATATTGAAAACAATCTTTGCTAACAATAAAGTTTAACAGTAATTGTAATCTGAAGACATTTATTTTTCTTCCTTTCATTCTGAAAACATATTACATAAAAAAATGTAACAAATTTTTTTTTAATTAACAATGCAAATTGATCTTTGCTAACAATAAAGTTTGACAATAAAAAAAATCTGCAGCAATTTATGTTTTATCTTTCACTGCTTTTTAATGTAAATATCATATATTCTGGATACATTTTAAATAAATAAAAAGATGGATAATGAAGCTTTTCCTCATACTCTTTTGAATACTGAAAACAAATCTTTACTAATATTAGTTTAATAATAAAATAGCAATCTGCAATAAAGAAGGTAAAAACTTACTCAAGAATAATCCTTTCCTTTTATATATTACTGGTTATACCATACCCTATATATATATATATATAATGTGTTATTTAACTGTTTCTTAATTTTAATTATGATTCTGACCAGAAATTCAATTACCCTTCTTTAATGTTTATAATACTAAAGATTATATGCAATTACATTAAATCACTGTAATATTGATTTATACTTCTTAATATTAAATTATTAACAGAATTATTTCATCATTTTGAAATCAGTCTTCACAGTATGAGTCACCTTTATTTTTAAATCACTCATTCAATAATACAAATTCATTACACAAGACATTATAATGGGATGATGTGCCATTTAAAAAATACACTTTTACCCTGTTCTCTGAGTTACTAATTCACTGCTGTTTTTCACAGATGTAGTGTAAGTCAAACTATCTATCCTCAAATCCAGGCATGCTGAAGTTTTTCGAGAATTCATTGACATCATTCTTCAACGATGCAATTTTTCTCTGAATCGTTTCATCTTGTAGAACAAATGATTTAAACTCTGCCAGTTTCTCTGTAAAAGAAGAAGAAGAAAAAAAAACATGAAGAAAAAATAAGAAGCAGAATGTTTATACTTATAATGTTCATGTACATATCTGTAATTAGCTCGTTTTTTTGTATACACAAATTCTCATACACATTCTAACATACATGCTCCTTCTTTCTCTCTATCTCTCACATACATATACACATACGTACATAGCAATCACTTATATTAATGCTCAAACATATATATTCAAAATATATTTATACATACAAGTACCACTCATCTAGTAGTACTTTCATACACACATCTCTTACTTATATATTGATATTAAAGCTTGTATGCATGCATGCACTCACTCTCTCTCTCCCTCTCCCCTCTCCTCCATCCCTCTCTCTCCCTCCCTCTCTCTTACTCACACATACACACACACACCTCTCTCTCTCTAACACACTCAAACACACACACACACACACACACACACACAAATACACAAAACAATACTTAACACACTAACTCTACTCATACAATATATATAAATATACCCAACACTTACTTGTTTGTTTCTGAGCCTCCAAAGCTAACTGGACTCCCTGATCTAACAAATCTACGACTCTCTCAAAATCTTTCTCCTTCAGACCTCGCGTTGTCAGTGCTGGAGCACCTGCAACACACAGAATGAAATTTCCAGTTCAAAACACTGCTCCTGAACTTCATACAGTGGTACTAATCATACTCTCATGATGAAAACTCAATTTATGGATATTTGAAGTTTTAATCACCAGATCTTCACTGGTTTATGATATCATATGTTTCTTATTTTATTTGGATAGTGTTTAGTTTGGTCTTTTATAAAAAAAAAAGGCTTTTTCATGATATATATGCCCACAAACACCCACACACATACACAAGAATACTTTTTCAGTGGATATAAATATATCCGGGTTTTGAGCAATGCTTTTCATTAGAAAGGATTAGGTTAAAATAATCCAAACCACAATTTTTTTAAATACAAACTATTTATAAAATACATGCATTATTTTAAAGAGATATGGAAAATTTGTAGGTAATACCAACAAAATAAAATAAAAAATAAAATAAAAAAATTGAAAAAAAATTAAATAATTTTTCAATGAATAAATAAAGAAAAGATAACCCACCTAATCTAAGCCCACCAGGGGTCATTGCACTTTTGTCACCCGAGCAGGTGTTTTTGTTGACAGTGATGTAACATAGCTCCAGCACCCTTTCAACTCTTGCTCCATCAGTACCTTTAGGTCGAAGGTCAACCAGCACCAGATGGTTGTCTGTTCCTCCTAATGATTGTAAGTAAAACTGTGCTTGAGTTTTAACAAGTTTTAATTTTTGTTTTAATTTAGCCACATTTGAATTGTATGTCTATCCTCACATGTGTGTAGTTATGTGAGAGAGAGAGAGAGAGAGAGAGAGAGAGAGAGAGAGAGAGAGAGAGAGAGAGAGAGAGAGAGAGAGAGAGAGAGAGAGAGAGAGAGAGAGAGAAACCAACTCATATATTCACATTTCTTTTAAAATACAAAATCATTCTATTGATTTTATTCATTTTTTTTTTCTTTTTAACATTTCTTTCCTGTTTTGGAGTTGCATTTAATGATTTATTTTTATTTTATTTATCTTTTTTGTTTTTATTTAAACATTTTCTTGTTTTATTATTATTATAATAATTTTGTTTTTGTTTTTACCTGAAACTACTTTGTATCCCTTTTTCATCAAACACTCTCCAAGAACTTTTGCATTTTTGATCACCTGTTTCTGGTATTCCTTGAATTCCTGTGATTGTGCCTGCAAAATTATTATTCTAAAATTTTAAAATTTCATTTCAAATCTATTTTTTTTTTTTTCTTTTTTTTTTAATGGTCAAATGCAGGAGTAATTATAATTTGCTTTCTTATTTTCTTTTGATTTCCAATTCCACAGTTATGAAAACAAATTTCAAATTTAAGACAGAATCAATATGAATATGATTAGCTTTATTCACTAAAATTTTAAAAATAATATTTGAAATTTATTATTACTGCTTTATTTTCACAGACAGAAATTTAAAAAAAAAAAAAAAAAAAAATTCTTAAAATAATTAGACACTTCTTTGGATATTAACACACATCTTTAAAAATAGAGACAAGGGACACAACTCTATACTACACAACGAGAGTTATCCGCACCTGTTTGAGAGCTACAGCAATGGCTGCTATCTGGTGTTCGTGTGGGCCTCCTTGCAAGGCTGGGAACACTGCTCCGTTTATCTTCTTCTCCAAGTCATACACGACATCTTTTCCTGTTTTAGCATCCTGACATTTCACTCCTTTACGATAGAAAATAACACCACCTCTGTGAAAACAAACAGTTCATAGTGAACAGATGGATGGATGGATGGATGGATGGCTGGATGGACTGGTAGAAGGACAAATGTATGAATAAATGAAATAAACTGAATGAATAATTGTGAATGAGTGAATGAAGGAATGAAGAAATTAATAAATGGAAGATAATAAAAAAATAATGTTCACCTACAATTATCAGAAAAAATACTTTTTTCAATTTTCAAGCAAATTGTTATCGTTTATCATCATCATCTTCATCTTCATCATTACTATTATTATTATCAAAATTATCATCATCATCTTCATCATCATTATTATCATTAACAGCAATAGTAATAACAGTAGTAACAACAGTGTTGTCGTAATAATAGTAACACTTGTAGTAGTAGGGCAGTAGTAGTAGCAGTAGTACTAGTAGTAGCAACAATAATAGCAATTGTAGTATCAGTAGTAGTAGTAGTAGTACCAGCTATAGCAGTAAGAATATTAGTAATACTAGTTGCAGTAACAGTGGTAGTAATAGCATTAACAGTAGTAGCAGCTGCAGTAATAGTAGTAGTAGTAGTAGTAGTAAAATATGATAATATAATAAAGTAAAATACTGCACCTTGGTCCTCTGAGAGTTTTGTGTGTGGTGGAAGTTACAACATCGGCGAACTCAAATGGGCTGGGAATCAGTTCGGCTGCAATCAAACCAGAAATGTGAGCCATGTCAGCCATTAAGTAAGCCTTCGATTCATCACAGATCTGAGAAAAAACAACAAAACAAAACATTTACAGATTCATCACATATCTGAGAAAAACAACAAAAAAAACATTTACAGATTCATCACAGATCTGAGAAAAAATAAAAAAAACATTTACAGATTCATTACAGATCTGAAAAAAAAAAAAAAAACATTTACAGATTCATCACAGATCTGAGAAAAAAAAAAAAAACATTTACAGATTCATCACAGATCTGAAAAAAAAAAAAAAAAAACATTTACAGATTCATTATGATCTGAGAAAAAAAAAAAAAAATTTTGACAGACAGGAAAAAAAAAAAAAAAAACTTTGTTAACTTATTTTGTAAAAAAAAAAGTGTTTTTTTTATTTATTTAATTAGATGTTAAAAAAAAAACATTTACAGATTCAAGCCAGTATGTGATGATGTAAAATGTACAGGATGAAATTATTTGTTAAAATATTTTGTAAAGTTGGGTATTGAGTTAAGAGATAAACAAAAATAGTACAACAAAGATATTAGAAAAAAATAACTTAATACAGTTACAAATAAATAATAAAAAAATAAACAAAAAATAAAAGAACAACAAAGCAGCAGTAACAATAAAAGCACAACAACAATGACAAAATAGAACATCAACATCAACAAAACAACAACATAATCAACATCAAAACAACAACAACAACAGCAGCAACAACACAACAATGACAACAACAACAACAACAACACTGCAATGACACGGGTGTGAAGAAACTAACCTCTCTGAAAGTTTTGTAATCAAGAAGTCTGGAGTATGCCGTTGTCCCGGCGATGATCAAACGTGGTCTGAACAGTTTTGCTGTTGTCCTCAACTTGTCATAGTCGATGTAGCCAGTCTCAGGCTGCATAAAAAACAGTTTAAATCATAACAGAAATAGACAGACAGACAGACAGATAGACAGACAGACAGACAGACAGATATAGATAGATAGATAGACAGACAGACAGACAGATAGATAGATAGACAAATAGATACATAGATAAATAGATAAAGATAAAGAGATAGATAGATAGATAGATAGATAGATAGATAGATAGATAGATAGATAGATAGATAGAGATAGGTAGGTAGGTAGGTAGGTAGGTAGACAGACAGACTGACAGACAGACAAACAGACAGACAGACAGACACAGACAGACAAACAGACAGACAGACAGACAGATAGATATAGATAGATAAATATGGTGCAGCATCTGTTAAACTATTGAGTATGATATTAATTCAGTTTGTGACACAATATTAATACCACTGACATCTATTTGTTACAGGACTATTTCAACATTATTTATCATATTATACAAACACACCACAAGTACTAATTAAATGTACGTCAATTCTGCATAACTGTAATTAAACATAAACGTTGTTACAAGCTCCACAAAACACTTTAAATATATTTAGATTGGAATAAATTTGACTTACATCTATTTTGTATGGCATGGACTCAAAAAACAAAGATGTGGCAGAAACTCTTTTCACATCAGACATAAACCCATGAGTCAAACTGAAAATGAGAGAAAAGTAATAAAATAATGTGCAGGAATTGTTTCAATAAGATTTGTTTAGTTTTAATCTTTTGTTTTGGTTATTTTGTGGTTGAATATATATATAATTGTTTTAAAACCAAGGCCTACAGGAGTTTCTTTAATGTGTCTGTGTGTACACATTCAAAACTGTTATTTTTCTGTTTTCCTTAGAGGAACATGAAAAGGGCAATAACTCTTATTACAAGTATTATGTATAGTATAACAAGAAACAGTATATATGTATGTGTGTGTGTGCATCTGTGCATATATGTGTGTGCATGTGTCATGACACATTACGTCTGAATTATGTTTATTCATATATCATTTCCATGTGTAGATATATATGGATTTTAATTAACCCATTTATTTTATTTATTAATCAACATTCAAAATTCATCAATAAATATTACTCAGATTTTGCTAAATTAATGTTTTTAAAATGGCTGATCGTTTAAATTTCAGTCACATGTATTCAGTTCTCTCTTGAAATAATTAAACTGTTATTTGATTCTGTTTAAATATTTAAATAGTATTTGCTTCTGTGTCTAAATATTTATATGTTATTTGGTTCTGTTTAATTATTTAAATGTTATTTGGTTCTGTTTAAATATTTAAATGTTATTTGGTTCTGTTTAAATATTTAAATATTATTTGCTTCAGTGTCTAAATATTTAAATGTTATTTGTTTCTGTCTAAATATTTATATGTTATCTGGTTCTCTATTTAAAAAATTAAAAATGATTTTTTATTTTTTTTTTCACTTACTGCCCTCCATCAGGAAGGTCAAGACCCATAATCCTGTCGTGTGGATTAAGCAGACCGGTGAAAACAGCGAAGTTCGCTGGACTTCCAGAGTACGGCTGGACATTCACCCCCCACTTGTCTGGGTCGAGTCGAAAAGTCTCGAGAGCTCGTTTCTGACACAGAGATTCCACCTGATCAATAAACACATTTCCACCATAGTACCTGAAATACATACATACATGCATAAATAGATACATAGACACATACATACATACATACATACATACATACATACATAAATATAATAAATAAGTAAGAAAATAAATAAATAAATAAGTAAATAAATAAATAAATAAATAAATAAATAAAAAAATAAATAGATAAGTAAATAAATAAGTAAATAAATAAACAGATAAATAAATAAATTAATTAATTAATAAGTAAGTATGTAAGTAAATAAGTAAATATAATTAATGCATTAAGCAAATAAATAAAAAAATTAATTAAAAAAAAAAAAAGATTAAATAATGCCAAAATTAATAAATAAAATAAAATGAAATAAAATAGACAGATATTTAAATAAGTTAATAAATAGACATTGATAAATACATAGATAATGATAAAAAAATGTAAATAACTAAAATCAGATCAAGTAATTAATTAAGAAAATAAGCAAATGTGAAAAGCAAATAAATAATTATATACTAAGTAAGTAATCAAAATAAAATAAATACACATGAGAGTACTGATATTTATTTTGTTGACTAACGTAACTGTTTGTGAAATTTTTCAAAATAAACATGATCAAATTTGTTTGCTTTTATTTCCATTTTTTTTTATAAATATATTTAAAAATTCTTATAACCATTTTTTTGTTTATATGTTTTATTTTTCAGGAGCAATTCTGCGAGTAATATAAAGCCTTACATTGTATTTACATTGTCCTATTTTCAATGAAAGTTTAGTCACTATGGTAACAATAAATTTGCTGTTGATACCTAGCACCAGGATAACCTTCTGCATATTTGTTGTTGAGGCACGAACCTAGAGCCTCCAAAACAGCTCGACTTGCAAAATTCTGAAAACATTTAAAATTTAAAAAAAAATTAGAAAAATATATAAAAAAAAAAAAAATGAATTAAAAAATAAATAAAAAAAATAAATAAATAAATAAGTTAAAAAATAAATAATGATGATAATAATAATAATAATAATACTAATAATAAAATAAAAATGACAATAATAATTCTAAAAATAATTATAATAATAATAATAAAAATGGCAATAATAATTCTAAAAAATAATAATAATAATAATAAATAATAATAATAATAATTGTATTATTAATAAATAAAATAATAATATTAAAAACAGAAATGAATAATAAAACAAACAAAATAAATAAATAATAACAATAACTTAAAATCAAATGAGAAGAGACAAGATGTAACTCAGAAGCACACAGAATGTATTTCTTTATGCCATCAAGGGTGTATTTTAAAAACATATTTAATATTAAAAGACAGAACACACAGTTTGGATACCTCAGAAGCAATGAGTTCCAGTCCATGTTTTTGTCGATGTTTTTCTTTGTCTATGATAGATTTCAGTTCTGCATCATCATCTGCCAAAGATTCATTCCCTGTCCATAACATTCTTTTCACTGAACATCTTTGAACAAATCTCGTTAAAATCTTAAACAAAATATAAACCAATACATTTTTAATGTAAATAAATAAATAAAATAAAAATAAAATAAAATAAATAACAATGAAACCAAAATAAAACTCTTATTTTAAAACTATTTCAAATGTTTAAAAACAAACTTGTACACTTTCCCCTTTTTGTGGTGTATTATTTATATATATATATATTTTTAATACAAATTAATACATTAATTTGGAATTAAGTTTTGATAAAAATAAATATTTGTAGACGTTCAATACCTGCAAGTAAAGTTAATAAGTTTCAGTTATTACTGTTATTGTTTATTTGTTGTTTTTAGTTTAGTAACTTTATAATGATCCATGTACTCATAAGGACAATTACTGAAATATTCAGTATGAAATGTTTGCCAGTTTTAAACAAAACAAAAACAACAAAAAAATGCACACTGATAAAGTGATTAGGAAATAATATCACACTGATAATCTTGTCATCTATGCATATGTCTTCTCAGCAGAAGTTTTACTTAATATGATTATATGATTTTTTTTTTTTTTTTTTAGGTTGTTCTTTTGTTGTTGTTGTCGTTGTTGTTGTTTTATTAATGTAAGAAACTCACATAAAACTGTATAAAACTATTTTTACTTGTAAAACTTGTCAGTTAAGTTAATTTTTCCAGCTTTAACACTGGCAGGCATGCTATAGCAATACATGGAGTACATGCAAAACTGTTTCTTGAACTAAAACAAGTCTGGTCAGCATTGCTGATCGAAATATTGAGAAAAACCTCTGCTAACAATGGCCCAATCATAAACTAACTGTAAGATCAGAATAGCCCTTAATTAATATCAGATAACTGATCAAATTACATTTATCCTGAACAACGAATATTCTTTATGAACCTAACAATTAACAGTGTACTGCTCCCCCTTATTATAGTCACAGCAAGTCACGAAAAAACAAACAAAAGAAACATGTAAATAATAATAATAATAATAATAATAATAATAATAATAATAATAATAATAATAATAATGACCATTAAATCAATATGTGCAATTAGAAACTGCTATGCTAATAATTAATTTTCATTAGTCACAAATCTACGGGAACGAGAATGTAATCGTTCGGCATCAGCTGTTTGGTAACACGATACACGTTACCTTTTTCACAAAATATGCACAAATGCAAACTCTAAAAACTAAATGCCTTTGAGAAATAAAGAAAACAAAATCTTATTGTACAAGTTGTCAGTAAGAAATGAAGTGACATATTCAAATGGATCTTGAAACTTACACGAGAATTCAGCATTTTTCACCAACTTCGAAATTTCTGAATGTCAAGGTCGCAAAAAAAAGAAAAAAATGTCTCGTCAGCAAAATAGAGTTATTCCCCTTATACACTAGCAATAGGATTATTTTATTGAAAGCACACTTTCGGTCTCTTTTTATTGACATTTTATTTAGTTATTTATTTATTTATTTATTTATTTATTTATTTAGTATTATTATTAGTGATTTTTGCTATTGTTTCTGGAAGACATTTAAATGCACGACAATCATAATTATTAGATATGATAATGTGTTTCGATTATTATTTTTAATTGTTTAAAATGATCCTAATATTTTATTTTATTTTATTATTTTATAATTTTATTCATAACTCTTAAGATCAGTTATGATTTTAGGCACGTATTGCTGAAGCTGTATAAATTACTGTCATGTTTTTAATAAATAACTAAATAAATCATGTGTACACCACAACATATAGATCGATCTCCATTGACTGAATGTCTCTACATTCGTCTACACACGTAACCCCAACACCATAAACCACAGGAAGCATTAACCTTATATTTAGATTCATCATAAATTACGCTTGCCTACACACAAACAAATCCTCACACAGTTTATACGTCGTTTAATAATCTACGAAATGTTGTAATTTAAAATTTTAATAGTGACTACAATATAATGAATATTAAGATTTCTTATCGAGTCATTTATCTTCTAAATACAGCCTTTATGTAGTAGATCTTCAGGTGCTGGGACTGCGGTAACGTCTAACAACATCGACAGTGTGTGATACGAGTGGCCGGGTACACTGTGCAGAATTAACGACGCGTGGATCAATGTCGTCAATGTCTTGGCCGGCTGGTTACTTTGTTTAACTCCGAAACAACGGGGACGTTTGTAAAACGACATTTTCCTAGTGGAACTCTTTTAAACAACATCCGGTTCTTTTTTTTTTCCTCCATTTTTTTTTTTTTTTTTTTTTTTTTATTATCTTTTTTTTTTTTTTTTTAAATAACTTAATTTTATTATTATTATTATTATTATTATTATTATTATTATTATTATTTTATAACTTTAATTTTCTTTCTTTCATTGGTTCTTTCTTCTAATTTTTTTTTTTTTTTTAAATTATTTATTTTATATCATATATGTATAAAGTTATTTACCTAGTCGGAGGTGCTTATTTTGCCTGTCGTCATGGTAACCTGATCGATTATAAACCAGCAGGTGCAAGTGGAGGTGGTAACTATATTAATACAGTGCTGTTTGTTCGTCATCGTGTTTTATTCACACCTATTTACACTCTGTTCCTATTTTCGACTGATTTTAATGACCTTGCTACGCTGTTGATTTGTGTCGTTGTTGTGCCATTCCCCGTTGGTTTTTTTGATGTCTTTATTGTTGTTGTTGTTGTTGTTGGAGCTTTTTAAATGTCATTGTTAATCTGTCAAGTTTCGTAACACTGTGTACCAGTCTGCTTAAATGTTTACCGTCGATTACATTTCTGCTGTTTTTTTTAATCACTTTTGTTTCATCAAGACAGTTATCTAATATTTTTAATTGTTTTCACTTCTGGGGGTCCATATTTTTGCGCTGTTTTATTATTGTTTTAATTGTACAGTAATATTCACAAACATACGTTGCAGATTTTTTTTTTTAAATTTATTTATTTATTTATTTATTTATTTATTTATTATTTTTATTATTATTTATTTAATTTTTGAAATTTTATAACAGTCATTCTGTTAAAAGATTTATCTTATATTTTTATGTTGTTATTTTTTTTTTTTTTTTTTTTTTGTTGTTGTTGTTTTATTTTGTTTTGTTTTTGTAATGAATAAATTACTGTTAGTCGTGTTCGTTTTGGTATACTGTGAAACCATCGGACAAATAGATACACAAAACAAATATTATCAGTAATTATTTTCTTCCCATTCCAATTAATTTGGTATGAACGTATGGTTTTGTTCTAGCCTCAATAAGAAATACTGCAGAATCAGTCTTTTTCTTTTAACAATTTCCCGTTCCATTCAGTGCTCTTGACTTTTGCATTAAAGATCGTTGTAAAATGTTTTCGTATTGATGACAGAAAATGAAAATTTCTTTAATTTGTTTAACATGAAGACAAAATGTAGTTTGAATTGTACGTATATATATATATATATATATCTATGTACACACACACACACTATACAGCAATCATGGAAGTATTGTACTTGAAGTGGGTTTACAAACATCTAATAATTGCGTCAGCTTTTTTCCAAACAAACTTGAAAATCACGTTTATTCAGCTAGCCTTCTAAGACATTTGCGGATCATTTGTTCCGACATTTCTGACATCTTTTGTCGCTGTTCTTACCAGTTAAGCAGTTTCTTTCAGACCGAAATCATTTTATTGTATCGCTTATTCTAAAGCGAATGACAAGACAGTTCAGCCCACATGCTTATGAAAATCATCTCCGGCGATTTGCAGAAGAAAGACCCTTCATACAGTTTTGTTTTGTGACATCCCTCAAGTCGAACGTCGATTTCTGAATATAAGATGTACGCCTTATCATTTGCTTTCTGTTATTAATATTTCTAATAGTTTCACAAAACATCAAATAGCTGCTTCCCCGACAGGGAGTCTGAAATAGCAGTCCTTTTAGAGCCTAACCCAGCTGAAGTAGTGTTTGGAAAGGTATATGAATTAATACGATGGTCTTTAAAAGAGTTCCTCGTATGAACGGCATTGCACGAGTTCCCGAGTTCCCGAGTTCTGGCCTCGTTTGCGGATTTGTCAAATCTATTTCCAGCTTTTAATATTTAGTGTTAAAAAGTTATGATGTGTTTTATTGCCCTGAGCGTGAAAATAAATTTATATGTTTTTTTATGATCGAGAAGTGGAATAAATAGGCTGTGGCGGAAGAGTCACGTGATCAGAGCGCCATATTAGGAGAAAAAAAATGTTTTTTTTTTTTTTTAAAGGGCGCCATATTGTTTTATTTATTTATTTATTTATTTATTTATTTATTTATTTAAATATTTATTTCTGGTTTTCCGTTTTCTTTTTTTTTTTTATTATTATTTTTATTATTTTTATTATATTATTATTATTATTATTATTATTATTATTATTATTATTATTTAATATATTATTATTATTTAATATATTATTATTATTATTATTATAATTATTATTATTATTATTATTATTATTATTATTATTATTATTATTATTATTTAAATCTCAATCTTAACTTAACCTTAAATATGCCTGTGCTTTTATATACCTCGGATTACAAATTATTTCTTTTGATGTGATATATTCAGGTGACGGGTGACACAGAACTCGTAGACATAAAGTAAAGTAAAATAATTAATTATCTTAAAACACACAGTACATTAATTAATCTCTTGATAAAGATATAAGTAATGATAGATATATCAAACAGAGTCCATGTAAGTGATGTTTGCACTTTTTTTTTTTTTTTTTTTTTTTTTAAATTTATTTATTTATTTAGCTATTTATTCATTTATTTAGTTACTTATTTACTTATTTATTTATTAAATCTATTTAATTTTATTAGTATTGTTGTTATTATTATTATTATTATTATTATTATTATTATTATTATTATTATTATTATTATTATTATTGCTGTTGTTGTTGTCGTTGTTATTGTAATTATTAGTATTGTTTTTTGTTTTCATATGAAATTAAATTTATATTGTTCTGAATACGTCTGTGTGCGTGCGTGTGTGGGGGGGTTTAATAATGGTTCATATATCTTTACGAATTCATCTTCGAAAATCTGTTTAGTGAGACCCTTCTCCTATAAATACATTTACACCGCCACTTTTATATGATGATATATATCAGAAAATTAGAGACAAACATAACAAACACCACAGTGATTACGTAATTTAATCTGTATATATAGAGAGAGAGAGAGAGAGAGAGAGAGAGAGAGAGAGAGAGAGAGAGAGAGAGAGAGAGAGAGAGAGAGAGAGAGAGAGAGAGAGATTTTTTAATTTTCACCCTCCTGAAACGTTAAACTCTGTACTGCGGCTAAGTTCTTGTGTGTCCCTCTGACAATCGAAAATGATATCTATAGATAAAGAGTCAAGATACTGTTAAGCCGAATTTTTTACAGTAAATTAACTGTATTGACGTATCTGGTACAAAGTGAAATCTATATCTTTTCAAGTTACAGTGTGTATTGATGTATTTCACTCAACTATGATTCTATAATAAAATAATTCTTTCGACGATTAGCATTTAGAGATATCTTATAAGAACCTTCCCATATACTGGTAAATATATACCAATCGTTTGATAAACCTGCTAATTTTTAATTTAAAAAAAAAAATAAAAAAAAAAAAATTTCTTCTTCCTCCTTCCTCTTCTTCTTCTTCTTCTTCTTCTTCTTGTTATTATTGTTATTATCATTATTATTATTGTTGTTATTGTTATTGTTGATGTTGTCATTCTTCTTATTATTATTACTGTTATATCATTATCATCATCATCAACATCCTTTCTTTACTTTCATTTATTTATAATAATAATAATAATAATAATAATATTATTTATTATTATTATTATTATTATTATTATTATTATTATTATTATTATTATTATTATTATTATTATTATTATTATTATTATTATTATTTAGTGTCACTCTAACGAGAACTGCTGTTGAAGGCTGGCAATGAAATGAACTCAAGGGAACCAGCAAAAACTGATTGTTACAGATAGCAGAAACACATATCTGTAATAGAGAGATTACCGTTATACAGAGATGGCCACTAAATCGGGTTTAACTGTAATTTTCCTACTGTTATCTCACACTGCGGGGGGGGGGTCTGGTTGATATAAGAGTTTTCGCAGTGTGTAAACTAACACATGTTTGTCTGTTAAGGTCAGGCTGATCTTTGTGGGTGGAACGTGATCACAGCAGTGTTGTGTTGTAATATCAGTCCTTCTCGGCGAGCGACGGTTCGCTGGGTCAATTCTCGTCAGAGTAGACTTGAACAGACGATTAATTTTACCCAGAATGCAATTAGAAACAATCTCTTCGTCTACCTTATATCGAAGGTTCTGTTCTCGTTTATTTTTTAATTCAGCCATACGACGTCACATCTGCTCCACGATATGACGTCACATCTGCTCCACGATACGACGTCACATCTGCTCCACGATACGACGTCACATCTGCTCAACGATACGAAGTCACATCTGCTCACGATATGACGCATCAACGATATGACATCACATCTGCTCATCGCGTCAGTTGGTTACGATGCGTAATTAAAAATTACACGAAACCTAACGATTCGGCATATTTAAATATTAAAACCATGAGCGTTCCATACAAGAGAGATCTCGGGAGGAGGGGGCACAACATCTTAAGAACATTTTGGGGAAAATAAAACAGTGGGGATACGTATTTTATTTGTTAATCTAAGAGGAAAATCAATCCCTCTGTACCTCCTTATCCAAAAAAGTTCCCACAAATCCATGATTTTTTTTCCCCAGGCAATCCTTAAAAAGGTGTCCCATTTATTCATAAGTTTACCTGTGTACATGTATCCGGGTTTCTTTGAACAATAAAATTATATATGTATACACTATAAAATGTGTTGTGCATGCAATGTGTCATCGTTTTAAAAAAAATATATAGTAAAGATTTAATAATATTACTCGGTGCGAGAGACTGGTTTCCTTAACATTAAGAAATATCGAGTCTGGTTGTCTACGTTTTTACATTTTTAGACGCTGGTTTAGATCTAAAAAAATAAAACTATATGTATAACAGAGTGAAAAGGACATATAGTTTAACAGCATTTGGACAAAAACTAAAGACAGAGAATGAAAATGACTAAACCAATGTCAGGTAGCCCCATTAAATAAACAATTAGCTCTTATAATCTGTACTGAACGTCAAAGAAGTCTGTTCTACATGGCTAATCAAGTGCAGCAAAATATGATAATGATGCGCATCACTGTGCACCTGCATAGCCTTACATTTTAATATTTCATTTTTTATACTTTCGTTTTTCTCAAAGGTTGTTGATCTAACGTTGATTTTACATCTAGAATCAACAGTATATTTTTATTACGACAATTTCTCTACTGTTAAACGTGAGCTTAAATAAATATATCTTCTTCTCTCATATTCTCCATACAATTTTTTACTTCTTCTGGGTTTTTTTTTGTTTGGTTTTTTTGTGTTTTTTTTTCGCTCTGTTTTGATTCAAACTTACTTCTTCCTGCAGTGTAATTGCGTCGACTTCTTGCACGACAGAACAACGCCTGCAGAAAAAAAAGCATTATTACGCGAATGAATGGAAAATGCAAATGGCAGCCGTTTATCACCGTCCTACGTATCACGCAATAGTTCCAGTTTAATCCGTTTTCAAGAGCGCTCTATTCAAATGATAATTTTCGCCAGCTTAAGGGACATGTTGACTATGTGTAATCTGTTTTCGAAATCAGTTGAAAGCGCACAGGAAAACTAAACAGAATAGAAATGAACATTCGGCGTACAGTCGAACCGACACGATGTTGTCGTAATGTGGCCGAATTCTGAATGAACTTGAGTGGCTGCAAGTAAATGACAAATTAACAAACAACAACAACAACAACCACAACGACGACAACAAATAAATAAATAAATAAATAAATAAATTGTTATTGTTATTGTTATTGTTGTTGTTATTATTATTATTATTATTATTATTATTATTATTATTATTATTATTATTATCATAAACTATAATAATATACACTGACTTTGGTTAGTGACTACGCATGTTTATCTCACAACAAAGGATTAAATTCATTATTAATTACACTGGTTCTTCTACTGTATCAAACGCTTAATAATGACGTTTAGTCATTCTTAACAGTACGTACTTACGTCATTTCTAAATTTTGTGTCAACGATTACGCAATGGACGATAATGAAATACATTTAATCGTTTTCTATGTAATACATACCTAAGAACATGTAAGCTAGAAATAGAGTAAAGCTGAAAAAGTTAATTAATTATTATTCAGAATTTCGTAAAGCGATAGAACCTGTATAAATACTAAGCGGAAAATGTTTTTGAAAGATAATATGTACTGGTGGGCAAGATATTGAAGATGGAATCAGTTTTGTGAATAAGATAATTAATAAAATGATAGATAAATCACTCGGAAATTTATAAAAACGAGTTCACATTCAAAACAAATTAAACAGAAAATTATAGATTTTCAAAACGTATTCAGGTCTTGTCAAACCGTTCAGAACAAATTAAACAATAAATTTTAGATTCAAAACGTATTCAGGTCTTGTCAAACCATTCAGAACAAATTAAACGAAAAGTTTTAGATATACAAAACGTACTCAGAACTTTTCAACATGGTACATTTTGAATAAACTCTTTTGACTAACAAAAAAAAAAAAAAAAAAAAAATCCAGGAAGCAGTGACCTTTAGATTTTGAGTAAACAAACTATTGATCGAGTGTAAAAAAAAAAAAAAAAAAAAAAAAAAATCTATATATTTTCTTACCTATAGATTACAACCTATTTAAAAACGGTCTGGACATAAAGACTTATCAAGTCGCCGTTCTTGATACCTCAAAACCTCGACACCTTTTTTTTTTTTTTTTTATTTTTTTTAAACCTGCTACGTGTCAACGTGTTTATCAGTGAGTTGTGGAGGTTTGAAGATGTTAAACTATACGTTACCGTAGCTGTCAAACATAATAAGAGAGGATGATACATAAATCACCCACACATCGTCCCCCCAGCTCTTAAGTTTGGTCTAGCAGTGGATTCACAGATGGCGTGGATATTGTCAAGAGATTACGAATGTTGATAATTTGTACTTAAGAGCTGAGTAACCGGAGAATTCGTTTACGAGAGATAGAAATCTGTCTGAGGTTATAAGTTGATGTCCACAGGAATGAAGAAAAAATATAATCACTTAGAAATATGTGTGTGTGTGTATGTATGTCTATCTGTATGTATGTATGTATGTATGTATGTATGTATGTATGTATGTATGTATGTATGTATGGTATGTATGTATGTGTATGTATGTGTGTTTGTCTGTCTGTAATTATTCATATATATGTCTGTGTACGTATGTGTGTATGAATTTATCTATGTATGAATCTAAACATACATATACGTATATAATTATTACATACATACATATATACATATATACATACATACATAGAGATATATATAAATTATATATGTATCTGTGTATGTAGATATACATATGCTGAACACATAACAATAGGAAAACTCACAGTTTTAATTTACATGTTAAATTTAGCAACAGGAGAACACGAATATATATATGCATATATATTTTTTTTTTTTTTTTTAATTGTCAGTTTTTCAACAAGGAAGGACATTGACATTTTCTTTACACAGATTTCAGTCATAGCCCAGTGTGAGTAAGCAAAACCTGTTTAATAATGTTAGGTGTGTTTATGAAAGCTTCCACAGTCTGAATAGAAAGACGAGGAAGACATGAATTACATAACAAAACGTTTTGTTTGCTTTCTCAGTCAGGGTATGTTGTACCTTTTCTCTCGTTTTCTATTTAGTAATATTTAAAAATAACATAAAATAAAATTAAATTAAAAAAGTTAAAAAAAAATTTCTATCTATTATTTATTTTTAGATATTGCCTCACCAGTGTTTTTTTTTTCAGAGGTTGTATGGTGTTTGCTTTTCTGTGGCAAACTTGTTTGTCTCTGAGAAAAGGCAGTGGATTTATTATTATTATTATTATTGTTATTATGATTATTATGATTATTATTATTATTATTATTATTATTATTATTATTATTTAATATATAAATTAGTATGCTTTAGAAATGTCCGGTAACTAAACTGAACATTAGCTTTCTATCTTTATTTATTTATTTATTTATTTATTTATTTATTTATAAGAATACTCATTTTTCACAGAACGCGTAAAAAAAAAAAAAAAAATAAGAAGATAATGCTGATAATAATAACCATCAACAACTGATATCATCATTCAGTTACGCTCAACTGTGAACCCCAGCTGCAAATCAATTAAGACACGTATCTTCCATTAAAGGCGTTTTCTCACGAGACGATTTCCTGTAACGATTTGTTTACCCTGAAACAGCCGAAGAATGAAATACTAATTATATTAACGATTTATTTATTTATTTATTTATTTACAGATGGATAAAAAAAGGTACAGACTCGTGGAAGGACAAACAATACAAACAATTAGAAATTGATAATTTTATTACTGAAATTATACAATAATCAAATATCTTTTTAAAAAAAAAAATGTATACATAGTTATACATAGTTAACATTCGTTGACTTGGTATTGAATATCCCTATTTTGCATAAACAAATACAAACAAAAAAAAGAGAGAGACAATTAAGATATCACTAACAGTAAACCAGTTTTAACAGACTTTGTTAAGAAGATAAAAATCTATGATATCCGAGAAACATATCATAACACTAAAGCGAAAGGTTTATTTTCTGCTACAGGTAATAACTTCCGGCTCATAGCCGATTACTACTAATGTCCTTCTAAACATCGACATAGTCATTAACGCTCGTGTAAATAATATTACTACCAAACCTGATTGCGCGCAAGAATACATTAATGAACTGACGAAGTAGTGGTGACGTCACAAAGCCATAATTCGAAAAGCCAATAATTAATAGAAATGAATGCGTCATTCAACACAGTTCGATGACAATAAACATTGCTATAGTATTGTCCTGTAATAATACTTTAAAACGTGTACCCTGCATAGCTGGATCTGAGTTTTTTTTTTAAACGCGTGTTATGTGCCGTTCATTGAGTAACTTTTATGTTCGTTATTATCTTTTAGCTGCATTAAAATAAATAATAAAATATATTTATTTTTTTATATGTTTTAGAAACATATATACACCAAAAAAAAAAAAAAATAAAAAAAATAATAATAATAATAATAATAATAATAATAATAATAATATATTCAGGATAAAAATTAAAATACTAAAACAAAGAACTCATATTATAAATATACATTTACCAAAGAAAAAAAAAATCATTCACATTTGGCGAGGAAAAAATTCATGTAAATGAATTAATTACACTTATCAAAAGACAAAAAAAAAAAAAAGAAACAACTTTAAAGATGAAAATTTCGTGTCTGTGAATTAATTCTAATTTTCTTAACAATACTTATTCACATGTAAAAAAAAAAAAAAAAAAAAAAAAATTATAACTACAAAAAAAAAAAAAAAAAAAAAATGGGTTTGAATTAATTACATCAAAGTGAACAAAAGATTTCAACAGAAAAGATTTAAAAAAATAAAAGTATGTTTATAGTGTATTTTTACAACTTTCAGAAAAAAAACCAAAGAAAAAAAAAAAAATAAAATAAAATAAAAATAAAAATAAATAAACACAAAAAAAACACACAAAAAAATAAAAAAACATACGAAAATGACTTTTAGAAGGAAAAAATAAAAAATAACAACTGTTACAAATGTGCTTTAGGTTCACTGAAGATTCGGTCACATTTCAATAAGCCACACATCTGGCTTAGCCGATTATTGTTGTTCCTACAAAGGATTAGTTACAAATGATTTATCACTCGCCAGCAAACTGCAGACAGCATCCGGGAGGCGAACACAGATCCTACCAGTCTTTAGTCTAATGAAACAACCATCATTTTACTCTTGTCTTTTCAAAAATAACTTTTATAATGCTTCCTTCATCTCTTATTTAATTCTAGATTTACCCGGTATGGGGAAAACGTTCCCAGTACAGAAGATTCTAAAGACAGAACCATTAACAATATTTTGTGAGCATGTATGTATTAAAACATAGCAAATATTCAAAAATACGAATCTTTATACCTCTTATCGTCTTATTTGACGACGTCTTAAAACACAGCTATGCAGGGTACAGGTGACACATGAGATCATTAATTGAGCAAACTGTTACTGAGACCTATATGTTTGTCCAAGCAGTCGACAGCTTTGTTCTTACAATCGTAAATCACATGAAAATTATACCTGTATGTGATCACATTGAAACTATTCATTGTACTCGGGTCTATAGATGTGTAAGAAATATCGGTATCAACAAGCTAAGTAATTATGAACACATAGTATATACACGAAAAACAAAATCCATAAACCAGTATTGATTGCAAAGTCAAGTGCTAAAGGGTTCTTCTTTTCTCGCCTGGAAAATGTTTAAGTAATTTTCACTGTATTAATTAAGATCTGCATCAGACTACGTTTCTTGCTTAACAAGAATCGTTATTTTTTTTTTTTTTTTTTTTTTTTTTTTAATAATATTAGTTAAAATTTGCGTTAAAATTTTTATTTTATTTGTTGAATTATCTGTAAGTTATTTTCATTATCTGTATTAATTTATAATTAACAACAGAATGCATTTCAGACAAACTTCGCTTAAAGATCAAATACTTTTTTTTGTGTCTTGCCATAAAATAAAATAAAAATAAAAAAAAAATAAAATAAATAACAAAATAAACAAAACACATACAGAAAAAATTAACAACGGTCAAAAAATAAAATAAAGCAAAATGTCAAAAAACGGTCCTTCATAATTTCTCTGTCGTAAGTGTGCGTTTGTGTTTTACTTGCTGTATGTAGCTTCCTGTGTGTATATACACAAATTATGTACCTCCGTGCGTGTATGTATTATTTAAAATGTCTTATATCAGTAGGACATATTCATTTATCACAAATTATTAAAAATCTGTTAAAACAGCCGCACACGCAACTGCATCACACACAAATCTTTTTCTCCTACGAATAGCAGGGGTTTTTTTTTGGCAACGATGGTGCAGTAATAATTACTGGACGAAAGCAGAAACTCTGAAAGGGAGAAAACTCAAATAAGAAAGAAATATATATATATATAAAAAAGTATATGTGTTTAGTAACACACCCGAAAGGCATGATTCATAGACGCTAAATTATTATAAGTCGCTGAAGCGATTATTATTGCAGAATATTATGCCAAGAGCAACTGAGAGTGAGTCAAAACTTCAGCGATATTCAAAAGTGAAGATCACATGATCTACATGCTTCATAATTTATACATGACTGAAAAAACATGGAAAAGATTTAATCACTCTATAACACGGGTAAATGGTGCAAGCAAAATAAATTTCCTGTTCAAATGATCCCAGTGAATACACCAGTGCTCCAGATTAATTATGTGATATTGTTAATGTCTTCAAGATTGTAGTAAGTGTACGTAAACTCCGAGTAGATGTAAAACCGGTTATTTTATTTTTGGAACTCTAGCCAGACTAACTGCGAATTCAGTAAGTGATAAGCGAAAAAGAAGAATTATTGAAAAACATTTGATAATGACATTTTAAATATAATCTGAAAACTTATGTTTGTCGTCAACGGCAGTATACATATTTATTTATTTATATACTTATTTATTTATTCATTTATTCATTCATTTATTTTTTCTTTTATTTTTTTTTTTTCTTTCTTTCTTTCTCATGGATGCATTCACTGGGCTATTTTCAGCTGATATCACAAAATTGTTTTATTTTTATTTATTATATTTTAAATCTGTTGTTTTGCTTTCCAACCTGTGGGGAGGTTGATGCAAACGATTTTTTTCCTGCTAATCGGTAAAGGTAGCCTTCCTTTTGTTATTACTGTTCAAAACTCAGTGATTCTGACTAACATTTCATAACCGTTAAAATGCAAAGTTAAATCTATGTTCACTCATTCGGTTATTCTTTCTATCTTGTTTCTGCATTTCTGCATGTGTGTCTGTATGTGTGTGCATTTGTTTTCTGCCTCTGTCTGTCTGTCTGTCTCAGTTTTTCTGCTTATCATTAATGAAACAAAACTTAAGTTTATGTCTCAGTATTTATCAAGTTTCTGAAAACAATCACAGATTGTTTTTCACAGTTTATTTCACCCTTTTTTCTCTGTCAGACTGTGTCTCACTGCTCACACACGAGTCTGAACTTGTTTTAACCTTTCCATTACTCTGAATGGCTTCGAACAAAATAGGCCATCGTTTCTCCAGAAACAAATATAATTAGAGAAACTATAAAAAGTCTTCTCATTTCTATTTGTACTTTATTTTCTTGTCTGGTTTTTTTTTTTTTTTTTTTTGACAATTTGTTCGTCTATTCCTATTTCTTTATGAATCTGTAATTGGACTTGTTTGAAGAAAAAAAATATAGTGTCTCTCTCTTTCTCTCTCTCTCTCTCTCTCTGCTGCGTCATGGTTACATGGGTAAAGATATGTGTGTAAGTGTTTTCTGTCAGTCTGTCTTTGTGTGTGTCGCCATTTAAAAAGGAATTGTCATCGTCATTAATCTTTCTTTTAACTTCATTCAGTTTTACAGTTAGTCGAAACAAAAAAAAAAAAAAAAAAAAAAAAATTAAATTAAAAAATAAATAAATAAATAAATAAAACAGTCATGGTAAAAATCTAAAACTGAGACAGTTAAATTAATTTATCTTTAAGCCAACAATTTCAATGAAAATACTGTCAAGACCATTAACTCTTATAAACCAATTGACAAAGGCAAGATTAGAACTGTAAGCACTTGATTTTCACATGAGACAATTTTAATTATATTGCACCGGTTTACTATTACTAGCTGGTATATATCAGTATTTTGAGAAAAAGAAAAAAAAAGAAGGATGTTAATAAATCAAAATCGAAATAGAATTTTATGTAACCTATTTAAATTATTTACACCTGTAGACTGAGAGTGACATATTATCAGTTTATTTCTGGCATATATTTCTAATAGATTTTGCCTTAAGGTTCATTAACACACATATATGTGACTATATATATATATATATATATATATATATATATATATATATATATATATATATATATATATATATATATATATATATATATATATATATATATATATATATATATATATATATATATATATATATATATATATATATATATATATATATGTTTGTAAATTTGTTTCCTTCTTGTTTTCTCAGGTTTTTTCTCTTTTATTTTTAAAGAGCAATTTTGAAAGTTATTTGTTTTTTGAAACTGTTTTAAATAAATACGAGAAGAAAACAAACTTTTCAGATGAAAATTTCTGGAAGAAATTTAAAATAGTTATTAACATGTTCTTTTTTTTTTCTTTCTTTTTTTTTGATGATTTATAATGAAATGTGTTTACGTCACGTTTCTATGACAATAATAATAATTTATACCTAATGTCGTATAAATATAGAAATTATTTCCTGATTAATAAATAATATAAATAATTTATGAATCTGATACCTTTACGAAATATATTAATATTTATAAATTAAAATAAAAAAATTTTCCCACATAATTTATATCATTTAATTTACGTCATAACACTCATACAGTGGTATAACAAATAAAAATATTAAATAATAATAAAAAATAATAATAATAATAATAAAAAAATAATAATAATAATAATAATAATAATAATAATAATAATAAATTAACAGGCATTTAATATTATAGAGAAGCCAAATTTGAGAAAAGCCACCACCCTCAAGCAAATAAATAGCCAATAATAAAAATGTATACTTCCAATCTTTACTAACAATAAAGTATAAAAGTAACAACCTAAAAAAAAAAAAGAAAAGTAATAAGAACAAAGAGCAATGATACTAAATGTTTTTCTCTTCCTTCACACACACTCGGGATATATCGTTGTACTTAGATGTTATAATATTAATACAAAAAATAAATAAATAAATAAATAAAATAAATAAAATAAATTAATAAATAATAATAATAATAATAATAATAATAATAATAATAATAATAATAATAATAATAATAATAATAACAATAATAATAGTTATAATGATAACAAAAATCTCAAAAAGTACAGAAATTTTACACAAAATAAATAAAGCTATAATATCTGGAATGTATACACAGTTTGTGTACCTTTTTTGTTGTTGAAACCACAATAGATACCCTTTTACTAAAACAAATCAAAGAACATGGAAGTATACAAAATAATTTCACATTATATATTTACGTCACAACAGGCATAATTCAACAAATGGTAATTATATATATATATATGAAAGACTATGAATTAAGGAATCGACCTTAAATATTTTTCTGTTCTTTAATCTGTAAATGGATTTACGAAATTAATCGAAAAATTTTACTCTGTACTTGTAAGCAAATTATTTTAATTACAACTTTAAGGCAAATAATAATAATAATAATAATAATAATAATAATAATAATAATAATAATAATAATAATAATAATAATAATAATAATATATTATTAATTTTGAGCAAAGCTAAAGTGTTTAACTAGTTAAATTACTTGGGAAGTTATACATATTGATAATTTAATTCTAACAAATGTATTACGATTTTTTTGACATCCAGCTATTAAATTTTCTATACCCCACTTAGGAATGTACATATTTTCAGCTGAAATAAGCAATACAAAGGAACGCAATCAGTGATTTGAATTTGAGACAGATATTACGTTGGTAAATACTGGATATATTTAAAAGTCCTTTAGATCAGCAAGTACACTGAAGCCTGTTTGGCAATAAACATTTAAATGATTTTACACAAATGTAGTTTCTGTTATAAAAGATATTGATGAGGTTATTGTAGTAAAAGTTTTTGAATCCTGATTATTTATTTTTTTTAAAAGAGAAGTAGAGAAATTGAGAGAAAAAAAAAGTGATTAAATAAATAAACAAATACTTTTTTGTGTTGCCATAATAAAAAATAAAATAAAATAAAATAAAATAAAATAAAATAAAATAAAATAAAATAAAATAAAATAAAAAATGAAATAAAATAAATAGAATATCAATATAAAAAAAAATATTCCTTTTTAATTATCTAATTCATGATTCTTTAATGTTTATAATAGTTTTTAATTCAAATCTCAACTGATTAAACAAACAATGGCCATATTTATAAAAGACTGAAGTATTTTATAAATAGACAGATTCTGTTTTAACTTATTTCATAAATTATGCATATTCCTGATTTTTATCCTTCTAAATTCGATGACTGTAACACACCAAAATTAATAAAGATGCAAATTTGGGGGGAGAGTTGGAAATACAGGTACGAAAACGGAAAAAACAAAATCTAAAGAACAATCGTTTTTAAATCTTGATATCACATTAAAAGCAGAATAATAATAACAATAACAATTTTATATATTTACGTCATACAACATCATATTCTACTATTGTATGGAAACAAACAAAATATCAAAAAACGAATTTCTGCATAAATAACAAAGCATAAAATAATTTTGCAGTTACATACATTTACAAAATAAGGCGCCTCAGTAAAGTATTAATAATAATAATAATAATAATATATATATATACACATATACTTATCCCCTTTGTTTTCTCGAAGAAAGCAGCCACATGAATCATCACAAAGCGAATCCTTTTCCGTGGTCTCAGCTGCGGATTTTCACAGTAAAAAAATAAAACATGTTTTTTTTTTTTTTTTCCTTTTAACCTTACACCACTTTGCAGTCAACGTTGTCTTTTAGGCTTGTTTTTTGTTTTTGTTTATTTTATTGTTTTTTTTTTTTTTTTTTTTTTGTTTTGTTTGTTTGGTTTTTTTTTTTTTTTTTTGCATATCACTTTTCTGAAACACGTGGTCAAGACGCCACGCCCTGTTGTCCCATGCGTAAGGATCCCGGAATAATCCTGCCATTAAGTTCACGGCAGCTATTGTTCGGAGATCGGCCTTGACCTTGGCTCGACTGGGAATTACCAGCAGCAGCAGAAGACGACGACGATGACGATGATGACGGCGGAGGAGGACCAGAATTGGCAGCAGCTTGTCTGGAGCCGCTTCCTTGCTGCGAGGCTTTCCTCGAGCTGCCTGCCTGCTGCTGACTAACATTTCGCCCTGACTCTGAAGACTCCACAGAATCGGTTCTTCCAATGTCTCGGCGTCGATGGTGGCCTGGACTTCTGCTTGGGGACGAAGCTTCCTGCTCGGACGCGTTGAAGAGTTCGGGTCTGTCCAGAATGCCCTGTCTCTCTTTATTCTTTTGCTTAAATCGTCCAGATCTGGACACAGACAGAGAGTGTCTCAGTTTCCTTCGCTCCTGTTCCTGTTCCATTTCCGGGTCTTTAATCCCGATCTCGACTACTTCTTCCTTGGACTTTTTCCTACCGAAGAATTTAAAGAACGACATAATCGATTTTTGTATAAGAGTTCTTTCAATTACCTGTTACAAAAGTGTAGCTACAAAAAGAGAGACTTACTTATGATCGCCCCGAACACTTATCTACAGTCCTTCATTATCGAGTTTAAACGTTCCTTGTCCAACAAAATCCTGTCGATTATGTTATACGTATATCCAGTGCACTTTTCTGTGTTCATAAACGTACTATGAACTAACTCAGTAAAGCGCGTGGCGATTCGATCCTGGTCTAGCTTCGTTCGGTGAACGTATCAATACGACGGACCACACCAGCGTTCTTTAGCGAAACGAACGTAATCCTTGAAGAGTTGTCGCTATTCTTTTAGTGTCGTTCTCAAAAGGTTACACAGTCCTCCTTCAGCCTAAACGTAAAAAAAAAATGAACCGAACAAAAAAAAACCAACGAACTTCCTTGCACAGTTAATTCCAGCCGACTTAAACGCTGTTACGAAATCAACAGGTTTGACTTGCTTCGCTGAACAATGCGACCCTAGTGGAGGGTTGTGGAAGAGTGGTGTGTGTTTTTTTATATATCTTTTTATTCTGCTTCTGTTTCTCGACTTCGGGGATCAATGCTCCTGGTGAAAGAGCGAAGTGCAGGGCACGCAGCTTTTTGTGTTGTTGTTGTTTCAACGAGGCGTGGGGAAAGTGGTCGCAGGAGCCAAGCTGAAAACAGAAAACACACTATGAATATTATGAATAGGGTAGCAGGTAAACATTACCGAAACCGATCGATGGGTCGGTCGGTCGGTCGGTCGTCTATCTGCTTGTCTGTCTGTTGACTCATGCCGGGACCGGCGTATGACAATGGCAGTGCAAACAGGAGGACAGAAAACTGTGCAGCCGGTTATTGGTAACGAAGAAATAAACCCCAAACACGTTATCGCCTGATCTGAAAATCTCTGTAGCTGTTTTAGTAATTTCAGTGTGCACGAAATGACTGTGATATTTTAATTAATGGTTGTTACAAATAGCTTTCTTTAATGGTTATTAATCATTATTTATTTATTTATTTATTTATTTATTTATTTATTATTATTATTATTATTATTATTATTATTATTATTATTATTATTATTATTATTATTATTATTATTATTATTATTATCATCATCATCATCATTATTATTATTATTGATATTGGTAGTAGTAGAAGTAGTTAATTTATTTATATTAATTATTTTATTAATATAATTAATTTATTTATTTATCTTAATTTTCTTATGAGGACTGAAAACAATTAAAACTTGACATAAATTAAATTTAGTAAAATTAAACGTTCAGTTATCACTTTCGGATGCGAATAAACCAAATTTATAAATATATTTACTTGCGTATTTTTTAATTATATATATGTAACATGTATAATTTTGATATGTAACATATGTAACCACATGTATATGAAGATAATATAAAAATGCTTTGACAGTAACAGTAACAACAATAGTAATAAATAATAATAATAATAAGAATAAATAATAATAATAATAATAATAATAATAATAATAATAATAATAATAATAATAATAAAACAATAATAATATAATAATAATAAAACAACAACAATAATAATAATAATAATATAATAATAATAATAATAATAATAATAATAATAATAATAATAATAATAATAATAATAATAATAATAATAAAGGAGAAAGAAAGGTAAGAACGAAAAGGTCACACAGCAAAACGTACATTAATAAATTACACACATTACTCAGATGGGACACGTGAACACTCATTGTTATACCATTAAGCCATCGCACTTTTTGACATGATCTTGGCAGTTCGCTGACATCATCAAAGGGGCGGGTCCTGTATTTCAGAAAACGGGGGGGGTGGTGAGGGAACATCACAGTGGATATCGAAACTTTCATTATACAAAAAAAAAATAAAAAGAAGGAAAAAAACAGACAGAGAAACATCAGCAATATTAATCTGAGGCTCATGCAAGACCCTCTGTCTGAACACGCACGACTTGATGCGTGTGGGGTCAATCCCTCCCAGCAACCCCACTCCTCCCCCTTACCTCTGGACCATCTTCTGACTAGACATGCTGGAACGACTGCGCGGCCTAGCGCAGAGGCAGAGAGCTGCGAGGAGGTGAGTGACAGCTACAACGTGGGTTTTTGTAACACTGACTCGGAAATAAAGTTCAGTCAACCGTGCATCCGATGTGATTCGCGCAACGCAGCGGTCGTTCTGACCTACCCAAGATGTCACCGTCACAGCAGACGTCGTCGTTCTTTCGAACGTACTCCTTCCCCTTTTTGCAGGGGACCCAAGCACACAATGCCTGGGAGCCAGCACAAAGCAAGACACATATATATATATATATGCCGCCTCTAGGCCTGCTGTTATCTTTTATAATTTTTTAAATATTTTTAAATATTTTTTTTTTATTTTTTTTTTTTCTCACCGTCTAGAAGAAGTGTCTAATAGCCTTCGGGTTTCATATCTATATTTCATTTTTTGACGCTTAATACTTTTTTTTTTTTTTTTTAAAAAGACACTTCGTTTCGTTTCTATAAAAATTGTACTGTTTTGTTTTTTTGTGGGTTTTTTTTCAAAGCTCACAGTCTGTGTAATTCTAGACGTAACTGTAAAGGAATAAAACGGCGTGTTTATAGCTTTGACATGGTTTGGTATTAGGTTTGAAGGTTTTTTTTAAAGAGGATATAATGTTTCTTTCCGTGAATTAACTGATTACTGGAGAAGATACGGCGGCTTACCGTTCCTGAACGGGATTTGACCCCGGGTGCAGCCGAACACAATCCGTCTTGTTAGATCTGATCTCCGTTTTACTTACTTACTTACGTGTTAATTTATTTTATTACGTTGTATTGTATCGTATCGTGTCGTATTGTATCGTATTATATTATATCATAAATTATATTATATTATATTATATTATAGTATAGTATATTAGAATTATATATAGTATAGTATAGTATAGTATTTAGTGTATATTACGTTACGTTTTACGTTGGAACGTTACATTTAGTGCTATTCTTTTTACGTTGGAATTTTATTTATTATTATTATTATTATTATTATTATTATATTTTTTTAAATAAATCTGTCCATATATTATTCATTTATTCGTGTATTTAATAATAACCATATTTATCTTCATTATTAGTTATTAATAAAATTAATAATATTAATGTTCCCATTATTATACACACACACAAACACACACGCACACACACACACACACACACACACACAGTACGTATATATAATCTTCAGACATAGATTTATTATCATCATGACCATCATAACTGATCTGAATATCACTATCACATTATTATCATCATCATCATCATCATCATCATCATCACCATATTATTAACAGGTGGGTGGTTTTATTTTGTTTCACAATTTGCTACTCAGGTGAACGATTTATTTATTACTTCTATCATTATTTTTTTTTGCTGCTTTAAATAAACCGGCCTCCCAGAGCATTAGCATCGATTAACACCAAACAGGTATTGACTATACGAGTTATATATATATATATCACCGAACTTACAACACACCGACACAACTGTGATATACGGCCCAGTGAATAAATTACTGCTAGAGATAACAATGCGTAGTTGTAACCCAATCACGAGAGATTTAATATATGTGTGTGTTAATACGATGTCAGTCAGTCCATGCTCGTATATTGTGTAACTGCCGCATATAAATAGATGTATGGATGTGTGTGCTTATATTATATACATACATACATATATATATATATATATATATATACATACATACATTCATACATACATACATACATACATACATACATACATGCACACACACACATATATTAGCACTGACACACAGATGCCGATAGAGAGGCAGACAGATGAATGTGTGTGTTTGTGTGTCTGTGTATTCGTATGAGTGTGTGTGTGTCTGTATGTGTGTGTGTGTGTCTGTGTGTGAATCTGAGTGTGTTAACATGTATATATATATATATATGTATATATATGGTGTTTTTATGGATGTGTTTGAGTCTGTGTGTGCTTACGACGATTTGTCTGTATGTCTCTATATCTGTGTGTGTGTGTGTGTGTGTGTGTGTGTGTGTGTGTGTGTGTGTGTGTGTTAGGTGTTAGTGTATATGGTCCATGAGAGAAAATATAAAAGCCAAATGAAAAAAACAAATGTTTTTAAAAACGAAGTCATTCAAAAAAGCTAAAGAAAAATGACGAAATTATTTTATAATAATGGCATTAACAGCAACATTAAGAACGACAACAAAAACCACAACGACCACCGGAAAAACAACAAAAAACAAAACAAAAACAACAACAATAATGACGATGAAGAAGACAGTACTGATGGTGATCACATCGATGATAATGACAATAATAAGGATAGAAACTGTAATCAAAGTACTCACGTTAAACTAAGCGAACACTTGTATCGACATCCAACTATTCAGACAAACAGACAGATAATCCCCGTTTTTAACTTTATACTGTAAAATCCAATTTAATGATTTTTTTTTTTTTTTCTTCTAAGCCGTGGAACGTATTCGTACTTTGTTGCATTTCATAAATAACATCGATATTACGAGGAAAACGAGAAACAGAATTTACTTTATGGGCAGTCGCTGACTCAGTCAGCAGAGGCTCACTAGAGAACGTATGAATCAGAGAATTAACCGTTAATCATCGTACTAATTAGACTGTTCCTTGTCCCCACCTCTTCCCAGTTTCAAAGGCAATAATTAAAGGTAAATGCTTCCATATCACTGACGTAGAGTAGAGGCAAAATCTGGGGCACCATTTTAATACTAAAAAAAAAACGTTTATATGTAAAATAAGTACAATTTTCAAGGAGCGACAGTGTTGTTATTATTTTTTTGCCCATGGCGAATCAGCAGTCGTTATAGTCCTGTTTCCTGCTTCTAGAAATTCTATATAAAAACAAAAAATCAAAAAAAAGAGACAAGATACATCTCTTGTAGCTAACTGGTAATTTATTCTGGAAGATATTCGACCTTAGGGAAGAATTAAAAGGGTTTCCTCTCTAGTATACTGTCTTAACTCGTACGTACCACTGATATCTTGTTAATAACCATTAATACGAAAATGCATTAAACAAACACGCTACTAATGCCAAGATATCTTAAACAAACATCCATTCATTTCTCGCTTGCCCATTCAGCCTTCACGCCACATCGTATACTATCGAGCTAGGTTCACAGGTACGCAAACAATCAATTAAGAGCACATCAACCAAGAAATATCAACGCTAGACGTATGAAAGTCAATATTTTTCCACATTTCATCACGTCAATTTTCATGCTTAGAAATCGACACTGACAGCTCAAGCTGGTTCTCACTAACATACCTCCCAAGAGCCGCTATCAATACAATGAACACAACAAACAAGACAACTTCGTGGTTCTCTGAATACGAATGACTGAAGGAAAACAACAACAAGAAGAAAAAAGTGACAAGATTTTTTTTTTTGATGGTTTAGCAGCGTCTGCCGTGGTTGTCGGAGGAGGTCAAGGGAAAATGACGTCACAAGTGGTTTTAGGAAGTTAATATTTGTTATATTTGTATGTAGTTTTATATTTTTGGTTTTCCTGCTGATGTGAGGGAAACAGAGCTCTTGTCATACGCGACACGCACACATACAACACACAAACACATAACACACACGCACGTGCACATGCATACAAAGACACAACGGCACATACAACACACAGCACATACACATACACATACACATACACATACACAGACATACACATACACTATACACAAAGACACATAATATTCACGCTATAAAACACAACACACAATATTCACACACACAAAAACACACACACTCACACTGATACAAAGAAGCCGAATCTAATTTTATCAACCAGGAAGAATATTAATAACTTTTAAAGTTGTCAGTGCCTGACTTAGCAAATACGTTTTCATTAGATGTATTTCAAGCGTTAAACAGGAGTTCACCCACGTGCATATTCATTAAAGCAACAGGGAAGAAAACGAAGAAGAAGAAGAAGAGGAAACAGACAAAAACAGTAGCAAAAACAGGAAGAAATATATTTTTTTCTGAGGTGATTCTGAAAATTTAAAATATTGTGATAAAATAATAATTACACAGACACACACACACCACACACCACACACCACACACACACACAACACACACAACACACAACACACACAACACACAATGGTTTAGCATATATTCAGACAGCTATGTTATCTACTTACAAAATTCATTCTGTCATCGCTATCTGTTTTACCGACAGCATTTCTTGTAGTATGCTATTATTATTATTATTATTATTATTATTATTATTATTATTATTATTATTATTATTATTATTATTATTTCGAAACCTGTGCCCACACATTAGAACGCAGAAAGCATGTTATAATGAACGCTTTTCGCAGTTTTGTGATCCTTTTGTCGAAACTGGTTATGCACTATTGGAAGTCCTTATCACATCACTTTGTAGTATATTTGCAATTAATGGCTTCGTTGCTTTCAAATGAAAAATGCACGTTTGCGATAATATGTTTTAGTCTACGTAATTTATCCACGTACGACTACGAAATTATTAATAAACATGACGATAAAAATTACGACATTTTTCTCCTTTCGTTCTCAACATAAATCATTTTATTGTGTCACCAGAGTAAATATTTAGCTAATAAAAAAAGCCTGTCGTATAGTTTTATTACGTTCGTAACAGCAACGGTTCATTGTCGAATATTCAGCTTGGTCTTATTCACAAATACGGCCGCAAAGACCGCTGGGAATATTGACGTGATAGTATTGTTCTCTTACTCTGACGTCACGGCGTTCGATTGAATCATTTAAAGGTCTGTTCGTAACGTTTTGGCGCCAAAATGCGGATAAGATTTTTCGCTGACTAATCGTTTGTGGCAAGGAATATAAATTAAATATTCAGACGTGACGGAAACGCGAACATACAGCTGTTATGTGATATACAGTTAATAATACAAAACCTGTTCGCTGTGGCGAGGAATAGCTGTGTTTAATGTACTGTACCGATAATTATATGTAGTACATGTTAAAAGCTATTATAATTACTGAAGCATCATTAAAATATATTATTTATATCTATACATCCTTCTGTATACATGCATTCATTCACACATACACATTTATTTATATATGTGCAATACATATGCACTTACTCATGTTCACACACATGCATACATATATGATAAAAAAAAATAACGATGATAAAATGACATCATAATCATCGTCGTCGTCATCATCATCATCATCATCATCATCATCATTAATATTAAATCATCAGCACCATCATCATCATCATTACTGCTAGTACTATATTTATCATCATCGTCGTCATCATCATCATCATCATCATCATCATCATCATCATCAACATCATCTAGAGTGTCTCTTTATTTGTCCATCTATCAGTATTCCCGTCTTTTAACTAATCGTTTTACCCCTGCAGACCCAAACATTCACTAAGGGTATTTAGAAGAGATTTACTAGCTCTGTTCGTTCCAGTTCTTAGCCCTGGTGATTGTCACGGGTGTCTCATAACTCGGTATTAACCGGTAATGCTAGTTACTAGAAAAACGAGCTGTATTTTTAGCGACATTCAAGTATTTCATCGTGACATCCTACTGCGTGGACGGAAGATATGAATCAGCGCCGTGTATGTACTAAGCTACCCGCATCCTACTGAACTAAGGAGAATTGCCGAGATACAGATGAGAGACAGAGACAGAGACAGAGACAGAGACAGACAGACAGACAGACAGACAGACAGACAGACAGACAGACAGAGAGAGAATTATAAGCATGTAATATATATTTATTTTAAAATATTGAAGAAAAAAAAAAGAAGACAGAAAATAGACAAATACTCGTTAAGCCGTTTTGTCTTTTTAAATTATCGATTAAGCACAATCAACTCTCTCTCTCTCTCTCTCTCTCTCTCTCTCTCTCTCTCTCTCTCTCTCTCTCTCTCTCTCTCTCTCTCTCTCTCTCTCTCTCTCTCTCTCTCTCTCTCTCTCAGAGGAACAGATAACGAATTTTCTTTTCTTCTATTGTTTAAATATCTTCATCGTACGGACGTATACAGCCATCCTATACAACAACAACAACAACAACAACAACAACAACAACAACAACAAGAGCAACCGATACAAAATTTCTCTTTCCTTGCATCGTTATTTTCCAACACGACCTTACGGCACACACTAACACATAAACGGAATAATTACGCGTCTGCGTAAACATTAATCAACAAAAAACAACACAATAAAATACAAGCAACATAAACCCTGCTGTTTGAAGAAAAGAGATGCCCACTGACAGTTCTCGTTACTCGAGCAACAATACTGCGAATCTGCTAATACACGAGTTCACACACACGTGACTCAACGCGGTGAATTTGAGACTCAAACTCAAACTCAATTCACCGCGGTGCATTCAACCCACCACGTCAAGTACATTCAATGTCATAATACGCAGGCATTGTTTCCAAGGATCCGGGTCTAAGCTCTTCCGGGTCATGTCATTGGTAACGACTTGTTTAACTACTGTTTTGACACAGTTTGGAAACAGAACGAGGCATTGTGCCACTGTGTGATAATTAGTTGTGTGTGTGGTTTGTGTGTGTTATGTAATATCAGACGACTGACCTATTCTTTGAAAGGGGTGACATTTTGTTTGCTAATACTCGCGTGAAGGGGGCTGTCTGAAGAACTGGGTAGTGTTCGGCAAACAGTGACGTGTGCATGTGTGTATGTGTGCTGTTGTGTGTGTGTGTGTGTGTGAATATGTGTGTCTGTAGAGAGAGAAAAAGAAATGACAGACCAGAAGATGAACAGATGAACAGAGAAAGAGAGCAGTGAAAATGTGAAGAAGACAAAAAGACACATAGCGAGACAGGCAAACAGAAAAACAGACACACGGACAGACAGACAATACAGACATATAGAAGTCCTGCGTACTAAATTCTCACAAAAGAATATGCTACATAATTTTCTCAGGAATCCGAAAATTATCGACACTAATCGGAAATGTATTTTATAAGGAGCTTATTCGTTGCAACGAAGCTTTCTGACCCTTTTAAGACGATCAAAGATACCGAAAACGGCAACACCGACGGAAACTAACGAAATTTATATAACAGTTAAAACATGAATAAAAAAATAAAAACACATTAAAACAACAGCATAGTGGAAATAGAAATATTAGATAAGCGCAGTTTAAACATCTGACTTCTTGCACAGCTTATCAAACTGTGCGCCAAACAGTGTTTACAACGACACGATGTTTACAACGACAACGAGTGAAGCCATCTGTACAGTTATTAATGTAGCAACACGACGGAGTTACGGACGAACGGTCGCCTATAGAACAGGTGAAGTGTCGCACATAAATATAAAGGCGCCTGTTTATCTCGTTTGAACACAGTCTCTGGTCGTATCTGCCTTTCTTTTGCTTCACTCTCCTACAGCGAGTTCAGTAACAGAGCTCAAATAACACGCCAGTTTGTGTTTCTGTTGCTGTTTACAGGAAAGAGCATGCAGAATATCACTAGCTGCTAAAAACATATTCTCTCTCGTGACAGTTTAATAATAAAGACGTTTATGAATATATTATATATTGTATGATTTTTTTTAGTAACCGTTTACAACTAAAAATATGATGTGTTGTCTTTAAACCTTTCTAATTGTGACTCTGCAAAAATGCTTGTCTGTCTGTTTAGGTGTCTTTCTGTGTGTGTCTGTCTGTCTATCTTTCAATCATATTATAAAATATTTTAATTATTGGGGTTATTTTAATTTCGAATTAGAAGATTTTTATCTTTTTCAGACACTTTTTTTTTTCTCAATCATTGGTCTGTTTTGTTTCCTTCTTTTTGAAATATTGTTCCAGATATTGTCATTCTTCGTCATTACAAAATACATTCTGAATCAATTTCATGAAGTTAAACTGATGTAAAGCGTTCTAGAAATTCATCGTGTACCCACAGTTTCACCCACGCCCCATTTTAATCAGATGTTACCACCTACATGTAAAGCTAACTTGTATAAAATGCTTTCTATTCATTTACGATACAAAGAAAATTTCTCTAATTATCCTCATTATGTTTCTATTTCTGTTCGATGCACTACAGTGACTCCTTTAAGTTTACAAAATAGCTAATTACCCTCTCTCTCTCTCTCTCTCTCTCTCTCTCTCTCTCTCTCTCTCTCTCTCTCTCTCTCTCTCTCTCTCTCTCTCTATCTATCCCATATATATATATATATATAACTCTAATCCTAATATATATGCATATATATACATACATATATATATATATATATATATATATATATATATATATATATATATATACATACATATATATATATACATATATATATGTTTAGAGAGAGAGAGAGAGAGACGAAGAAAAGGGCAAAGAACAAAACGACTGATACGATCTAAATGATTATTACATTTACAAAAGAACAAATCTTCTGTAAAAGAGAGCAGGCTTGCTTGAAAAGATCTTTGACAGAAAGTACACTAGAACTACCCACACCCACACCCACACCCACACCCACACCAACACCAATAACCTGCGCGTACCTGGTGACCAGGCTATCGGCTGTATCAGTGAAGCTTAATTGAATATGGATTCACAAGTGCGCTTTAGTTATTTAGATCCATATTGGAACAGTCCGTTTATTAATATATTAGCAAAACTGAGTGGTCTGTTTAACATCATGAATGAAAACGAGTATACGTTCAGCAAACATTTATTAATATTTAAGCTGGTGGAGATACAGATATATTAACCGATGTGTGAATATATGTGATAGTCACCTGTTGTATTTATAACTGTAATGCACAAGCAAATATGTCTGGACTAAAAGATCCTGCCTAGTCTATTCACATATATGACAATATCATGCAGGTTAAATATGATAGATAATAAGTAATTGGTATATATATATATATATATACTATTATCATTGTTGTTGTTGTTGTTGGTTGGTGGTGGTTGTGGTGGTGGTGTTCATTATACCCTATTGTCATTGTTACTGTTGCTGTAGATGATATGAAGTTGCTGTTATTATTATAATATTAGTTATTGCTGGTTTAATTCTCAATAACAGTATAATCACCATCATAATCATCATCATTACTATTATTATTATTATCGTTCTATAACGATCTTAAATTAAAAATACACCCACTATTTCCTCCAGCACAAACATGATCCGCAAGATAGTATCTTACTTATTTAAAAGTCTAAACTAAAACTATTATAAATTATACTTGGGGCAGAGTGTTTTTCAAAATCTCATTATAATATGAATGATAGATGGATTGTGAATTAATATTAATGACTTTATTTTGGTTTAAGGCACTGAACTATAAACTGTGTGGTGTTGACTATCGAACTGTTGTTGCTGTTGCTGTTGTTATTGTTGTTGTTGTTGTTGATGTTGTTAATATTATTATTATTATTATTATTATTATTATTATTATTATTATTATTATTATTATTACTACTACTAAATAATATGTATTGAATAAATAAATAAATAAATAAATAATAACAGCAGTAATACCACTACAAAAAAAAAAAAAATAATAATAAAAATAATTAAAAAAAAAAAAAAATTAAAAATTAAAAATCAACAAATTATTAAAAAAAGAAAGAAACTAATATTAATAAATACATATAATAAAATATATATCTGACCTTATCAAAAGACTAAATGAGTTTAATTATATTAACAAAAAAAGTAGACATCAAGAAGAAACGATCCTTGTACCTAACTCGCCCCAGGCAAGCCTTCTAACCATTAACCTGCAGCTGTTAAAACAGCTGTTTATCGTAAAGAATCAAAAAACATAGTGTTTTGTAATGAGACTTTACTGTTCTCTTACGTCATAGCTGCGAGTAGTATTAGTGACTGCAAATGACAGGACTTTTTCAATGCCTAATTAGCGTTAATGTAATGTGATTGTGTCACAATAAGGAATGTTTGTATTCCTGCTTAATTCTGTAAAAAACAGAGTATTACCTACTCACCTTAATTTGTACATTTTACATGAAGTCTTACATATCAAGATAAGTAACGATAACTGTGCGATAAAATTGCAGGTATAAAACAAATTATAAATAAATAAAAGAAAAATTAATAAATAATCAATTAATAATAATTAATTAATTAATAATAATAATAATAATAATTTTCAATATATCACGGAATATGCGGATAAAGAAAATATCGGATAAATTAAGAAAAAAATTAAATTGACATTTATAAAAGGTTTTAATAGATTGTAAAAATAAGTAGGGCTCTATAGCGTGCAACTAAAACCAAGAATTACAAACAGGAATTAAAGATATTAAGACACGTTTCAGATCAAAGTTAAATGATAAATTATTGTTACTGCTAATAAAACCTAATGCCATTAATAAAAATAAAGGAAAGGAAACGAGATTACCCACATGGAAAAGACTAAAAGAAAAGGGAAGAACAAAGAATGACTCAGCTGATAAATAATCGTTCCTTGGGAAAAACGTTTATGTTAATTGGTCGTTTGTGAAAATAAGTTGTAAACAAAACAAACACTAAAATAAATAAATAAGAAAGGAAAGAACTGATAAAAAAAAAAAAAAAGAGGAAGCTCTTCGTAATATGATATCTATGATGTTAATTTGATATATACGAAGCTGAAATAGTATGAAAAACAGTAGCAATAGTAACATGATGATGATGATGATGATGATAATAATAACTTTTTTTTTTTTTCTTTTTTTTTTTTAAGAAGAAAAAAAAAACAGTAAATGAAAGTCTTACAGTCTTCTCAATGCAGAGTTTAACAACATCGCTTCTAAGGCGTGCTTGAACATCTATAAACAGCGTCACGAAACGGAAAAACAATTTCACACACACACCTTTCAGGTGATATTTTAACTTACGCCGATACAAAACGTAACTGTATATATATATATATATATTTTTTTAATAAAAACAAAAGGTAAGGATTACCGGTACAAAGTCCACTAACTCACGTTCAGGATTTCTTTCTAAAAATGCAGAGACACACGAACAAAGACTACTTAAAAACAGTAAAAAAAAAATAAAACTGTATAAAATAAAACAGTGCATTAAATCGCTGATACAATGGAGTGCCGAGGCCCACTGTGCGTGTTACATTATAAGTATCGGAGCGAAATGAGGCCAGGAGGTCTCGCAGTCGTCTGCATTCACCGTATAATCGGTCTTCTAATTTCGTTTTATCAGCAGGCTGCGTACGCAATTGAATATTAGGCCGTGCATGACTTTCTCGGAATTCAAACCTTTTTTCATTGAAAAACGGTCCGGCGGCTGGGAAAATATTAAGATACGTTCTTCTTTTTTTTTTTTATTAAATAAAAAAATATTAAGGATATGAATATAAATAATAATAATAATAATACTAATGAGAGAGAGAGAGAGAGAGAGAGAGAGAGAGAGAGAGAGAGAGAGAGAGAGAGAGAGAGAGAGAGAGAGAGAGAGAGAGAGAGGGGCATTTAGTTATATAGTTATTTCAAGTGTAATAAACAGGTTTCTGTTTCGATAATAAATAATTAAAAATGATGATGATGAGTGAAAATTACAACAACGACAAATATAATAATGTATGCATGTTAGCAGGAAGGAATATTTTATTTCAGCCCTCCCATGAACAGCAATAAAAAAAAAAAAAAAAAAAAAAAAACAGTCGTGGAATAAGGAAAGAGCGTCAAGCAGGGTTAGCTCTGTAACTCAGTTAAAGCTCGTATAACTTTTTACTGTTTCTTTATATCGCCGTAATAGTACTGTATTAGTTTATGTAATCATTTTTTTTTTTTTTTTTTTTTTTTTTTTTTAATATGGCTGCAGGCTGAGGAACAAATCTGTCTTTAGGTCGCTATTATTAATGTTATAGGCAATAACCATTCATTTCCTTACAAATCCACTTCTATTTTATCACTTTATAAGTGGCACAGGATATGGCAGTAAAACATATTAGTCATAAAACGTATCAGCCAATTCGAATATGTATATGTGTTTATCCATATTCATGTGTGTATATATCATTATAATGTATATGCGCACGCATATATATACATACGTATTTACATGATGAATAAATAAATAAATAAATAAAATGTATAATGAATATAAATAAATATTTTTTATATTTTTTTTATTATTATTTTTTTTTTTTACATATTAATTCATGGATTAATTTATGAAAATAATTATTAAAAACTGAACTGATGAACAAATAATGCAGTGACTATAATATTATAAATAAATAAATATATTTAAAAATGAATAAATTAAACTTTCAGTTCAGTCAAGACGGATATAGTTTACTGAATAAAAATCTTTCTGTTAAGATAAAAATAAGTTAAATAATAATTATTATAATCTTAGGTTTTGAAATGAAGACTCGTGAGTCAAATTCAGAGGGACTGAAATTTCTACCCGGAATACAAAAAACACAACAAAATGTAAGAACGAAGCACGACTCTGTGTCACAGTTACATAAACGAATTAATAAAACATACCAAATCGATAAGTTTCCCTGTTATTTCGACATATCAATTAGCCGCAAGACATGAGCCTAAACATTCTATATTAAATATTAAAATAAAAAGAAAAGAATTCGTTTTAAAAAAAAACAAAAATCAACATTTAATACGACATGCTGATTAAATAAGAAAGAAAGAATATAGTGAAAAAAAACAAACTAATGAACACACTAACCTTAATATTTTGAAGTCACCGAAAGTACTGTCGTAAAAAAAAAAAGACTGTCTTGGCGTGAGAAATAATAACTAAGATCTTTGTTTTAAATGCCGAAATACCATGAGTTCCAAACGACTGAAGAATGAAATAAAGCAATGAAAAGAACACCGTACCAACAATCCGTCCTACAGCAGGCGACAGCAGAACTGCAAAAGATTATCTCATTCTGAATAGCTGTAGGCGACCGGCTATATATTGTTGTTATTATTATTATCCCACGATAGTGCGTTAGTGTTCGACTAGCTTTTCTCCCTTTCAAGACTTCATAGAATCATTTCTACCACAAAAGGCCTAAAAGTCTCGGCTGCTCATGCGTACAGGATCAGTCTATTATAGTGTCACCAAGGGGTGACAGGTCTGTCAATCAAGTAGCAGACGTCTGATTAATAAGTGAATATCGTATCTACTGCAGTTGTCTACCTTTAAGGTAATAAAAAAGAAAATTAATAGCGAAGGGTATTTATTTTGTCTTTGTTGATTTTTTTCTTTTCTTTTCTTCTTCTTCTATTTTTTTTTTTTTTTTTTTTTTTTTTTGTCTCCGATTCAGAAGTCGGGTGGATTCATTTTTGCGTTGCTTGGGGAGAAAGGTTTGCTCAATTAGAAACGCGGCAAACATTTCCACGGACAAAGACAGGTTCCGTCGAACTAAGGACAAACAATCGTTTTGCATAGAAGAAAGAATATTTTGCTACCTTAGGATATAAGCCTGTTACATTTAAAGCGATAAATAACGCATTTATATCTCTACCTGTTTTTTGCAAGAGCTGTTTTATTCTTGAAAGGTGTCAAGACTCCATTTGCTTCTCGGTAAACTTTGAAATGGTATCAGGTTGATCTTCCGTGATAGTCTGAAATGTTAAAAACTAAACACTCATCTAAGTTCGTTTATTTTGGTAATGATTATTATAGAAGAGAAAAAAAAAACTGAAGTTTTGAGACTGTGTGTGTGTGTGTGTGTGTGTGTGTGTGGTGAGTGCGTGCGTGTGCGCGCGCTTGTTTTAATGCGAGTTTCAATTATAACCTGAGTATCGTAGACAGACAAACATCCAGAGAGACAGAGAGAGATTTTGTCTATTTTCTTATTTCTTTTTTCTCTTTATTTTTAAATAAATATATATATACGATGCTTAAGTGTATTTATAATTCTCTCTCTCTCTCTCTCTCTCTCTCTCTCTCTCTCTCTCTCTCTCTCTCTCTCTCTCTCTCTCTCTCTCTCTCTCTCTCTCTCTCTCTCTCTCTCTCTCCCACCCTCCCTCCCTCATTATTATTATTTTTATTATTTATCATTAGCAATTCTTTTTAATTCTTAAAATACATCGTGATGTTAGAGATATACGGTATTACGCTATTAGCGAAAGCTTTATTACAAACGATAATCTCAGGTGGGTATTATATAGGTTAAATATAATCTGTATTGTATACGACTCTAAGATCCCACATAACAGTTAGGGTAGATCGAATCCAAATATATATCTCCTGTCATAAACACCTTTTCTGTAGTGGCTATACCGGTCGATTTAGTTATATTTAGGAATATGACTTTAGACCTCTGAATATTAATGAAGTTTCAAAATGTATGGAGTAAAAGTATGAGGTGATATTCTTAGTACGATCTTAAGTACATAATACACAAATCCGTGCATGTTTATAAACCTATATATATACTCACACACACACATATACACACACGTATGTATATTTACACACACGTATATATATGTGTGTGTGTGTTTGTGTCTGTATGTATGTATATATTACGTTTATAAACTTATACATATATTTAAACACACACACATATATATATATATACATACATATATACACACATATATATATGCATAAATTATAAATGTTCAACGAACACACTAATATACACATACATTTATACACACAAACGTATACATGCATGCAATTATACTTATATATTTCTATCTACACGTATTCACTGAAATAGGTTCTTACATTTGCGTGTGCAAACACATTTCCATATAACACACACACACACACCCTAGCGAACATTACATTATTCTTACTATTGTTCTTAACCTGTTAAAACAAAACTTGAAGTCAATCCCAAAACTATATGAAAGATTCAATTAATCAGTTAGGATTAAAATTTCACTACTGTTCTTAGGTGTGTGTCTGTTCAAAAGGAAACTTTAAACAGGTAAAATGGTGTTTACGTGTTTCTGAGTGTCGACAAGTGGTAAACCTCGATGTAGTAAATACACCTGCTCTGATCTTTCTTTTACCTGATACAATTGAAGAGGCAAAGGAACTAATCCAGTGTTTCCAGGGTAACGAAATCTTCTACTTACAACAAATTTTATAACCATTCATATGGGGTGTTGAACTGATATTGAAAATATGGTTCCAAAACGCTATAAATCCATTTTCGTTTCTTTTTGAGAAAAATGATTTTTTTATAACGTTTTAGGTTTATAGTCTACTGCGTAGATTTTGGCTGTTTATTTTGGGGGAAATTATTTTGGGGCGTTGAACTAAACTTTCCATTTATATGGCGTTTATTTTTTTTTTAAATTTTGGCGTTTTCGCGTTTTGGAATTAAACTTTCTTATATATATATTTATTTAAATATTAAAACTGGTAAATATCTGTATCCTACGAACCCGCTAGAAACTGAATCTCGACTGTTAAAAATGATAGATGGTATAATAGTTACTATTACTAGAAAAATAAAAGAAAAGATCACTTTCAAGTGATAAAACTGAATACTCGTAGAGTTCTTTACATACGTGACCATAGACTTTTCAAAAACAACTCACTTGTAGGTACTTACCCACATAGATAAGAGAGCCAGGTGGGTGGACGTTTGGGCGGATCCATGTAGGTGTGGCTAGGTAGGTGCTGGACGGGTGGATGAATGGAAGGAACAACGAAACGATGGATGGATGGATGGATGGATTATTTGAAGGATGGATCGTGTGTGTGTGTTTGTGTATAATATGTTATGAAAGTCTGTTATTTATTAAAATACAAAATTGCAAACGCTAAAATATAATTAAAAATATGATGGTGATGAGTACGATGATGAAAATGATGATGATGATGATGGTGATAAAAATAATAGAAACAACAACAACAACAACAATAATAAAAGCAATTAAAAATTAAGCATAACATACTATCAATCTTGAAAATTATTTAAACAATTTTGCTTCAAGCGAAAGTGAGAAAAAAAAAAAAAAAAAACAAACAACGGGGAAAAAGGCGTAACGATATAAAAAAAAAAATAGAAAAATTTAAAAAAACCTTAAAAATATGAAAATAAATAAATAAAAAATAACATGATCAAAAAGCTTTCAAGGTATCGTTTAATCAACATCAATCTAATTACAGGTAATCTGTCAACGTCCCAGTCGTTGATTACCTCAAAATATGTGTTTAGTTTTCAGGTATGACAGGTAGGTTAATGTTTTTTAATTTCAGCAATAATTTAAAATGACGTCAGCTGTCAAGAATGCAAATCAAAACAACTCTTCGACAACAACAGCAAGATCGAAAACAAATAATAATAACAAAAATAATAATAATAATAATAATAATAATAACAACAAAATAATAATAATAATAATAATAATAAAACAACAACAACAATAATAATAATAACAACAACAACAATAATAATAATAATAATAATAAAATAATAACAACAATAACTGCGATGACTACAACAATAAATAAATAATAATAATAAAAATAATAAAAACGACAACAACGATGACGAAGAGATCAACAATCAAAAACTGAAACAACATTAACAAAAACAAAAAGACTAACAACAATAATAATAACGACGATGGCAACAACAATAAATTAATAATAATAATTACAACAACATTAATAAAAATCGATAACGACGCTGACAACAGTAGAAGCAACATCAACAACAACACCAACAACAGTAATAAAAACTACTAGAGAGACAGAAACCAGATAAATAAATAGGCTGATAAAACATGAAGCAAATTGTGCATCAATCAATATATATATATATAAAATTATGTTCTGTTTAACAAGTGCTCATAAGTAGCTGTATAATATATATATATATGTGTGTGTGTGTGTGTGTGTGTGTGTGTGTGTGTGTGAGAGAGAGAGAGAGAGAGAGAGAGAGAGAGAGAGAGAGAGAGAGAGAGAGAGAGAGAGAGAGAGAGAGAGAGAGAGAGAAGACTATAATTGCGTATTGCAACAAATATATGTTTAACAACATATTTTATTTTTAACGATTAATAGGTATCAGATATAACCTACAGCTGCTGCTGCTGCTGCTGTTGCTACTTCTACCTCTACTACTACTGCAACAGCTGAGGCTGCATCTGTTATCAGAACTACTAAAGCTATCACCGCTATTACTATGGATGCATTGTTCTTGGTACTGTTCAGTTACAGATTAAGAAATGAAAACGAGGCCAAGCTTATAACAATAATTAATTAATACATTTTCAAATCTTTATTTAAAGAAAGGGTTTAGTGGGCTGAAACTGTATACTAACCGTAATTGTTCTAAATACAAAATTTACATTTTTATTTATATAAAACTGAAATCCAGTAATCTATAAATCAAATTAAAATTTTTCATCTACAGAAACACGAGTAAGCTGTAACTTAAGATTCATGGGTGTATTCTAAGGATGTATTTTGTATTTAGACAGCAAACAAATAAAAAAAATGTAATCTGAAGCATTTCAGTATATCAGTGATTCTAAAAATAATGTAAATAATAATAAAAATTATAATAGCAACAGCAGCAAAAAAACAACACCACCACCACCACCAACAACAACAACAACAACAACAACAACAGTAATCATAATAATAATAATAATAATAATAATAATAATAATAATAATAATAATAATAATAAAAATAATAATAATAATAATAATAATAATAATAATAAAGAAAATAGAATTCAATAAATAAAATGGAAATATGAATGTACCAATACGTAGAAATGAAAATTACGTGTTTTATTATTTATATAATTTAAAATATGTTTAAAATAACTCACATTTATTTTAACTGTATTTTAGAGTTATAATATAATGTAGATATTTGTAGATACATGAAATTATTAATTCGTAAGATTACTGTGTTCTGTTCTATATTATTTATTTTTGCTGCATATAATTTATTTGTTTTATTGTTATAATATTTTTTTTAATTTTTTTTATTTTTATTTTGTATTGTTTTGCTTCAGTTTATTAATGTTTTAGTTTAATTAATTTTAATTAAATATGTTTTTTTTTTATTTATGCTTATTTGTTTGTTTTATTTTTCAATTTATTTTATTTTTAATCATGGTAATAATAATAATAATAATTATAATTATTATTATTATATTATTATTATTATTATTATTATTATTATTATTATTATTATTATTATTATTAACTTATTTATTTATTTAATTTTCTTTTTTTTTTTTTTTTTCATTTAACTGAATATGATTTATTTTATTATATATATATATATATATATATATATTTTTTTTTTCTATCAGTATAACTGCATGTAACATATTTTTATATTTTATGTAGGCGTAGGGTGCGATACCATAAATTCTTTTTAAAATATCTTTTGAACTGATTCATGATTGTTTTTTTATTCATTAAACAAATTTGTAAAAATGCAAGTAATAAGATGTTGGGGTTTTTTTGTTGAGTTGTTTTTTTTGAGTCGCTAATGACTGCCTAAAATTATAGTAAGCGCATGTAATTACCTTTTTTTTTTTCTTCCTTAAATACATTTTTGTAGTACATGTTTATGCATGGGAAAATAAGGAAGAATTTTCTGATAATTAATTAAGACTGAGTTAATTAATTAATTAGTATGGGAGTGAAAAAGCTATAGCCATCGATCTAATTATTATTGTTATTATTATTATTACTATTATTATTATTATATGGATTATTATTATTATCATAATCATCATTACTATTTTACTATTACTATTATTATTATTATCATTATTATTAATAGTAGTAGTAGTAGTAGTATTACTATTAGTATTATTTATGTTGTTGTTATTGCTCTTCTTCTTCTTCTGCTTCTTCTTCTTCTTATTATTATTATCGTTATCATCATTATCATCATTATTATTGTTGTTTTTATTATTATTATGATTATTATTATTATCGTTATCATCATTATTATTTTTGTTTTTATCATTATTATTATTATTATTATTTTATTATTATTATTATTATTATTGTTTATTGTTGTTGTTGTTGTTGTTGTTGTTGTTGTTGTTGTTGTAGTGTTAGTGTGTTAGAAGACACTGTTCACTCTTGGATAATACGTTTTGACGTACGATTTTGTTCAGTGATGAAGTGTTTTAAGATTATGGATTAGTGTGTACGTATTTATGTATTTAACAAGATCAAACTCATTTAATCACATTATCCGTTTTAACTCCGTCCGCATGAGAGAAGTTTGTTTTGTTAATTTTCTAAAGATAAGTACGTTATTATCGTCAGTTTATTTATTTATTTATTTATTTATGTACCTATTTTAATTTCTATCCCAGCTCATATATTAGTTGCTTAATTAATTAATTATTTAATTGTATGTATGTTTGTATGTATTGATAATGTTTTGACTAAGGTTCGAAGTATCAAGAACCGGTATAACTGATTTTACATTTGTCTGTTTTATGTATTTATTTATTTATTTGTTTGAATGTTTGATTGTTTGTTTGTTTGTTTGTTTGTTTGTTTGTTTGTTTGTTTTATTTATTCATTTATTTTATTTTATTTTAATTATTTATTTACTTATTTTATTTTATTTTATTTTATTTATTTACTTATTTTATTTTATTTTATTTTATTTATTTTTTTACTTATTTTATTTTATTTTATTTTATTTATTTATTTATTTATTTTTTTATTTTTACATTCAATTATTTACTTAATAATTGAATATTATATCTAATTAATTACTTTATAATTAATTGATTTTTCTATCTATCTATCTATCTACCTACCTACCTACCTACTTATCTATCTATCTATCTATCCATCTATATCTGTAGCTAGCTATCTATCTGTCTGTCTGTCTCTCTGTCAGTCTGTCTACCTACCTATCTGTCTGTATTGTTGTTTTTCTATCTCGCTATCTATGTATGTTTTTGTTTGTTTACTGATGTTTATTGCAATTACTCTGAAATTCAATAACAAATATATTTTTATAATAACAACCAAAAACTATTTTTTTTAAAACTAATTATTAGCAGACATTCATTATACTGCCAGCGTATTGCATAATTAATTTTAATGTTCTGTTTACATTTAGAACATACAGAGTACATTTGAT
>CM022675.1:11907015-11914515 GCA_012295275.1 Chrysomallon squamiferum
CTCGCGCTTGTAGATGAAAAGGAAAAGATAATCGTCAAACGTTTGCTTCTTTTTTTTTCTTTTATTCTTTTTAAACGCGAAAACTAATAAATTACTTAGATTATTTCTGACAGCCTGCCTTCGTCACTCTTCGTCAGTGAACACGTCAGTCGAGTGCAAGGTCATGATGCTCCAGGTCACTCTGTTTCTTCGGCGAGTTCGTGCCCATCACTCCAGCAATTTAAAGATTAAATAATTCTTGTGTCGCTTGTTTCTTTAATAATTTTTTTCTTCTTCTTTTTCCTTTTTATTTTTTATTTTTTTTTATTATTTATTTTATTTTAATGGTTTTTATTTTATTTATTTGTATGTTTATTACAGACGTTTTTATTATTATTATTATTATTATATAATTTTATTATCGTCATCATAATAAATAACTAATAAAAAAAATATGATCTTCTAAACATTCATATGGCTAAAATAAACATATATATTTATGTATTGAACAAAAATCCCTTTATATATTATTTATGTGCGTATGCGTGTCCGTACTTACGTTTTTGTGGTCATTATTCATATAAAATAGTGTGATATTAATTATTGAAAAAACTTTAAAGAATTCCACTACTGACTTATTAATTTAATTTAATTCACGAAGAAATTTCTCCTCATTAATGATTAAACGTGTATGTGAATTTAATAGTTTTAATATTCCTTTAGTAACAATCGATAAGCTACAAGTAATTCAAGTACTTAAATTAAAGAAGGTAAAACGCGCATATATTCAGTTCAAAAGTCCAGTCACCTTTGTAACTGGCGTGACATTTAATACAATTAAAAGAAAAGAAAAAAAAAAAAAAAATCACAGGATTTTTTAGATTTATTATATGCGCTCGAGTCTGCAAGGGGAAATTACTCTATTAAACTACATTTTTAAAATACAAGGTTGATTGATTATCTTCCCTGAACAAATGCATTTTTTTATTGAGGCCAGTTGTTTTTGTTTTTTTCAGTGTATGCGTGTGTCAGTTTGTGTGATCAACGAAATCAAGAAATAATGGACCTATATGTCTTTGACATCAACCTGCTTGATGACAAAAATAATTTTGATTATCATTTTATCATTTGTGATTTAATTATTTGTGTGTGAGTGTGTGCGCATGAAATTTTTAAAGAAAAGTTTGTCAAATAATAATGTCTACTATTAAGAAAACAAAGACATAATCATTTTAAATACAAAATTTAATGACATTAAAAACAATCAGTCATAATGTATCATTTGTGATTTAATTGATGTTAAAATATCACAGTCCGTATTAGCTAAAATAAGACTATTTTAAAAACAATATTTAATAACATTAAAAAGAAATATAAAGGTAATATGTAATCTAAAATAAAATGTTTCTTAAAACAATATTTAGTGATATTAAAAAGAAATATTTAAAAGGACGTAATATTTAAATAAAAAGATATGGTGATAAATATATTTAAAACAATATTTAGTCACATTAAAAAGAAACATTTAGAAAAAAAAAAAGCAGACGATATAAAATTTATCTGAGTGATCACATAAATGTGATTCAAAATAAAATTATTTTGAAAATTATATTTAATGACATTAGAAATAAATATTAAAAAAGGCACAATATATAATATTAAAAGATATTTGGTGTTAAATAATATAGAGATTGATCTAAAATAAAATTATTCTCAAAAAAGGTATTTAGCCACATTAAAAAGTAATTTAAAAAACACATATGTGTAATTTATCTGATGTCAAAAATCAGAGATTCAATAATATTTAATCACATTAAAAAGAAATATTAAACATTCACAAGACTTAATATAAAAGATATTTGTTCATTATCACAATTGTCAATGAAAGAAAAAATTTGTAAAAACAAAACTCAGTGAAATTAAAAACAAACATTAAAAATAATCAATCATATTATGCATTATAAAATGCCTTATCACAACTAATGGAAACAGGGAAAAATAATAATAATTTAAAAACAAAACATTTTCTTAATAAAGATTATATGCATCAAGTAAGATTATATATGCATTTTCTTTTTCTTTTTCTATTATTATTATTTTCTGATACTAAAATTTCAAGTTAAGAACTTGCAAATAATATTTTGAATAAAACTGACTACAAGTTTATTTACTTTCCATTTTTATCAGTAATTCAAAACTTGCAAACAAACAAAGACAAGGTATCACTTGAACATTTGAGCAAAAATCTTTCTTTAACAAAGATCAGTAACAAACAGATTTAAAACAATAATTAGATACAGTAAATTAATAAAATCAATTAAAAAATAGATTTGAGCATTTCATTCGATGTTTCCTGTTAAAGATTAAAAAATGTAAGTAATTTTATTAAAAAACCCAAAATATATATATCACAGATGTGCCTTAAGTACAGTGTTTAAAAGCACAACAAAAAAAATAAAAAAACAATCAGATAGGTACACAAATATCACAGGTAATGTAACATAATATTGTTCCACCAGGTGTACACTGTTGTTAAAATACTAAAGTCAACAAATATTAAATAAATAAACAAATGTATTGGGTTCTTAGTCAAAAAGCCCACAGTTATACTATACAGAGTTCTGAAACAATGAAACACTTTGTAAAATTCACTATTAACAAAAGAGAAGAAATAAGCAACATTAACAAGATGCTGCCAGTCACAAACAACAATTAAATATATTGTACTGTATAGATTATCTTACATCTCATATAATTATATTGATAAAATTACAACAACAAAAAACATAAAAAACAAAAAAAACAAAAAAAAAAACAAAACAACAGCTAAATTTTGAATACAAAAAAAATTAAAACAGTTTTACATACACTTACATATATATATATTGCTGAAAGTTCTTCAAATCTAACTACAAAAATATATTATGTTCCTAAATGTACATTAAAAAGATAATAATAAAGTTTATGAAACCACAAAAATTCATTTTTACATGAACATATATAAAAAAAACAAACAAAAATAGTTAACATTTATCTACATAACTATGTATTATATGAAATGAAAATGATTTAAAATACATAAAGACATTTTAATTGTGTAATTACTGAACTCAGTTTAACATGTAAAACCTTACACCAGAATATTCTTCTAGTAAAATATGGAATGTTCAACAGCATCAAAAAAAAATGACAAACTTTTATCATATGCTTAGTTCATTTGAATTTTATGATTCTAAATAGGTTATGAAAATTTGTAATGCCATCTTATTACTTATTTTAATAATGTTTACATCATTACGATATGTATTAAAATCAAGTACCTTGTATACACATATTTACAAATAATAGTATATTGATTTGTACATAAAATATATATTTTTACATATTCTTGTTTTTATAATTGTAAATATTAATTTGTACATAAAACAGAGATTTTATTTTTATATATTCTTATTTTTAAATATCCCATTATTGCTATAAACAGACTGGTGCCATAATAAAATTCCTAAAAACAACAACAACAAAAGCAAATTTTAGAAAAATAAATTCTCGGGATTAATAATAAATAAATATGAAATTGTACAAATGATTAGAAATGAGAGAAAATTCAGGTACACAAGAAGTTAAATCAAACACAGGAAAAAAATCTCAATTCTTACACAGGCTTTCTGTATGTGTGGCAAATTTAAAAAATAATTACTTTGAGAAACTTTTAAAAATAAAACTATATATATATATATATATATAAATAAAAAAAAAAAAAATAATAATAATAATAATAATAATAATAAATTTAAAGTCTACAAATAAGTTTACATAAAATTATATATCAAAATAAATACACAGAAAAATTAAAAATAAAATTACATCCAGAAAAGGTTTAAGATAAAATTATATTCAGATGGTTTTTCAAACATGTTAAAAATAAAACAGAAACCAAGAAAAACATATTTTTTAAACATTTGTTAAAGAAATAAAACAACATTAATGCAATTATTTAAAGATGTGTATCTAAGGAACTGACATGATTAAAATTATCAAAATGTAAATGAAAAATAATCACTGATATATTAAACATTTCATTACAAAAATTTCCTCTTATCAAATAATAAATGAGCAAAATCTAAAAATCACAGGTGTAACAAATTTGAGCAAAACCTTACTACATAAATACATTTTTGTTTTTTCACTCATAAATATCTGTGTTTGTAAATTAAAATGTACTAACAAACCACAAACAACATAAAATTGGCAAATAATTACATACATTTACAGTATAAATAAATTTGTAAAAGTTTGATTATTCACATTTTTGGTAAAATTATATTTATGTATAATTGCATAATAATTTAAATTTTTTATATATATTACAAAATTCAGGGGTTTTTTTTTGTTGTTGTTGTTTTTGATTTTTTAATTAATAAAACCCCCTCAAAATATCCCCAAAACAACAATAGAATGTATAGCATATATATCAAGAAAATTAACTTATTAAGTGCATATTAACTGCATTTATATATTTATACATAATAAAAACAAAATAATAATAAAAATTATTTTAAAAACGAAGAAAGACAAAGAGAAGAAGATAATTAACATGAAGATAACATTACACCCAAAATTATAAATATTTCCCTGATTTTGTCATTTATATATCCTGAGAAAATGCAAAAAGGCTCAACATGTGACATTTCAAAATACAAACACACTCCAGTTCATTAAAATTAATGTTGTCTTAAATAAGAAATTAAAATTACTATAAAAAATAAAATTAACATTAAAATTAAAATTATTAAAGAACTGAAGTATAAAATTAATGACAAAGCATAAAAGAAAATAATTCATAGAAAATTATACTTATTTAAAAATATGTTAATCTTACCCCATAATCTTACTTATTTAAAAACAAATGCTAAACTAAACCTAAGAAATGTGATGTTAAAGATGCTAATGACCTTTGGAGTCCTGGGTAAAGTAATCATCATATAAAGCTTCAGCTGCCAGTTTTTTCATTTGACTTTCCTTTCTTCAGAAATTAATATGTTTAGCATGCTCCTAATATAACCAGTGTAGATTTCGAATAAATTCCAACCTTCGTAGATCGTAATAATGCAGTTAAAATGCAGCGTTAAGTTTCTCGGCTACAAGACGTAGGAATTTCTCGTGAGCTCCGTGCAGGTGGATTGTTGATGTCATTGTCTGCCACATTGCAGCTTCTGCATCATCTCCGGCCTAATAAAAATAAAATTAAATTAAATTTGTTAGAGATGTTTTTGTTTTTTTTTTTTCCGTTTTCTTACTATTATTTATTTACTTACTGTCTGTATTATATTTCACTTGAAAGCTAAATTTTATTTTCATTAATTTTATGACACAAAGGAGGATGCGAAAATATTATCTTAAAGGTAATTATATAACAAAATAACAACACAACAATAACCCTTTGTAAAGAGGATAATAACAACAACAACAACAACAACAATAAAATAATAATAAAAATAAATAAATTTAATAATAATAATAAAAATAAAAATCACCATCATCATGATAATAACAAACCTTAACAAACAGGTTAAAATTAAATAAAGAAATAAAATGAATACAAAAAAAAAAATAAATAATAATAATAATAATAACAATAATTAAGTCAAAAAATGATAAAGAAAAAAAATGTCTTATCAGTAAATACATAAATAAATGTTATCTTTTTCCATTTTAATTTTACAACTGAAATAAAAACAAAAGCACTGTAATAATGTACTATTTTCGAACAAAAACTTACTCTTAGCGTGAAATGTCTTAGAATAGACCCATCCTCGTCATGGTAACTGAAGACATGAGTTTCCAGCCAAGCATTGTCTGTGTTTCTAGGATCATCAGCGTAACCTTTGTACACCTGGAAGAATAATGACATATATGTGTGTGTGTATGTGTGTGTGTGTATGTGTATATATGTGTATATATATAAACACACATACACACAAAATGCATAAACACAAACATGCAAACACACACACATAACCATACATCTATAAATTGTGTGTGTGTTGGCTTATCGTTCTGTGTATGAATGTGTATGTTTGTATTTTCTAGTCAGTTTTTATTCTATTTTCATTCTAAGACATGTGTCTATCCCTTTAACTTAAATATATATATAAAAAATAAAAAAAAATTATTATCTGTCTCTATGAAATTAAACAGATAAAACTCTTCCCACAAAAAAAATAAATATGTCTGTCTGTCTGTCAAAAAGTAAACAGAAAAACAAAATTAACCTTCTGAAATTGGAATAATCAAATTAATAAAAAAAATAAAATAAAATAAGAAAATAAATGTTAAAATAAATAAATAAATAAATAAATAAATAAATAAATAAATAATAAATAAATAAATAAATAAACAGATCCATAAATAAATAAACAGATAAATAAATAAAGTTTAAACAGATAAATTTTCTCATTTAAATAAATAAACAGATAAATAAAAAAAAAATATATAAATAAATATATAAAAGCTAAATAAATAAATAAATAAATAAATAAATAAACAGATACCCGGTTAAATAAATACCCAGATAAACAAAATAAAAAATAAATAAATAAATAAATAAATAAGATGATATAGTTACTTATGACAGTCCATTATATGACATACAAGTTTGGCCTGAATTTTTATATTTATCATCCATATGCCCAGAGCTTCTTGTGTGTGTGTGTGTATTTGTACATCCCACACATTTGATGTTATAATGTTAAAATAAAATATAATTATAATATATATATAATGTTATTTATTTATTTTAATAATAATGATATGTATATATATAATAAGAATAATAATAAAAAACAACAACAATAAGAAGAAGTTAATGATAATATTAATAATAATAATGATAATAATAAGAACAATAACAAAAAGAAGAAAAAGAAGAAGAATACCAATAACAACAACAACAACAACAATAATAATAATGAAAATAATGAAAATAATAAGAACAATAAGAATAACAGTAATGATAATAATAATTATGATAATAGGAATATAACAACAATAAAACAATACAATTCAGTGAAATTTAAACAAAGACTTACTCCAGGTATTGCCCAGTCTTTGTTATCTGATCTCTGGACAGCTACAAATTCTAGAACTGGTTTACCGTTCTGCATAACTTTATTTCCACTTTTATCAACCTTCCACCTGTGAATATTTTAAAAACATTTTTAGTAGAAATAATTGTTTATTAAATTCTCATGAAACTGTTTTACCTCTAACTTAAAAGAATTCAGATGAAATTATTACGTTTAGCAAGAAATTCAGTTTTCATAAAAACATTTTATTGGTAACTGCAAAGAAATTCAATTGAAATAATTATGTTTTACAAGTTATTCAGTTTTCATAAAACCATTTTATCAATAACTGAAAAGAAATTTCAGATGAAATAATTATATTTATTTAGCAAGTTATTAAATTCTGGGTTTTTTTATATGCAATGACTGATCATCCAAAACACTAAAATAAAAT
>CM022675.1:11917015-11923802 GCA_012295275.1 Chrysomallon squamiferum
TTGCCTTTCCTCAACATATTTTGAATTTAAAATGAAGTGATTAAATTACAGGAACTAATCATTTTGAATTAATTTATGAATATTAATTACAGGAACTAGTCATTTTCAATTAATTTATGAATATTAATTACAGGAACTAGTCATTTTCAATTAATTTATGAATATTAATTACAGGAACTAGTCATTTTCAATTAATTTATGAATATTAATTACAGGAACTAGACGTTTTCAATTAATTTGTGAATATTAATCGTAAATCTAAAAGTGTACCATTGTCTCGTTGTTTCTGTAAATCTGGTAAAAGTGGGGGCTTGCTTCCCATTTTGTTTTCTGTCATAGACTGCATTATCCAGTTCAGTGCTTTGTAAGTGTTCATCATCTGAAACAAGGAAACAAAAATGTGAACTGTCAAATCTGACAACACAAAAATGTGAACACACATTACTGATAATAATAACTGTAATGGAGAGAAAACAAAAATGTGATTGGCCATTACTTAGGAAACAAAAATATGAACACAGTACTGATGAGAAAAGAAGAATGTGAAAAGAAATATTTTTATTATATGTGGATCTTTTAGGTCATAGTATCATGAAGTTTAAAACTGCTATAAAATTATTGTAAAAATTAACATTACATATTAATTACATATTAATTTCATCCCAATTATATGATCAACCATTATCAAAAGAAAAATGGATATGTTTTAGCTCCTTTAAAAAAAAGTAATACAAAAATAATAAAAAAAAAAATAAAATAATACAAAAATAAAAATAATAATAATAATAATAATAATAATAATAATAATAATAATAATTAAATAAAACAACAAAGAATGATCTCTATCAAATATAAACAAATAATGCTGTTACCTGATCCTCAAGTTTTCCAAGTCTCCTTTCAGTCTGTGATGGAAATGTTAAATTTGTTCTTTGTCTGGACATGCTCATGGAGAGATTCATGCCACCAGACTGACCTTCCTGCAGTTCATCGATCTTGGCCATTACAGCATCCAGTCTACAAAAAAAAAATTATTGTACATTGTACATGTGTGCATAGTATGAAAAAATAACTGTACACCATACAAAACAAATTATTGCACATTGTACATGTGTCCACACTTTGAAAAATAACTGTACACCATACGTTTAAACAAAACAAATTTCTGCACATTGTAGGATCATCCAGTCAATGTAAAATAAATTACTGTATATTGCACGTTCATCCAGTCTTCATAAAGTAATTTATTGTACATTGTATACACGCATCCACTTTACATAAAATAAATTAAGTATGGTGACATATTTGCAAGTATTCAAAAAAATCAGTGCAATACAAAACCCAATGGTTCAAACGAATCACAGTTATGTAAAACCAAATGGTTCCAAATAATCAGTTATGCAAAACCTGATGGTTCAAAAAAATCACTGTAATACAAAACTCAGTGTTTCAAAAGAATCACAGTTATGCAAAACCTGATGGTTCAAAAGAATCAGTTACACAGAACCTGATTGTTCAAAAGAATCAGTATTACAAAGCCCAATGGTCAAAACAATCGCAGTTATACAAAGTCCAATGGTTCAAAAGAATGACAGTTATAGTTATACAAAATCCAATGGTTCAGAAGAACCAAAGATACACAAAATCCAGTGGTTCAAAATAATCACAGTTACACAAAACACAATGGATATACCTGTTTAAGGAGATCTTGACTTGGTTTCCTAAACTTTCAAATTCACTCTGTTCCTCAGCACTCCTGTAGGAGTCAGCTATGACATTCTCCCACTGGACAAGCTGCTTCTCCTCAAGCTTGTTGTCAAATCTTTTCCCTGATTGAAATCAACATTAAAGAAAGAAAATAAAGCATTTTAAGATTCAAAATTTAGATAAAGTAAAGTTCATAAATATTAATGGTATAATTCTGGAAAAAAAAAAAAAAAACAAAATAAAATAAAATAAACATTTTGGCAAAAAATCCATATGATTACAATTTAAAGCTTAGATAATATTTTGATGTATAATAATTTAAATCAACTCCACATTTGAAAATGATTATTTTTACAACAATAATATGAAGAAGACAATAATAATAACTTTCATTTCAAATCAACAATTACTAAACTTTAAAAGTAATATATTAAACATTAAATATCAAAATTATGACTGCTGACAAAGAAAACAGTTAACATTTATAAAATATAAAAATTCCAACATAAACATTTTATTTTAAAACTTTAAAGCAAGATATTACAACAATACAATAAAGGTTATATTTAACTCACAACATAAACTTTTTGTTATCAGTTACAATAACTGAATAACATTAAAGCAATACACTACAAAAAATGATACAATGGAAAGGTTATATTTAACGTCACAACATTAAGTTTCTATTACAATTTGTAATCACTGTAATTACTTATAAAGCAGAAATGCCAAGTATTACAATTTTAAATTTAATTACAAGACATTAGGGCTTTCATTAAACTATTACAATGAGACTGACTATAAGTTACTTTTTTTCTTTATTATTTTTTTTTTTTTTTTCTTTTCTGTCAGATGCATAATAGTTAAGGCCCAGTAAAGGGATATTATTATGTAATGCACTAAGCATAACAAAAAATATTTTGAGAAGACTCAAAATCTTGAAACCCTCGACCAATGATATCACTGCAATTAATTTGTTAGCTGGCATATCTGCTTATAAAGCACTAAGATGTAGCAAAACAAAGGTTTACAAACTCACACAAATCACTGGATGGTTTCGTTTGGGAACAACAACATCGGAACACAGTGGCTTTGAGCAACTGCCAGAGGTGGGTGAGGACAATAAAGGGAGGTGGCAGAGGTGGGCGGGAGTGGTATTCGACAACCAGCTGGAATCGCTGGTAGTTCCAGTAGTCACTGGTCTTGTCTTGTATCATTTGGAAAGTGTAGCTGAGCACGAAACAAGTGAAAACAGAACATGTACAACAACAACAAAGGAAACAGAAAAAGGATCTAAAGCAGAAGAAAGAAAGTATATGTGTTTGACCCTGCACATCAAATCAATGATTGCAGTTGCTGTGACATACTTGAAGCTGATGTGATAAATGATATACTTACATAAAAACCTATAATATTCCTTTTTTTTAATTAATTAATTAATTTATTTATTTATTACTCATATATGTGTATATATATGTACATTTTATTTTGTTTATGTTAGTAGACACTAGTAGACACTATTGGTATCAAAATCAAAAGCATTTTTTATGCATTTGTAATGAATTTATTATATAAAGAATATAAAATTATTGAAGATCAAATATATATATTCTTAAAAATATATTTAACAAATTAATAATAATAACAATAAAAAATAATAATAATAAAGGCAGCATTAAAAAAAAAATAAAGTAAAATGAAATTACAAACAAGTAAAATATTGTATATTATCAACTGAACAAATTTATACAGACCTCTTGAAAAAATTAATTAAACAAAATTTACTAAAACAATTCAAATCTGCACATGTAGAAGTAAATAAATAAAAACTTTAAACACATATTTACTTACTTACTTATTTGTGTTGTTTGTTACATTTAATTTTTTTGAAATGATATTCTGTATTAAATTAAAGACTTCAAACATAAACATAAATGTATGCCTAATCTTATCCTATAATTAAAAAACCTTAAAATATGCCAATACACAAAAGGATCATTATTAGGATCAACAATTAATCAAATATTTTTTTTGAAGTTATTAATAATAAAAGAAGCCAAACATGGGAAAAACAGCAACTACATCATAACAAACAGACCACCAATTGCAAAAATAAATAATAATAATAAGTAAAAAGAAGACAAACATTGCTACAATGGCAACACATCATAATAAAGGGACAATTATTAGGAGAACAATTAAAAAAAAAAAACACCCAAAAAACAAACATTTATTAACATAACAATAAAGAAAACAAACATGGCTACCACATCCACTATTAGGACAACAATGAAAAAATAAATAATAATAATAACAAATAACTACAATGGCAACCGCAACAACGACACTGGGTTACTAAGGAACATTAACAACAACAGCAGCCACTTACTAAACTTGGAGTTGTAGAATTTGTTTTTGTGACAACAGAGAGCGAACAACATTTTAACATGTTCAAAGATGATCAATGGTGGAGGTAAAGCTGGTCGTCTGCAGTATTCTAGTATGACATGAAGTCGAACAAACTTCCAGATACTATCAGTGTTTTGTTGCATTTGCTCAAATACATAACTGAAAATGTTTTGTTTATTTATTTATTTATTTATTTATTTATTTATTTATTTATTTATTTATTTATGTAGTTAGATAAAAAAAAAAAAAAAAACATTTGTTTTAATTTTAACCAAAAAATTATAACATAAACTTTTTGAATACATTAATATGATGTGAAATTAAACAAATTTGCAAATACCACTGGTGATTTGCTGCATTGTTCAAACACATATCTGAAATTACTTTGTTTATTTATTTATCAATGCTGTTAGGTAAGATATATTCTGTTCGTTTTTTTGCCACAAAATTGTTAATAAATTTGTAATATTATAACATAAGCTTTTTCTTATACATTAATATGAGATGAATTGAAAAACAAAATGTCAGATGTTTCACTTTCAGTGTTTTGTTACATTTGTTCAAACAAATAACTGAAATTTTTATTATATTTTTTCTATTTTATGTTATTTAATGTAATTTTTAAAAATTTTATTTAAGTAGTTAGCTAGGAAAAATTCAGTTTATTTTTATCATAAAACTATTTAAACATGTAACATTAACACTACAATCACTGTGTGCACAGGCAAGATATGATGACTAAATAAATATAGCTTTTGGTAACACACACAAACACACACACACACACATGCACGAACGCGCAGTTCAAAGTTATTTGTTTAGTGCTTAATTGCCAGTTTAGATCATAAAAATACATTTTGAAAACAATTTTCATTTAAAAAATAACAGATTTTGTTTTGATATATAACAATAATGAAATCAATACATATGAATCTACTATCATTCAGACTTATAAGATAATAAATAAAACAGTTAATTTAATTTAATTTAATTTAATTTAATTTGTGTCTTATTTAGCACTGCGGGATAAATGAATTAACTGGATACGTTTTTGAAATACCAGCTTTATCCTGTTCAGGTTAATGTCAGATATGCATATTACAGTATTCTGGGACAAAACATTTGGCATTAAAAATGTGTTGAAATCTGTAAGGACAGAATATATGGTTTAATGTATATAACACACGGGATAGAATGCATGGTGCTATATATATGTGTGCTCCAACATACTGGTTTTGCAATATTTTGGGATATAACAGATAGTCTAATATATGCATTACAAATAGCTGGACAGGATATATGATCTAATAATGAGGGTTACACTATTTGGGAGAGGATATGTGGTGTATTACATGCATTGTAATATATGGGATAGATTATATAGTGTATTATATATATATATATATGTTACAATATGATGATGCTAAGTATATTATTGTCTATGTTATTACTTACTTTTGTGATTTAAGAAGAAAAGTTTTAAAGAAATTAAATACTGAACTTTTTATACTTCACATTTCAGTTATGAATAAAACCTTAATTAAATATAGAATGTTTTATAGCTAACACATGTCATGAAATAACAAAAAAGGATCTGACTTCATGACATACAAATATTTAACTCTGTGATATAACAATTATAATTTAATATAAAGATAAATATTTGACTTTACAATATGCCAATAAATATTTATTTTCATATCATGAGATATGATAATACAGAGTGTAGCTTCCTATATATATGCATATATATACCTTCATGATACAACAATACACATTTACTTTCATGATATAATAATTATAATATTTTTGACTTCATGATATACAATATGATGATATAAATCATCTAGACATTACAATATAGCTACTGATATAAAAACAGATATCTGATTTCAACTAACCTGAACATAGCAATGAGTAGATTGAGCAGGAGGACATTAGTGAGCAAGATGTAGATTCCCATCAGTACTGGTACAAGGTATTTCCCAACTTCAGATGGACATCTCAGACTCTTGTGGTCAGCAAAGAGAGCTGGGTCATTTGTGCAGTCATTATTAGCTGTAAGATATTTTTATACATTAGCTGTAATATATTTACACATGAACTGTAATATATCAACAAATTAGCTGTAATATATTTACACATGAACTGTAATATATCAACACATTAGCTGTAATATATTTACACATGAACTGTAATATATCAACACATTAGCTGTAATATATTTACACATGAACTGTAATATATCAACACATTAGCTGTAATATATCAACACATTAGTTGTCATATATCAACACATTAGTTGTCATATATCAACACATTAGCTGTAATATATCAACACATTAGTTGTCATATATCAACACAGCTGTCATATATCAACATGTTAGCTGTCATATGTCAACATATTTGCTATAACATATCTTAGGTTTTATCTTTAATATCTAATATCAACTCATAAGCTGCAATATATCAGAACATTGGCTACAATGTATCAAAACATTAACTATATACTTCAGTCGTATTTTTGGTATCTACTATCAACATATTAGCTGTAATATATCAGCACATTAGCTGTGATATATCAATACATTAGCACATTTGCTGTAATATATCAACACATTAGATGTAATAAAGTAATATGTTAGAAGTAATATAATCAAGACATTAGCTG